>LR736858.1:16429637-16896908 GCA_902654985.2 Oryctes borbonicus | reverse complement strand
ACACTCTGCATAGACTGAGAGTAGAAGATCTGAATGACAACATTAGAAAAATAACTTTACTGTACCAACTACGAATGTTTCTTCGTGCGTTGATGGTTACTCTCTTTGGATAGAATATGATCCTTAAAAAAAACAAAACACATGATTCTTTGCATATTTACCGGTAACTAGAATTTCTTTATGAAATAGAGAAATCGATCCAATTCTCTGCAATACTCGTATAGTACTCGTTCATGTTTAATCTCAAACCTAGCCTACATATGAATATTGCTAAAATACCCCGGAAGTATTATATTTAACAACAATTTGAAACAAATATATTTTCTTCAAAATCTGTAGGTATTAGCGTGTCTTTGCATTAATATGACTGCCTAACGTTTTAACTCTAATTTATGCTAGGCGAAGGTATATATAATCCCTAGCAAGATACGAACACGTCTTACAATTAGTCAATTAAATGGTGAAGCATACGCGCTGGATTTTAACTTGCGTTATGGTGTAATTAATAGGTCGTGATTTGTTATTCAAACATGTTTCCGGCTTATAAACCTAAACATCATTGAATAGAACGCGTGCTACTCAATTGATAAAATATAAAGGAATAAAATCGGAATAACAATATGTCGGAAGTAGGTAGGATATATTGAAGTAGGTTTATCGTATAGGATTATCTATGAATAGCGAATTAGGCACCTATTTTGTTATTTTAAATGGAACGCTTTTCGTATTACTGCTTCTATGCATATGTCGTACATTGAAAATAAGAGATATCTACAATTAAAGTGTTCTGCATTTGGGTTTTCGAAGTTTCGAAGTTGTTTCTGGTGTTAGTATTGTTTAGTTACCGTGACGATATCTAATAAAACACAGTGATGTTGTTGTTTTTAAACTATTGATTCAAAATTTTGAGCCCAAGCTGTTAATTGCAGTCACAGGCGAGTCTTATAATTGGAAACGATTTCTGGTGTTGATATAGTTTGGCTATCACAATAAGAGCAAATAAAACTTGCCCACATTGACGACTGTTGTTTCAAAATTTCAAACCTAAGAAAAAAGAAATTTCCTAAATAGGTATAATTTATGTATAAGGAAAAACTGAAAGAAATTGCATATTGTACCTAGTAGAATGATGTCCAAAACCGAGAACATTTGGTAAATTAAAGCTAAGAATTTATCCTATTGGAAACATTCAGATTACTGATCTAGAAAGAAAATATGGTGTACTAATGCATCTTTTTAGTAGGAAGCAACAAGCGAAACAATAGTTAAACAAACGTTAATAAAATTGTAATCAGAACAAAAAATCCATGAAAGAAAACATAACTTGCAAAACAATTGAAATACACAATGAACAAACTCAATAAACCCTTGTTGCATTAATCAATAACGATCTACTTGTTTGTCAATCCATAGAGAACACTCAAATTTCCTTCCTTCCGCCTCGATAAACTTGGCACAATTTTTTAACACACAACCTGTTGTACTCGGGAGTCTTTGCTTTCTCCTAATTTCTGCACAGCAATGTGGGTATATCTTCGTTATTGTTATCGTAGTAACAAAACAATTCTAGTAACAGAAATCAATTGGATGCAATGTGCTATTGCGTCATTATACAAAAATGTTAGAGATAAAAATTTCCTATATGATGCACCATATTTTTTTTAATGGCACAATTTATCTTTTCTGTAGTAAATAAACGGTGCCATTAAGAAAGAAAATGATGGTGCAAAGTTTGGTGTTAAATGCGACACATCCTGTATATTTTGGAAGTGTTTTAACACCATCTACGAGTGATCAAAATGAAATGGGCACCATTGGAAACTTCTTTATTCTTTTAAGTTACGTCATCGGTCAAATTAGCAAACTAGTAGCATTCTTTCCGCCGATTACAATTGTGAAATCGGAAAATAATTGAATAATCGTCTTTTTAAGTGTGTAGGCAAAATATATTTTTTTATGAAATACCCTGTATATTATAAATTTTTATAAAAGATACTGGAATTTAGAATATAATCGGTTAAGGGTTAGGTATTCCGTCCTGTTGAAAAATGATAAATTGTTCGACATGTCTCGCATAAAATCTACGTATCTTTCGCCGGTGAGGCGTAGGTCCAATAATTCTGGATGAAATGATGCCACGCCAATCGTTAAACTAAAATGAGTTTGAGGAGCTCTAAGATTTGCTTTCAGAGGTTTATTTCTTGACTAGTAATAATGGTTTCTTCTGTTGAATATTCCATAATTAGGCAATTAATGGTATTCTGTTGACAATAGTCGATATAGCATTAGTAAAAAATCGTTCTTCTCTCAGGATTTCCTAGTAATAATGCTCGAGCAGGTCTGTACTCATAGGAAATGAATTTGTATTTTTTCTGAATTCTGTGAAGTGGACTATAACATAAATTAGAATCTCTAACAATGTCTCCCGTCGAGTTCTCGAGATAAGCTTCAAAATAACTGCTGTTTCTGCTGCCTCACTAATTACTCAATTCTTCTTCACCCATTTCTTTGTAAACACATATTTATTGTTTTTAAAAGTTCGGTAAAGTTTCAAGAAGTATTGACGATCCGGTTGAACACGAAATGATTATAATTGCTCGTAATATTCTTTTGTTCTTACGACCCACCAAGTAAGGTTCCGACATATTACATTTATCACTGTGAGAAAATATCTACTTAACGAGGAGTTTGAGTGGTACTTGCAACAAACTATGAAATCTAAACCTTTGACACAAATTATTGTAATTAATTAGTTTAGGCTAACTTGTAACTCCGTTATTTTTGATCCTAGCGAAAAGTTCGTCGTAACCGATTTCATACTAAATTTCAATATATTTCATAAAAATTATAGTACACAACGTAAAAACTTATAACTTTGTTCACAAATTCAAAAATCTCGAAACCTACTAGAAATAGACATATTAAACAGTATTACGTTTGTTTATTTCTGGATGCAGAAAGTAAATGTAGTACAATACATAGTGTTCTATTTAAAATAACAATGTATGTTCTTGGCTTGCTACTTATCGATCACTTTGTGTATCCAGAGATGTTTTTGAAAGACAGCTTAGGGTATCTATTACATTATCAGAAAATGTTAACCTTCCATGATTTACACAGTAAGCACCCATCTACAATTCCAGCGAATAACAGTTGATGTTTAAGGACACATATTTTTAGTCTTGCGTCGGGGAGTTGGAGATGTTCTTACAGCTACTTGGAAATTAATTAAATAGTCGATATCAAACGAAACTTAGATATTTTTGCAAGTAAGTAAAGTTCATTCTCTGTAAAGTAACAGTGTACAAGGCATTTTGATATATTTAGATTTCATAAAAACTCAGCGTTCTGCAAGATTTTACACTGTTTTTGCAATTACTCCGCTATCGGAAACCAACCATTAATGCATGTTTTTGCAGCAAGAATTGCACGCGCGGACGAGACACTTGTACTCCAGAGTTTCACGCCATATGTCGTCCGGGAATAGAAGTTAGAATAATAATAACTTAGCCAAATTGTGTACAAGCAAGATTTTCAAATATTAGAGATTACGTAGAACATCAGAGATAACTCTCCGTAATTATATTTTAAATCGCCGGCCATTCTGCAGTTGACAGTTAAATATGTCGCCAGATTGCTTGTTTAAGTTTTATAGCGTATCCACTTCGTGCGAATAGGTACCGATTAATCTGCCTCCATTTTGTGTTAACACTGATGAATTAACGCTAAAATGGATATTAGCAGTGATAGATCTAGTGAAAAAACTTCAAATGACCCAAAAACAACCTGCAAAATTCAGGAAAGCCTTCGAACTTACACACAAATCATTTATGGAAAGACGTAATTGTAAAGCAAACCAGTTCTTTCACCGAGAAATCTTACTTTGAGGAATTATTGGCAATACATGGAGCGTATTCACTATAGACGCTACTATTCAATACTAGGATGTGCACTTGAAATTCATCACAACATTAAGCTGGGCACGAATGGGATGTTAAAAGTAGTTTAATTAAAAGTGCCGATGGTCAGAAATATCTTGCTACAAAGGCAGGCAGAAATTAAATTTTCCGTAATATTGCATTAATACTCAATACTTCTTTTATTTAAGGTGGCACTAATTATTATGGGAGCCAGTATGTGCAATGAGTAAGCCTGCAGAAACGAGTTGCGCTTCACGAAATTAGCAGAAACTAGACAAATTCGTGTTTATTCGTCTCATGAGAATGGATTTGTATTGCCCACTGGTTTCCCCTAGAGTCGACAAAACACGAGTCTCTCTAGTTTCTGTTAATTTCTGGAACGCATAGAAAGTACTTGTTTTTGCAGGCTTAGTAATGAGTTAAAAGTGAATATTGGCAATCTTCACAGGTCTTACATCAATAACATTAGTAAATGTGTCGAACACAAAAAAACGAAGTAGCTTTACAATAACAGGGAATTTCTGTGAAATTGTGGAAAAATATATCTTTGCTTCCGTCAGATGTTCAATATTCCTCTTCCTTTTATCAAAAGGAAAAGTGCATCAGTCAGAGATTTGATATCAGTAAGTTTTCAACGATGGGGAAGCAAATTGGCACTCTTAAATCTTCCGAAACCAGAACTATACGCAAGACATTCTTTTCGTAGATCTTCAGAAACCTTGCTAGAATGCAGGAGGTGGTATCACAACTTTAAAAAGTCACGGAGGGTGGAAGGCAACTGCAGTGTCAGAAGGCACCATAGATGATTCTATACCAATCCAAATTTCACTCCATCCTTAAAGTGCATAAATTTTAATCTACATTATCATCCCAGTGGATTAATTGGTGAAAAATAAAAATTAATTAAATTTCTAATTTGTTTGTTTAACAGGCGTAGAAAGAGCATAGTACTACATTTGCTCCTACGCTTATATAATAATGTGCTATTTTTATTTACTCTAACTGCTATGAAAACAAGTGTACGATACGCACTAGCAAAGCCCTAACATTTTAAAAATTCGGGGATAATTTCAATTGGCAATTCCTATGATAAAGATCACATTCACGTGTACTACGCAAACATATCTTTTATTGCCGATACTACCAACTTAAATGTCTACATGGGAATAGCGAAGAATTTTGTTATAAACATTTTCCTACAACATTAATTTACTTATCAGTCATATCGTACAATAACTTTTTAGTTTTAACCACTACACGGTAAACGTTCTGTAGAATGTACAAAAAAAGATGCCGAAGAAGCATGCTTTGCTTCCTTTCCATTCGTGAATAAAATCGTTTCTTGAACGTTTTATGCCTTCATATGTTGTGATTTCAATATACAAAGTTACTGATAATTACTACTTCATGTAGATAAAATCATCATATGATATAAGAATAACAAACGAAACTCATTGCCAATCACAATAACTTAATTTCATATAAATCCTTTATTCTAAATATGAATACAAATTTTACACCACAATAGATCGGTTCAAAAGATAATTTATAATACAACGCTAGTAAATACGAAGGCACATGCAAGAGGAGGAGGCGGCCGTGCTTTGACGTTAAAACAAAGAGCAACAAAGAGCAGTAGTGATAGGTCGGGTAAGGTAACTCTCGTCCATGTAGTTCTGTTAAAGGCTGAATAGGACGAGATTTTGCTAGAATTAATATAATACGAATTTGTAATGAGAAGTTAAAATTTTAAGAGGTTTGTTAAGTCAAACTGTGATTTAGTACTAGTTAATTCCAAATTCCAACAGTAATCAAGTATTTATTGAAATCTTTATTTATAAAATTGTTAAGAAATTCTTTTTTATATTTAAGTAAACCTTGCTTATTTGATTAAATAAAAATCATTTTTATTGGCGTTATACCACATAAATACAAGAAGTTTTATTGCTATAAGGATTATAACATTAATGGTTTTGACAAACCGTAGAGGTGTAGGCATAGCCTATGCCATATCAAATGTTTTATAATGTATGTCTCGAAAATCTGTGACAGTTTTAATAAATTTTCAACTCCTCTCCCGTTATTGCGCCTTTTCAACCTAGTCCGACACCAAATTTGTCTATTTTTTTTGTATTACATCCTTTTTCTTCAATGCATGTACGGCAGTAGCTAATAAATCTTCAGAATCCATTGACAAAATTAGATTGTATAAATTTACAACAATATTTATGAACAAATTTAGAATATGTGTAAAACAGCAAATTTTCTATTCGAGCTTTTATAGTAAATAAATCATATTCTTTATTGAATTTATCAATAAATTTAGTATTACATTATGAATTGAAGCAAGATTTAGTAAGAAATTATGCACCGTGTAAAAGGGCCTTTAGATGTTATGAACGTTGGTGTATAGAAGGCTGCTTTGCAAAATTGAATCGATTCAGCAACGTATGTTGGTTTAACTAAATGAGAAAATTAAATAAAGAGATTTGCCATTTTGAAATGTGGTAATTTGGCGAAATTCAATTTAACTAGTTTAAAAGTTAGTTAGAAATGATATTTGACTGCGCTATTTAAAAAAATAGTTTTCGGTGCTTGAAGTTTATGTTTAAAGCTAAATATCGTACACATTTTGAAGATGTTCTGATACCGTGTACAAGAAAATATTCACACAAAAAGGGGCCATCCAGCAGAATAGTTATCTGAAATACATCAAGCAAAGGTTTTCATTAAAATAAAACGCGAGCGTTCATTTAACACATTAATTTCGCGCTGAGGCTTCAACTCAGAATTAGGGACCGATCACCGGGCGCACAAGGCATTACCCTAGTAATACAGATATTTCATTATAAAAGAATGAATAACCGATTCTATCTGAGAGTAGTTCTAAAGCAGGGAATGTTGAATAAATGCATTTGTACATATATTTTCTGCTGGCTAAATAATAGGAAAATAAGTCAACCCCCGCCGATACGGCGTAATGTGATGTACTGCTCCGACAACCTTAAAATGTTTTCCCAACAAATATACGATCGTACAGGCCATTTCATTGCCGATTTTTTCTTTCTATTTCAGATATTTTTATAAAATGCATTGCAGAAATATGGAGAAGATACAATTCAGTTAATAAATAGTCACAGAGTCAGCATTCGCAGTTGAGGTAAATTATCCTTTTACGGCGGGAGGGTAATTATGAAACACTTTATATACACAATTTACACATTAAAGATTCCCATTGAAAGTTCCTGATGTTATAACAAGCTTTAATTCATACATTCCGTTGGTCCGTTATCACACATTACGTCACAAAAAATTCTATTAAAAATAACAAAGTAGATGGTTAGCTTGCCATTTATCATTATCAATCATCCCCTACACTTACAGATGGTTTTAACAGATACTCCGTGATTGCTATTATATTATTACAGAATTTTTACTTCCGGGTATTTATAGATTACATAGAATCTATTAAGGTAATCAAAACTCTAGATGACATTAGGTAGATTTACATGATATGTGAATTTACCACCTGAGGGAAATATACACATCCTTAATTTTAGTATTTATTTTATTTTGTTTTTATTTTACGGATTTATTTTCTGTGGAGACTGATTGAGCTCACCTCTATAAAGTTGCTTTTGAGCGATTACCAAAGAGTACTTTTTCTAAAATACTGCCTTATTATAGATCTACTCTTTTCTGTTGTGTCTCTTGCGGCATTTCTGTTATGCATTACGGTATAGCATATTTGTTAATGTTATACTATTATTTATTATTTTTTAATTATTTGCTTTTTGATTTTTGCTTTGTAACCATTACCAGCTCTCTTTGTTTTCTTTTTACATAATTGTTTTCCTTTGTTATTAGCATGATGAAGGTTGCACATGTAAATATTCGTTTTCTTGTCGCTCATTTTCACGATTTACTGACACATATTTCTGATTTTAAATTTGACATTATAGCAATGGCTGGCGGAGACTGTAGACTTTACTTCGGTGGCTATTCAAGGTTACAGACTCTTTATGTAAGGATCAGGGTGCACGCGGTGATGTATGTTCGTTGCATTGTGTTGCAGTCATTTAGGTTCATTGAATAAATGTGGTTGAGTGTTGGTAAAGGTGTCGGAGGTTTCGTTATTGGTGTTGTATACAAGCCCCCAAATTCAGCATACCGCAGCTCCTTGAGTGAATTAGAAATATCCCTTTCTAATTTTTTTACCTTTGTATGGTAATTTATTGTGTACGGGAGATATTAATATAGATTTGATAGTGATGCTCTATTGCACCTATGGAGTCTCTGGACTTATCAGTTTTAATTAAATGATCGCAGAACCAACTCGCATTATCGGTACAAATGCATAATTTCTGGATCTACTTATAGTTTCTGTCCAAAACATGTTAGTGGTATTAGTGTTCGTGATGTAGGTATCTCAGATCATGATATATACTGCAGCATTGCCACCGCCAGTGCTAATAGGCAGCTTATAATTTTTCCTTGCGGTGATTTCAAGTACTTTGATTACGAACTATTTACAATAACATCTACATCGCTTAAATCTTGATATTTTCGACATTCCTGAGATTGATGTCAATCTTCAAATTATTACTATTAGACTGCTGAATTATTTGATTTACATGCACCAACTAGAACAATTTCTATTCGTGATAAGGATTACGACGACTTTGAAAGACAAAGTATTTAAAAAGCAGAGCTTCTAATGATTGGAAGTACTACAAACAGCTAAGAAATTATATTAAACAATTAATCGGGAGAAGAAAGCATACTATCATATTCTGTGCAAAATTAAGAATGGGAATGTTTGGGAGGGATTTCGGTTGCTTAATGAGCAAACCAATAGAACTGCCTACTTGCTGATTGACTTGCAAGGTGGGGATTAAATTAACTACCATTTCATTAATTCAATTCCCAAATCATCTAATAATTAACACCTTGATTGATGGTTTGACTATTAAAATGATCAAACTTTCTTGCCCATTTATTATAAAATATGTTTCAGATTAATCATTAATAATGTATTTCCTAAAGGTGGGCGCTTGTAGTGGCGGTGCCGAAGAAGTCTAATCCGTAAGCCATCTCTGATCTTAGACCGATAAGCCTTCTTTCTGTGTTATCGAAAATATTTGAATAATTAATTAACATTCAGTTGGTTGATCATATTAATAATTATAATGCTTCCCAAAAAGGTGACTATATGAACCCGCATAAACGAATTCAGCAAGATTTTAATGCTATCTCTGATGCCTGCTAACGTCATTCATTACACATCAATTCGTGTCAATCAGATCAGATCAGTCATGATTTTCAGCAGTCAACAGTATCGAATTTAGGCGGGAAGAAGAAGCCAACAGTTGGAATTTGATACTGGATAATGGATTTAGGAATAGACAACAAGCTTCGAGCTCTAACATACTACGTGCATGTTATGTATTGTTCATATATAGGTGTCGATTATGTCGAAATAAATATAAAACAGATGCAGCTTTACAATTCCAGAAGGTTGAGGTGGCCTGTACGTGTCCCAAGTTATAATTACCTAAAAACATATATTACAAAATATTTGTGTATATAAGAATCTGCGATATTTCCGAAGATTGCTAAAAAATAACGATTTATTTCATCATTTTAATGTCGCGTCTTAAAGCAAGAAACAATAAATAAAAAAAGAGAGATGTGCATAAAATCGATATATTCTTTGACTATCTAAATATTAGGTACCGAATACGCAACATAACAACGATATCGTTCCTATTTTAAGATTAAATTGCATCCTGTTATGTTTTACATGTAATCTGTTACTCGGCCGCAAGAATGTAATTTTCGGTTAATAAGACTGCGGTAAGTTGGCAAAGTCAGACAGATAAGCCAGCTGATTAGTTTAGAAACCACCTGTCTGACACTAGAAACAAAGGCGCATCATGAAGTCACGTTAGGAGATAGTACCTAGTACAATCTCCTAACGTGTTACTAAAAATAAAAGTGGAACAGATGAAATTCGGGAATAATAGGAAAATATTTTAAAAGCTTCATAAAGTGTAGTTAAATACCTTTTTTAAATAAGCATTTCATCTTTGTCATGACATAATGTGCTGATTAAAAAAATGAATATCCACATTTACGCATTTGTTTAGATGTATGTGTGTATAGGTGAAAACCAATATGTTGCCTATCTGCACTGCGCCACAATATGAATTAATTCCCCACCTTTTAGTAATGCATTCTTGCTTCGCTGGAACTTCCTTTGTAGTACTGTATCGTCCTTTTTAAGTACGTTTGATCGTTAGTATAGGAATGTAATTTGTTTGATAATCCGAGTATGATGCGTAACAATGTGCATCGTCTCGCCCTTATTGATCTCAAATAAAACAATAGCAAAGTACCTGTAAACAACAACGGCGTTGTGGCGGTGGGAGCGAATTTTCAAATACTTCACGATATTATTTAAAAGGAAAAACCGCTTTCTAAAATTTCGACATATAGAAGTATAGTGAAAGAATTTAATAACCGTGGTGTTTGCCAGTAAAGAAAGAGATACCTGAGTGCAGTGACGTGTATCTCATCTTTGTGCGATATATATTAAATACCTACACTATTAGATATAAAATGAAAGGGAATACTCTTGCGATTACGTCTACATTCAACATAGATTTAATTACTATTGAATGGAGATTCTTTTTGTAAACACGAATTATTTAAGAAACTTGGCCAGTAGGCGGCAAAGTAATACAAACACGAAATGAAATGATAATGATGTCATCCGTACCCTAGTAGCACAGGTGGTTGGCGCAACGTTGGCTCCCTATTACGGATCGCTTGACTAGACGTTAAATTGTTATCTGACGGACTATTGACGGCGTTACAGACTCTAGTATTTCATCGAAATCTGGATTTTCTGGTTGCCATAAAATTTCTCCCTCCACATAAATATTACCATGTCTCAGGGAATTACTCCATCAATACCATGAGGAAGCTAAGCTATCTTAGCATTACATTTTTTTTGGTTAATGTCTCAGGGTATTTAAATTTTCCTTCTCATTATCGAGATATTCAAATTGAACCAACACAGTGTGCAGTTAGTTTTCCATTTAAGAAGTCATAATGATTATTTTCAGAAAGCCATCCTTTACGATGAAGCGCGAAAGCAAGGAGCATAACGCGTACACATAGCAGCATGCGACTTTGTACTACAGCGGTTTTCACATTCTAAGCATATCATCATTCAAGATTACTGTCATTCTTAGAGGCACCTTGCCCCTAATTTTTTTTCCTGCAGATGTACTGCAATAACCCCGAATTTCTTTGTCGGCGATGCTAGTATACATTCCCATATTTTCATGTTTAACGCAAATGCTCAAATTTATACTGCAGTTTTGTATAAATAGATGTTACTTCAATGGCTTGCACATCCTTTGCAACAAGGAAAATCCTATTCCATGCCGGCAACGGCTTGGTAAATACGACGCACTCATAAATTCGATGCATTTATTCGCGCGCATATTTTTACATGTTAACGAACAACACCTATCACGTTTGTAGAGGTGAATAACGACATGCAAAGGTATTCGATTTAAAAACAAAGCTCTCCGTAGGGTTGTCCGGAAAAATGAACCTTTGTTTTTTATATTGTCCCGAGGTAATTTTCGGCATGATTATTAGTTTGCACACAAAAATCTAAATCAACGGTGGGCTGCGAGTGTATGGCTGCATATACAAAATTAAGAAACGTCGGGTAAATATAAAAGTTTACGAGGGGATTATGGCCTTACCGCGTCCGTAAGGGAGGAAATGTAAAACGTATATGAGTAGCAGGAAAAGAGATAACGAAGAACAACATGAATTTATATTAAAATGTTAAGCCCTTACAGTACAGATCGCGACTTTTTTTTTCTGTTCTAGATATACAGTGTGAACAACCAGAATTAATTGTAACCTCACAATAATTGCGGCTAAAGCCAGAAAGCTATAGTCCTACTATCATCTATTATATTAGTAGCAACATTGCTTTAATAAAAAATGTTTGGAGTTAGTTTTAAGCAATCTTGAACTTAGATCTTTACAATTGCCAGGAAAATGAAAACTTTTTATGCCCAGAACATTGGGCGTCTTCTAGCTGCAAAATGTGATGGCGTGGTGCAGATTACTAGAACCTGTTGAAGGAGCTTAAGGCGGGATTGTTTACCAGTAAGCTGATGGCGCCATTACATTTTGAAACATCTTTTACTATGAATTTCCAAGCTTACGAACACTGTATAAGAATTTGATTTCTATTAAAACTAACCTAAGTTACTGTCCGATCACGGCAGGGAACATCCAGGATCCCCGAGCTGAATAGTCTCCAGGAGACTGGAAATGCTTTCGCTGTTGTGTTCTCCAGCGCGGTGCGGATTATGGTGAAGTTCTGCAAAAAGTCCACTTCAGCCGTTGATCCAATATAAATTCATTAGAGATACACATTTGGTACTTCTACGCTTCTCTCGATATCGTCCTGTGTATATCCTGATCCATGGAAGCGAGTAAGGATTGTTCTTGCCTTATTACTGGCCTATTTCTGTACTTTGCAACTTCTCTAAAGGTCTTGAGTAACATCTTTATGCATACACCCACAATAATGTTAAATCCTATATGTCGCTGTTGTAGGATGGTTTTTATCCTGGACGATCTACCGTAACTAATCTTGCTTCTTTTCTTCAATATGTCAGCGAGATAGTCGATGACGGAGATCAAGTAGACACCATCTACACGGATTTTTCCCGCGCTTTGACACCATAGGTCATAAAATATTGTTCTTCTTTCAGTTTTTTCCTATATTGAGTCACATTTATGTCGTCATACCTGAAAAAAAAACTCCAGGATTTTAATTTGGGACCGCCCATTTTCATATTATTCGTATGATTTACTTTTGTCTTTAACATGTCCCTGACTAGCCTATGCAGACGACTTTAAACTGTTCTCGCGAATATCCAACAACAAAACATGAATACCCTACAAAAAATTATCTACTGGGGTAAGGCAAATAAGCTGCTACTATGTTAAGAAGTATCTCAGGGTGCCATACACCCGAAGAATTACGCCTATACATTCAGAAAATGTAATGGGTAGACAAGCTCTTGGAAGAACCCAGACTTGGCGTAACTTTCGACTCACCGTTGTCCTTCAGCCAACACCTGGAGGATATCCATTTATCGGCATCGCGAACTTTAGGCTTTCTTGTTCGTGCGTGTAAGAATTTATACCTTTGTGCTGGCTAAATCGGAGTACGCGTTTATACTATGGTATCCACTTTATAACGCGCAAAATAATTTACTCGAACGCTTAGAAAAACGATTCTTGATATTTCTTACCGGCGGTTGTCGCGAAACTCATGCACTTTACGAGATTCTATTGATTGACGACCAGTTCTAATTTTTAAACCAAAGAAGGGCGTTTCACAGTATAACATTTCTGCGCAAGTTTTTGAATAATGAAATAGATTGTTCTGATCTGTACAGAGTGAAGCGTACCTCGTCTGGCATCACGAACAGCAGCGACGTTCCGTTAACGCCGCGAACAAATCTGCTACTACGCGTTACTCTCCACCATATGGCTAGAAATTCTGACATCATTTTCAGCGACGTTTTTGCTGGGACTAAATATGATATTTGATCTTCCTTGAAACTATAAAACACCAAATAGGTCGGAAGGGATGAAAGTATCCTCGTATCGGAATGCCGGAATCAACGGGGGTAGACTAACAATGAGCTTAGCTCAAGATACTCCAGCATTCGAAGCTGAAATAGGGGTAGTGTATCGGGGAAATAGATAACCAAGAGGTTAGTTATCTAATCGTTGCTATCTATTCAGTAACTGAACCAGTGCTAGTGGAACTGGACTTCACTCAAGCAAATGCAAGCTAAGTTGATCTGGATACTAAGAAAGGAAAGCCATTGAGGAAATGTGGAAGCAGACAAACTAGTATGTTCGTCAATTGCTGACCAAACCTCGAGGATATTTATAGGCATGTCAGACAGGGTAGTTAAGTAACCACAAAACAACGGAAAGAAAGAATTGGACACCTAAACGATATCTACAATCTAAATTTACAGCTAACCCACTAGGTAGAGAAAGGAAAAATTCTAAAACAATTAATACCATATGTTTTTGAGAGAAACATACAGATTTTGCCAGGCGGTAGAAGAGAAGTTATCCACGGTTCTAAGAAAAACATTCAGTATATTCAAAAGCGGAAACTTACAGAAGGATCATTCACAAGGCTACTGGGTCTGACGAAAAAAGCAAAGTTAACACAAATATTCTAGTAATTCAGAGGGCACAATAGATTTGAAAAGGTTGTGGTGGTATAGGCCGCAAACTATAGCTTATTATTTATAATATTTTGAATTTTCATTCCTTTCTGAATGTAAGTTTCATAAAACAAAATTGACTGCCACTTCTTAAAAAAGGCTGACTTCTGAAACAATAGTCGAAATAATCCGATTAATAACTCACAGAAACAATGTAAAAACCTACAGAAGGCAAGAGGCAACCAAATGATTGAGACACCAAAAGTTGATATGAAAAATCAAAACTCCAAAATGTCCAGACAGAAAAGTTTTGGATGGAGAAATTCGTTTAAAACATAATTCAACTGCAATTTCTAATACCATTCAAATAAACCACTTTCTTGATTTTCTACTGCACGTTCTAACTTTCTTCTTAGAAAACGATTCCCTTTTTGATGAAATTCCAATTTAGCGAATTGTAATTTGAGACATACGAAAATCCTTTAGAGCGTATGAAAAACATGAATGAGATAATGGAAAGTGATGTTCTTTAAATGGCAATTCTTTGTCAGTATGTGCACTCATAAAATAAATTTATATATTGTTGCAATTATGTCGACCATGAATGTATTGTACTACGGGATTTTATTTTTATATTCATTAACAAGTTTACATAACCGCCTCTGCAACTTGGGAACTTTCCTAATTAATTGAAGTCGTGGAATGTCTGCAAGCTAGTTAGTTTAATAATATGCGCTTTCGACAATTGTCATAAATCATATGACTCAAGTAGCACATCGTAGCTGAGAAATGGGGATGCTATTAAGTTTGGAATTTGAATTAGCATTGTGTCCGTAAATCCTTAACGTAATTAATTATTTCGATTTCATGTTATAGCATCTGAAATACCGTAAGTTAAACAAAATGCGCTCTTTGATTTGATTGCAGTTCGCAAAGTTGTACGTTATTTTACAGAGCGTAGCAAGATTCTCTTCTGAGAAGAATTGTGTACAGAAAATGCGATATAACAAAACATCGCTAAAATATTTTGCACTTCTAGTTTTATGATTAAAGGATATGCGTGGGAGTCTACTGTGTGCTCCACTGTATTTTGTATATCTGCATTAAACAAAATTGTACATTTATAAATGCACCTCCTTTACTATAAATTGCAGTTAGTATATATTCCTAAATTTTCTAAAGTTTCGCTCACAACACCCAGCACATTGCTCCAGAGAATGCAACCGTAAAACGTCTTTGATGTTGCTTGCATAATTTAGGGATGTATAACCTAACAGAAACAAAGATATAATTGATGTGGTTCATGGGAACGTTGTATAGGGACACGATCGGATCTCTAACGTACGACTCTGTTAAATAATAAATGTCCAAGTAATTATGTGCCGTGTTTTCATGGATGTATAGCGATAAATAGCAGATGTTATCTACACAGATATTCTCCGGACATTTGACACCATTAACCACAATAATCACATACTTCTTAACAAACTTAGTTCATTTGGATTTCCTTCTTCTTATTCTTTCACAAAAAAAAAAACTAATTTCTCGAGTATATACTTGTCTTGTACCCTACGTGGTACACCATTATACATCAACGAAAACTTTCATCCGAAATGCAAATATATTTTAACGTAAACATATTTGCGCATTTGGTTTTATATAAGAATAATATTAACACGTCCTCGAAATATACAGAGTGCTCACTACTAATCATTAAACTTTGTCAAATTCAAACGCTATCAACATCATCTTTTCTGTGTCGATCGTATAGGAAATTTGTAATCTAACATTTTTTTTATAATAATGCGTATGTGTAATATAGAAAGTAAAAGAGGTATTTAATGTAGTCCTAATTTGGTATCCTTTATATGCCCGACTTTCTGAGTTCAGATCATATCCACCGCAAATTCCTTTCGTTTAAGATTGATGTAACTTACCCTGAGACAGGTATCCCGCAGGTCATTGGCAAGGTATGACATGCTAGTCTTGAGCAGGAGAATGGATGGTATTTGCGAGAAATTTCTACGGAAATTGCTCTGAAATTACATCGATTGCCCTTTTATATTGGAATAAATGAATTTTCTCATGCTACCTTTGAACTCAAGATACAATAATAACTTCCTTCTTCCATTCGCGAAGACTAACGTGAAGGTGGCTAATAGGCGATGGAGTTTTTTAAATTTTGTTTCAGTTATATGCATATATTTGTTGTAGTGTATATTATTTACCTATTTACCTGTTATAGCGCATTAGCCTGTTGGATAAAAAATGTATATTATTATTATTATTTAAAGTTAAACACGACTCCTTCATTTGTAAACTGTACTCCTTCAACTGTAAACAAAACAAACTAATATCGCTGTTCTTAACTGTTGATTCAGGATTTTAAGCCCAAACTAGCTACTTGCAAAATGAGTTACATAAAAAGGAAACTAAGGATAACGGAAACATTATCGCAACAGTTAGTGTGCTAAGGAAAACAGCGAGCAGCTTTGACAAACAATTACGTATATATATATCTAGGCGAATGGATGGAATTTCCAACGTTCATTGTAGATTGATAAATAATTAGATATCCATCTACTGTTGTAATAAAAATTCTAATAGTGTGCTCATAGTGTATTTCGATTGTGTCACATCTTACTGCTTCTTTAGACTTTCAGTATTGATTTTAAATTTAAGCTTATACATTACTGATTTACATAATTTATGACTAGCCTGTATAAACTTTTGTTAAAATATTTGTTTCGCTAAAAAGATACTCTGGTATTACAACTCTTTCTTTTATTTCTACATTAGTGAAATAAATGTTTCCACTAGCATCATATACTAGCTTTAATTTGACAAACATTTTCTGTTGTGGAAATCGTTGTTCAGGCTAGCACAGCTCGTACAAGCTGCGCTACGAAACAAAAACATACTAATACTAACTATATTAATCGATTGATTTGAAATTTTGACCTAAATTGAGAAGAGGTTGGTATTAGGAAAAACTGTAAGTGTAGTTATTTCTTCAATTTTCCCTAATTCTGAACTCTCTTTGACTTAGGTTTAAAATTTGAAGTCAACAGTTTAAGATCGTCAATGTCAGTATGTTTTGCTTACTGTTATCATAGAAACCAAACTATATTGACATCGAAAACCATTTGGATGTAATTTCCAAATCCAAGAATCGCCTTTGACAGCAAGTAGCTGCTTGGGTTTAAAATTTTTAAGCAATAGTTTAAAAAGGCCAACCCCACTATCTTTTGCTTGTTGTTGTCATGGTAAATGCTAGACTTGCGTTCAATTTTAAATGCTTTCTTCGCATTCAATACTCAATTATTATAATATTATTCAATATACTGAAAAACAATTGGTGTTCATTACTGTATATTTAGAAATAAATCCTTGAAGATCCTAACATAAATTGCACTGATGCACATTGCAAAGGACATGTTCCCTATGCAATACAATGTTGATCAGCTGTATCAGGTGATCAAAGCCGTACTTCCCACTCGAGCAGCCTCAAAGCAAAAAAAAGGTACCCTGGCATAGTACACGGCCGGCTCAAGAATAGAAGGTGTTGGAACAGGTATAGGTATTAGTGGGCCTAACTAATATCTAACAAGGCGCAACCATAACTATATTCAGGGCAGTTTTAAAGGCTATCAAAGCCTACTCATACGAATCTGGTTTGTGTCGCGAATGTATACTCAATTTAATGCAATTGGGATACAATACCGCATTACTTTGCGATGGGTCCCGAACCATCAAGGGATCGAAGATAATGAAAAGGCAGACGAGCTGGCTAGAGAAGCAGCGAATATGCCCTTCATCGGTTCCAACCCTTTCTGTGGGCTACAAGGGAGCCGCATAAAACAAGTAATTAAAACATGGGAGGACAATCAAAAAACCTCGTGCTGGGAAAATGTTCCAGGACAAAAACAGGCGAAAGCATTCATACCAGACTCGGCTAAGACTAAAATAGTGCTATCCTTCAGTAAAGGGGACCCCAGAATACCGGCGGGATTTGTGACAGGTCGTGCAGTTCTAAAATATCACCTATTTAATCTAGGAAAAGCTAAAGATCAAATCTGTCGTCTACGCGTAGAAGATCTGGAGACAGCAGAACACTTCTTTGCAAATGCGTTGCCATCAGTCACACTCAACAACAACATTTATGTAAACCATTTTTAGCATCTACTGAACTAAAGCATAAGGGTCCTAGAGTAATATTAAGGCTTATTAAGAGTCTTCATCTACTCTAACACATATAAGGGCATTTTGTTACAATGGATCTATTAAGGTCGCAGTGACTAAAGGCATTTGTGCCATAGCCCAATTATTATACTAATAATAATACTAATAATACCTAATTTTAGGGGATCAAGAACAAAAGTATATATTTCTGTAAATGTTTTAGAAACAGATGTATAAAACCTAAATTTTGTTGGTTTATTTCTAGAACGGAGAAACTAAAAACGTAATAATGTGGGGACTCTCCATTTGAAATACCAAAGGAGGTGCCTGGTTTGCTAGTAATCAATCACCCCGTACATATGAAAACAATTTTTAAAAAGATGCTCTACGAGGTCTATTATATTGTCAGAAACATTTACCTTCATGTTGTTTACACAATAACCGCTATTACCAATAATGTATCAATATAAATTTCTCTAATATTCGCGGTGAAATATTGTTCAATGCTTACAATTATAGAATATGGCATATTACAAGTAGAATATTCTTTGATATTGTGCTCCTTTTCACATTCTGACCTGGAAAGCATAAGGTCAGTTAGCTAAAGGAAGTGAAGGAAGGGAGCAGTGAATTTGGCGATAAATACTTTCTTGACACAGTAAACCATTTGTAGGTTAAACAATAACTGGTGAGTATTATGGGTCACCCCCTAAGAGGATAAACCCTTAACCTTTGTTATATGCATAGGATGACACGAACAAATACTGTCTCGTGAACGTTGACATACTTTTCCAAACCTTCGCGTCTAGAATATTTTCCTGTACATTCACGAAGATAGGTATTTTATTAACGTAGGTCCCATTTCAATATCTACTCTCATAAATATTTAAATTGCTGTGGCGTGTCCTTTTCCATTTGCGAATAACACGGATAATCGTCACTGTTTAAATTTTCATCCACTCCGCGCATATTATGTTCTACACTAAGGGCAATAGCTCCCAAGATAATAAATCTACGACACAATGAGTTCCAGATATAGCAAAACGCACTTATCCTGAAGTTTTGACGCTTGCCACGCTTAACGCACTTGAATTTTACGCGGTTATCCTGACATCACACGGCCTCGTATTTCATATTAGTGTAGGAAGCAGAAAGTTGATTCGCATTAACGTCAGTTATGTTCAAACAATTTTATTCGAAACATATTGTGCTGTGAATTACAACACATGACGTTAAAGTAAAAGGATTTGAGCTTGTAATTGACTTTTTTAATGATTTCAACTACAGTGGAAAATGATACTTCAAAAATCAATTAGGGAAGTAACATTACTTTGACTACTTACGACAGAAGCAATCGTATCAATTATGGTACTATATTCCTTATTATGTGAGTCACAGTCATCGATAACGAAAAGAATATAATGCAGGAAGAGATACTAGCATATCGCAATGCCGTCAACATTCGACGTTATCCTCCTCATTTGGATATATGAAGTAGAACGTAGATGGTATCTTAATGTTGGACAGACAAATAAGGACAGTCATGACAGAATCCAAGAGTCTGGACCCTAATGCATTTATTCCAATAATTTACCTGCTACAAAATCAAGTGCGAGGAAGGATACTGAGCCCTGAATACATGTATTGCAAGTCAACCATTAGTGTGGTATGCAAAATTTATAATTCGAATGGCCCGCTATTACAATTTGTCAGGGACCATAAATTGAACGGCAAAGCATACTTCCTATTCCAGGTCGCGAGGAGATCATCAAGAAGATTTGGTCTGCGACTAGAGTTCACTGACGATAGTGCTCTATAATATTCGCCCCCTACAACAACAAAGCATTACACAATATATATTACAAAAACATCGAATCTCAAATTATCAAGTAGTGCCTTGGCTTTCATGGAATCCTCGACAGCATATTCCGAGGTCGAAGGGTTCATCGTGGCAGTTCAAGGCGAAATGTAGCCCAGTCTCGTTTACCAGAGAAAAGTAATGCATCTTCAAGTGTCGGACACTAAATGTAGGGCGTGTGCCAAAAAGTACTATGCACCTTCTTACTACTTGTGGAACGCAGCCAATCAGTATAGAATGCATCACGACAATGATCATAATGCCATACGAGAAAACTTATACCATCAGTCGTGGAAAACGACAAAACCAAGATTTATTGGAACTCAGTATTCCGTTTCTTCCGAAAAAAAAAAAATTAATCCAATTGCCACAACTTCTTTTGTTTTGTTGGTACTCTTATCTCTAACGTATATTGGACGCTTAAGAAAGGAATAATGTGTAGCGCCTCATTGGAAACATTGAATGTTGCTATAGGCGAATGAACTACCAATAATATATGTGTCTACGAGTTACACGAACCTTTGCAGGAGCGTCGTGAAGATGTTGAAGATGACTAACGCCCTGGACGTCTTAGTACATCAACAGCAGACGGCAAAGTGAAAAAAGCAAAGAAAATGATTATGGACAATCGCCGAATCTTTATCAGGGATGTTGCCGATGATGTTAGTACAAAGAATTTCTTCGAGTGTTTTGGACGTGAAACGTGTGGTAACAAAATTTCTTTCAAACATTATTCAGCAGTTGATGAGCGAAGTCAATAACAATCTAGAACTACTTAAACGGATCATAAGGTCAATAAGGGACATTACCTGGAAGTACCATGCCAACTTCAAACACGAATGGTCTGACACTCACAAGATGAAAGACCGATTCCTAAGTGAAAATGATGAATGGTTATATGTCGTTGTACCATTACAACAATCACATGCTGTTATAGAAACCGGCACACTATAAAAGGGTCAACTGTCAGAAGAGGCGCAAGAAGCTAGAAATAAATATTATAAAAGTCGCAGATGCATAATTCTCACAAATGTTCCAGAAGCGCAACCAATCAATATGACTTCAACAAACTACTCTACACTTCTGATTCCCATCTTTCGTCTATAAGACCTACACTTAATAAACGGGATTTAGAATTGAATACTGGAACTATAGATTTGTTATTACAAGATACTTTAGTTATTAATGCCCTATTATTATTGTAGTGAAACAAAAGAGAAACTGCAATGTTCTACGTACGAAAAACTAAATTCTTTTAATAACTGTGTGTTTAATTCTGTTATTTCAGTAATACCTAACTTTATTAATGATCTGAAATAATTAAAAATAAAATTCTCAATTATTTCAATAAACTTATTTAATAATTTACCAACAATTAAATTGTATCTGTGACTATATCGTTACGACAGTAATTGACTTCTTCAAACAAAGAGATACTAATTCTATCTAGTTTGATAGGCTTGTGAGTATAAATTCAAAAGTTGCATTTTGGCCATCATTTCGTTCTACTGTGCGACGCTTTTCTAGCTATTACACCATTACATTAAGGTATTCGAAAGGCTCCCGGAAAGAATGAGGAAGAAGTTGCTAGATCTCTGGAAAAGCAATACTTGGGTTCTGCATCAGGACAACACACCAGCCCATAGCGCTATTTCTAGACAGAACTTTTTGACCAACAGTTTTAGAGCATTCAAATCTGGTCCTGTGTGACTTTCTATTCTTCTTCAAAGTGAAAGGTGTCTTGAAAGGAACTCATTTTTACTTTGTTAAGCAGGTGAAAGCAAAAATGGCGAAGGTACTGTACGGATTAACAGTTAAGGAAAGGAGAAAAGGAAGCAAAGGAGTATATGTAGAGGAAAGGGGGTACTTTAAAGGTAATTAAATTAAGTAGTAGGATTTTTGCAATAAATCACTTACGTAAGAACAATTCCATTTATAAACAACCACACCTAGTATTTTGAAGATAATAGAGGGTAAACAGTTATACCATCTATCTGAATATACAGTTTCAAAATAATGAAACTTCGAAATGAATATTCGAACTCGAGTACACTGATATTCTTCAACTAATTTTTATGTATGCGGAAGTGCACAAGTGATCGAAATATACAACCACTTACCAGCGAGTCTTAAAAACATGGAAGAGAAGTTCAAACAAAAGTTATATATGTACCTGCCTTGTGAAATATACCGTGAACGTAGAAAACTTTTTTAATAAGAAACCACAAGAGGCTTCCCTTTCTTTTTTAATGTATTTACTCTCGTGTTATTGTTTCTTATATACTTAATTTTTGTATTTAATATTTATTTTATTATTAATTTTATCTTTATTTCATATTTACAATTGTGCTTTTGAACATCATAATCCTTGACAGATCTATGCACATGTTGAGTCACCGATATAAATAATTATATCTATGTAATGTATTAATCTATCTATCCATGCGTATTTCATTGCGATATCCTTCCTACATTCTGGTTCTATTTAAAAAAATAAATATCTACGTGAAACGTATGACACTCAATTGTATTTGCAAATATAGGACTTGAAAAGCATAAGTAAAGCAGAGTCACAATAATTTGCAGTCATTTAGTGATTCTCCCGTAGCAGATAAACGCGGCATTCTCTCAGATGTTCTTTTCCACGTTTTAAAGGTAAATAGGTAGGCGAAGTTTTCCAGTAGACACGCAACCTAGCGCAGGTCAACAAGCTGAGCGCTTAACACTGGCAGGATTCAGTGCAGTTTTGCGTCTTGCCTAGTGCGCGACTGGAATCGGCTCTGGTCTACGATCGCACTGCTGCCAGCACCGTACACAGCTCCCGCTCCGACTTTCGAAGTAATTCACGTAAGTTTAGAAAGTTTTTAATTACTCGCATACTTGATTACTCTTCCTTGGCGCTATTGTTATCGCACTATTTATTAACAAATGAAACTTAAATCTGGATTATAAAAATAATTTAGCAAAAATATTGTTTGCGAATGCAGAACACAATTTGAAGAATTTGCGAAGTATGCAAAGCGATGTTTTTCGCTGTCACAAAAAAACATCCTCTAGACATTTTAGTGCAAATATAGTTTTTTCTGCTCGCTTAGCACTGCGGTTCATTCACACTTCACGATTCTACGCTCGCGCGCTTATACATAGGACCGAATGCATTTTAGCGTTGGCTGGTGTTTACCTGAAATTTCACGAGATTTACTGCATTTTTGTCGACGGGGAAAAAATAAAAGCAGTGAAAATTAGCTCTGACAAACGCTATTTTTTTGTAGGTTTCAACGCACGTACATTACATCGAGATTAAACGAACAATGGTGATTAATATTGTAATTCATCTACAATATCCGTTTTAAATCGGACATTCCACACTAGAGGAAGAAAAAACATCAAACGCTACTGAAAATTTGTTGTTCTCCTTAAAATATTTAAAAAATTCCAATTTACAACGTAAAATATCTACTATAAATTGTAAAGGCTGAAGTAAACACCTACAATTTCAAAATTTAATTGTGCAGCTTTTAAAAATGTATGAATATTCAAATAATAATTTTACTAAATATGGGGTACAGAGTAATATAGGACCGCTCTAATTTTCAAACAAATGATTTTTCAATTTATAGTGTTCAATCGAATGGAAAGCAGCTTCCACAATCGTGTTTTTTTTTTAATAAAAATTAAAGCTGTCCTAATTTTAGATATACATATATAATGGTATATGCATAATGTAGAACTCCCCTACTCTGTAGTAGAGAATTTATATATCATGAAGTACAGCGTATGGTACGGTGCAGAAACTCCTTTAGATTTTTTTATATATTTATCCCCCTACATCTAAAATTCATCCTTCTTTAGTAAATTAAAAATAAAGCCACTATGCACATAGTTCTTCACCTAAAAACGTAGAATGCTGCTACGAAATACTACAAACTTTTGTTGCACTAAAAACACTCGTTGAAACTAATGTGCAAACGTTATCTTTTTGGTGCAGTTCCAACATTTACTCGAAGTTTCTGCTTTTTTACATACATTATCTAACAAGTTAACAAAGCACGTATAAGTAATAAATAGAAAATAAGCTGGCAAATGTTGATTAAGGATCAGGATAAAACGGATATTTATTTAAAGCATTGAATATAAAAAGAACATATTGAAAGTTGTTTTCGTAGTTTAGCTAAATAGAAAAAATATGGATATTACAAAATATTCCTGCCAAAACCTTAGTAAATGCAAGGAGTCTTATTGCAGATTGTATCACTTTCAATCGAAATTGTATGTATAAATCAATATATATTTCATATTATTTTTAATGAATATTCTTAGAAAGGTAAGAATTTCGCGAATTTTGCAAGAAACTTCTGAATAGCTTAATATTTAATTTGCTACCACTTTAAGAACAACGCGCTTTAGGTATAAGGAAGAATTTTTCTATCCGATTTCGAAAAAGTATAGAGATTGATCCACTTAAAAAGAACTACTCCAGCAAATAATATTTGAATTACAGCTGTAGCGCGCAAGAGGTTTCAGATATCGGTGATTACAGATGCGACTCCACGAAAATTTCAAATTATCTCAAGTATCTCAAAAACTAAGGTGGGGTATGGGGAATATTAATGAAGGTTGACACGAATTGAAGAGTGGCATCCTATGTACTTGATAGTAACTTTATGTTGTACAATATTTATCTCCCCAATATATTTTATCCGGAAGCGCACCAGATACATTAATGTTAGCAGAAACTAATTCTTGGGATTTATTGCACATTCATGTATTTCTATTGAAATGTAACCCCGCCAATAGGCTCCGGAAATTAGAATTAGAAAAGAGCAAAACATGCTGGAAATTTTTACTTAGTATTCATTGACCGACAACATGATGAAATACTCAAAACATAATAATTTTGAATGAATAGTATGCTGATAGAAAATTCTGGAACGACTTGTATAAAATTTATAAATGATAAATATATTTTAGAAGCATCGTCTATTAAAAAAAGCACTCATTGAAATTGATGTAAAAAAAGAAAATTTTACAAAATTCCAGATTCTTAGAAAGTTGTTGTAACTGATATATAGGGCTTTCTCAAAACAAATAAAGCAATTAAAGTTAATGAAGTAAATCTATGTAAATACAATTCAAAATTTTCGATCTTCATCCTGTAAATAATGGAATCAGGACGCTTATTAGAGCAATGCAGTATCCCGGACAATCCTTACAGTTAATTTGATACGTAATATTGTATTTCTCTAAAATTATTTAGACTGTATTTAAGTTTAGACGAAAATACATTGAGTTTTATTATTGAAATTAGAAATCTTTCTGCTTAAATTAGGTATATGATAAATTTGTATTAATTAAAACCAATAGATGCTTTAATGTGACGCAATAGTTCATAATGAACTTTTCGAGGAAAGAACTCATTGTTAAAGTAAAAATAAGTTGTATTAAATGGAAAACTGATGTATGCTATAAACTCATGGATAATTTTTCATTATTCTTTTAATATTCCTTTATAAATTTGATTCAATACGGAGACGTTCTTTATGACCTTCGAATGTACCTTTTGTGTAATTCACAACTTTAGGTTTAGGTAATACACTTTCTTGAAAGAAAGTTCGTTGGCACGAAAAATAGACAATTGAGGGAATCCTTGAACTACTCAGTGAATATGCCGCTTACTTTGGGTGTAGCATACGTAGTTATTGCCTATGAAAACATTTTATTATTGTTATTAATTCTCTTAATTAAACTTATTAAGTCTCTTAATTAAAAAAAAAACCAGATAGGTGCTTAATTTTCCTCATTTTGCTACAAATTAAAACCCCATTTACCAAACCCTTTTCGTTTCTAACGAACCTTCTTCGTTTATTTGGTTAAAGCGCTTACAGAGGGATTATGTAAATGTATATTTTGGCGGTGTTTAAACTTTTTGACATTCTAAGGGTTAGCGTAGAATAATAGATAGGTTAATGTAGAAAATTAAGTAAATATGATATTGAAATTTTGTATAATTAGGCAATGAGAAAGCCCTAACAAACGGGACCTTCTAACGGCGAATAATTGTTTTTGTTAATTTATATTCCGCTTTAATTAGTTTGAGGTATAAATTTACGTATTTAATTTTATTAGCCAAACTAAATAATCATGAGTTTTCATAATTTTGAAACCTTTGTGGGAATTAGTCGTTATTTAATCAAAAAGCGTTTTTCATTGATATCAAATCATTTTACTGCTTAGATAATATTGAGTTGGACGTAAGTTGCGTCCATTATAAAAGACATGAATAAAAAATATTAAAAGCAACATTTCTAATGTTCGTAGCAAACTTGCTGTAAATTAGGTTTGTATTAAATTTTTTGAGATGTTGCTTGTTCTATATTTTGATGTTATGTTTAAGTCTGCGACAATTTGATGAAGGCAACACATCACTAGATCAAAGATGATTATTTTCTATGCGTTACGTACATGAGCCAAAAGTTGCCATTGAAAATAAGGCTTTTACAAAATTAGATATAATTCCTTGAACTAGTATTATACTTCCAAAAATAAACTTATTTACATAATAATTGGAGAAAGAATAGGAGGCAAAATCTTACAGATATCTATATTGAAACGTGACGACTGGTTTTGTGTAATTATGCACACATCAGTCCAAAAACTAAAAGAAAACGTTTTTGACAATCAGAACTTCTGTAGAAAGGATTATTAAAGTTCAATTGTTAATAAAGAATTTTTGTTAAGTTACTGACTATTATTTACAAAAAGGAAAGACTAAATAAAAACCATCAATACGAAGAGGTACCGAAGTACTACAATCGGCAGCAATCGAATTGTCGAAGAATTTTTAAGTTATTGTAAAATTTGGATAACATGAACACATTAAAACAATTTATACAATATTAAAAGAAATTCTGAACACAAAGAAAAAATTGTCTAGGTTTACAGTCTTTTCGGAATCCATTTGTCATTGTTACCTACACTTTTACATGTGTTACGTATCTTGACAGTTAACATCGTTGCAGTTTTATTCTTTTATTAAACTCATAACATTAAACATAAATATAAGATAAACAGAACAGAATATACAACAGAACATTATAATATGAACTTTACTTTTTCGTGGCAGACGTCATTGGCATACCTAGAGAAAGGCTTCGTTTACTTCAAAGTGGTGCTTTGAAAATAAGTTAGGAATTTTCTTTACTTTTGACTAACCATCTGATGGTAAGCCTCCATAACCAGCATAGTTTATAATAAACTGCAAAATGGTAAAATTTAGGTTTGGGTAATTACACAATATTATTTCAGAATTTTAAGAGCAATCCAAATTTGTGGTAAGATATGACATTCCATTAGAAATAAGAAAGTTGACATCCACTTCCGGTAGATTCGAAATTAATACGTTTTCAAAAGTATTTTAAGTAATCTTTGCGTAGTCGAATATTTGTTAGGAAAATTTTGATTTTTTATTCTACTTACTTCTTGAAATACTTGTCCCTTAAACTAAAATCGCCGTACACATAAAAACGTGGAATTGAAATAGTAAAACTGTTGTTTGAGGAGATACATAGAGAAAATCTTAACTATGTAAATGTATTTCCAATAGGTACATAATTATCCAGTTACAGAAATGCAGAAAAGCAGAAAAATGCATCGCAGTTAAATATAAAATATAAAAAAGAAATAAAAAAAAAGAAATAAAAGAAAGAATAAAGAAGTACACCTCTAGGTATGCATTACGCTTTAATACCAACATCATGAACAAAATATTGTATGTATATATTTACTAGAACTATTGAATTTAATATGACACTCGCTGGTGGTAGAGAGGGGAGAGTTATGTAGATGAGACTGTAGGAAGCAAAGTAACATCGACAACAAACCTAAACGGGTGAGCGTTCATATCGCAAAGATCTGATACTGTAACATTAAGGAGATGACCTACAGCTAACCCTCGGAATAAGAAAGTTGTAAACATCAACAATTATTATTTACCAAAGAAAACAGTATTTTTTTTGAGAGAAATAATTTCTCTAGTGGAGAGACATTTAAAATTAAATTTATGCAACAAAGTACTATACCCTTGGCTCCTTTCCGGACAAGATCCTTCAGATAGAAAGCACAAAAATTTCGGAAATCTTCTTTGTATAGATGTTGATGTAAGTGGTGGATAAGAAACCACACCAATACTGTTTACTCTAATCGAGATCGAAGAAGTGCCTAAAATAAAGAAGGCAGTGCATTTAAATTAAGGAAATTCCTACAGTTACCATAAATACCGCATAAATCTCGCATACCTACATGATCTTTGGGACTACCTACTTTCATCGCGCACCGACCTTTTACGAACTTTCCCTGAAAATTGACATACTGTGGTCTGTTGTTTGGCAACTGATCTTCAACCGACGATGCACCGACTGAATTGATCCAATATTGTCTTGCTCACACAAGTGTTTACTGCCAGGCGTAGTTTCTGTTAATTTTTACCGTACTTGGAAATCTCCATTAGTTACAAAAGATTCTAACAGAGAACGTAATAGTGTTGAAAATCCGAACGAATTCAATTATTGAAGAAGATTCTTTAAGAAATCCATCCGTTCAGCTCCGAATACATATTACTAAAGAGAATGTATTTAAATGCTTTTGAAAAGTTGGAGAGTAGATAGATTAGAAAAATTCTTACTAAATTCCAGACAGATGGCTAGAATGCTTTAGTACAGGATAACGCAATAGAATCAGACGTTTTTCAAATGGGTCTTAAATTGTTAATTTTCAAACTAAAGGTAAAATATGTTTAAATAAGTTTCAAAAGAAAGAGTGTCATCATAAATTTACTGACAAAATTGGACAGCTTAATTGTGGAAAATGATGTCGTTCAAATGCGTTTCTTGTTGATGAAAACACTCTTAGAGTCGGTCACCAAGTTCCGCGGCGCTCCCCCAAACAAGCCATTTGGGATCGCAGCAATTTCATGTCGGATTGCTGCCTTTAACCCTTGTATAGTTCGCAACTTATTCCCGTAAACCCACGTCTTTAAGAAAGCTCCATGAAAAAACGCAAACACTCAGATTAGGCGACCGAGGGGGCCAAGAAACGTCCTCGTTACGCGAGATCACGTGTCCCTGAAACAAAGCTCTCACGGCTTGCACAGAGGCTTTTGCTATATCTGTAGTGGCTCCGTATTATTGGAACCGCATTGTTTATGGGTCGTATTTATATTCTTCAGGTTGTGAAACCAAAAAAATCTTCAATCGTGGTGATGTAACGCCCAGAACCAAACTTTTATCTTATTACTGTGTAGGTACTTCTTTAGGTTTTGCGGTGGCCCAGTAACGAAAATTCTGTTCAATTCTTCGTCAGTCATCATGTTCATTTTCCAAAATCTCCTACATGTGCTCACAAAACCTGAGTCGCTGTTGTGATTTAGTTTTGAAACATTATGTGGAATTAATGAGGATAAACTCGGTAATGATTTCCTACTGGTTTAAATTTGGGAACAGCTTTATTGAAAACTTTATGCAATTATCATAAAGTGGCCCAAGCTTCATCCACGTCGTTAGTAGTTTTCAGAAGAATAATAACAAGCTAGCTGATTTGAACTTAAAAAGAAGAGATCAAGATTGCATATCATTGCATGTTATATGTTCAAATTTATTACAGAACGTTCTGCAAATATTCAATTGTATCTACAAATTTAATATCATCGTCATCCATCATATTTCAAACCTTTTATCCATAACTGCATATAGCTTTTTATTTTGTTTCTCTGCAACTCAAGGAGGAAACGTAATAAAAATCACGTTTGTAAATTACATACAAAGCATCACAGTATGCAAATATCCGAATATGCAGGAACATACGTTATCCACTATAATAACTCCAATTTTCGTTTGTTCGCGTTTGAACGTCTTAGAAACGAACAATTTCATATCACATTCAACTCGCAAATTTGTTCCGACGAGCTTTTATTCTTAGCTATTACGCGAAATATTGAAGTACATACATACATTCGTCGGAGAAGGAATGTGCATTAGTAGAGACAGCGGGTCCTTATCTTCGCAAGATATGATTATAAATTTCTCTCTTGGCCGCCGAAGATTTATACTCTCTGAGAACGTGAGATTTTGCTGAATTTCTACGATTCGATACGGAGTATGTTTTTAAATGGAATGCGAATGAAGAACAATGCAATATCCTTGGCAATAATTCATAAAATAATTACAAGCGCGGCCTGTAAGACTTTTATCTTCATTTTAATGTAGACACATAGAAAAAGGAATTAAGAACTCTGCGGAGGTCTGTGAATGTTGATAAGTGATATAAGAGAATAGAGAGAACCTCTACCTTCCATTCTACGGCGCACACTGGTCCAGATTAACAATCTCACGGGACATCGTTTTTAATAGCATGTATAATATAGAATCCATTTTGGTAATAAAGTTGAACAAAATCCGACGGATGAAGTGTTAAAAGAAACGAATGCTTAATTCAAGACAAACTATGTTAATAACCCAGAATTTTGATCAAATATCGCTTACAATATCTATTATATAGATTACTAGTGTATTTTAATACAGCTTGTACATCGTTTTCGTCATTTGCTTCTGCTTCTTCTTCCTGGCTTGTTTCTTTCCTTTGCCTTCTGATAACATTTTACCCTTGAATTGAGCCCTTTGTTAGATAACAACTCCATAACTTTATTTTCCTCCATACAAACTGTAATGTGATTGTTTGTATTTTGTTGTACTAACATTACAGAAGTAATAATTTGTATAATGTCCATATTATATATATGCTATGCCTTTATTATTTATTTAATTAATTCAGAAAGTTTTCATAAACATTTATATTCAACTAAATTGCGAATTTCTTTAAACAATTTATTTAAAATATAATAAGAACCAATATGTTCTTATATTTTTTATTACGGAAGAAACTTGGTATAGGATAGTTTAAATAAACCTATTCTTTTATGCTGAACTCTAATCAGCATTTGTCTGTTAACTTGCAAGACAATGTGTGTAGCAAGCTAATGGATGCAGTTGCAATTGTAGCAAAAGAGATAATGTTTAAATTAAATATCTTTTGCGAAACTAAAGTTGACAGTATCTCGTCGGAGCACTTCCTATTTAATTTACTAAAGAACGACGCAATGTAGATATGGGATACTGTTTATAAGAAACATTTTAGAATTTCTAATCGGAATCTGGAAAAATAATCAATGCTTCATTTTAAAAATTGAAATGCCATGAATCAAACACGGCGACAATTTCAACGGCCATTGTAGATACTAGTTGATAGGAAAAAAGATCGGCATTTTATCGAAAGCCCCAATCGAATAGAATTTAAATCATCGCTCTAGCGTGTAAGGCGTTTCAGATATCGACCGTTAAAGAAACAGCGGAATTCCGTAAAATCTCAAATTATTTCAATTATTCCAAAATCTGTATCCTAAGAAATAGATGGTTATAGAGAATACCGAGGAAGTGGACATGATCTTAAATCTATATCGTGTTCAGAGGAAGCTGCACATCCTGCACTTTTGAACATAACTTTATATTATGCAAAACTGGTTCCTGAATGTTGTTTATCTGAAATCTTTTTTTCTAAATTACGCAAGAAGAAGGTGAATAATGAGTCACTATTTTGAATTACTATTGATTTTATTTTTTTAATTTTTTTTTACAAATAAAGACACTCAGAAAGTTGAGGTAATAAACAAAAAATAGCATAAGAATGGTTACTAGGAACATAATCAGAATACAAGATAACAAAAGATCCACATGCGAATCGAGCTTATGAGAATTCGTCGATTTCGAAGCAGTTCTCATTGCAGATTTTTCATTTGCGTCTGTTCGTTTATTCTTGTTAGTTTGCTGTAGCTGTTTATAAAAATTATCTTAATGGTACATATTCTATTAATTCCATTTGAACCACCATGTACAATCGATTTTAATTAATTTTGTTATTTTGTATCACGAAAGCAATTCAATTTTATTTTTCTTTCGGATTTCGTGAATTTTTAAATACCTTTAAAATCCTTCTTAGATAACGAATTAATTTAACACATTTTTTGATGAAAATAAGTTGATTTTATGAATGTTGTTAATCTTATAATTTATTCAGCTTATCCATTTAAAAGTGTGAATAAAACCCCCGTAACAACAATTTTTATGATAGCAGCTTCAGTCGACTTAAATTCTTACTTATTCTATATAAAATCATAAAACACACGACTTTTCAATAGGGATTAAAGGTGCCCCTATTCTCTCCTAGTTATAAATAATAATATCGAACCTGACTTTACTGAATGCATTTACAATTCTTGTCAGTTGCGAAAAATGGAGCATCTAAATTTTTGATTGATTATAACTTCACACGATAAGGAAGAATAAAGCGATTGCGGAAGATAAATGCAACACACCGCAACAAAGTGCTCTATATTTAATCATGTTAGAAACTGCAAGTTGCATCCGAGTATTACATAAATCTATCTGACAGTGTTCCCTCATACTTATCTTATTGAAAATTCGGACTTCCGCTATAAAATTTATGATTAGTAGTATTATGATGCTGAAAAGTCCGTAGAATTACGGAATTATTTTTCAGTCTACGTAATCTGTTGTTTGCACCAGCGATACTATGATTCAGAACATTCTACATATTTCAATGGACCTCGATGGACGATGAAAAAATGTTTTCACAAAGCTTCAGATGGTAATAGGCCAATATATGTAATGTCCCAACCTTCTCGAACCTTGTAAAATTATACTTTCTGCGTCGCGTGTAGGAGGTCAGAATTTTCAGATATAATAGATATATATTTAAAAAACACTTTCTCATATACAGAGTGATTTAAAAATAGAGAACTAAACATTACTTAGTGTTTCTAGTTTCTTCATCAAAGAACAAACCAACATAGTACGGACGGTATAAGTTTATTTAAGCATTTTTTGAGATATTCACAGTTTTGTCCTCAATCGCCTAAATGTAGAGCTGTAAATGTTGTGACATAAGTAGAGAATCCAACTTATTATTGTAGAACCTTCTTATCTTTGCTTTTATTTTTCTTATACCAGAGTTTTAGATTACTTCGGAGGTAACAACGCTCTTAAAGGCATAAAAAATATTTATGCACAGAGCATTAGACAGAGCTTCAATAATTTGCAAAAATTATAATACACACTACTGTCATTTTTACGAAAGATAATAGAATTTAGAATTTTTAGAATAAAATCGGTTACGATAAAATTGTCGTTAGGATCAGAAATAACCGAGTTATAAGGGCTTAAACTAATACAAAAGTAGCTTAGGTTACTATAGAAACAAATGATAATATTTAATTTGTAATAGAGTTGTAAAACATAGAAAAGAAAACATTTTCAGAGAACATAATTTAATTATAAAGCGACAACAAAATTAAAATGTATTTGCTTTAAATTCGCTAATTCTATTCCAGAAAACGTTCGAAAGCCCCCCTTCTCATTACATTTTTTGGTTCGTTTCAGAACATTTCGAACACTTTTCAATGGGACACTGCCGTAGTTTGTTTTGAGACCCTCAACATTATCATATCGTCTCGAATAGATATAATCTTTAATAACTTCACAAGTAAAAAATGGAGAGGTCATCTTGGAGGCCATGAAATCTGTCTATTAATTCCAATCCACTTGTTGTTTAAAAGACTGTTCAGAGGACGACTAATTTCTCAATAGTTGCGAGCAGGTACTCCATCTTGCTGTAAAATGATATTTCGTCTGCTCACAAGATCTATTTCATCTAAGAAATTGTGCAAAATATCATGTACAAAATGTACGTGTCTTTCGGCGGCGAGGGAATCTTCATAAATAAATGGCTTAATAATTCTGGATGAAATGATGCCACACCAACCATTAACACTAAAACATAAAAGTTTGCCTCATCGTCCCTTAGAATATTTCGGTAATTATTGGCATTCTGTTGACAATAAAACCATTTTTCTTGCAGGATCTCTTAGCAATAATGTTTGGGCGGCTTAATGCTTATACTGCTGTTTCTATTGCCTCACTAATTATGCAATTCATCGGCAAAGTTTCGGGAAATATCTACGATTCGGTTGAGCATGAAGCAGATATAACCACTCGTACTACTTTCTTGATCTTGCAGAACATTTTCAACACACCAAGTAAGCTTCCAACATATCGCATTTATCACTGCGGGAAAACATCTTCTTAACGTACACAAATTACCTAATTTCCATCCCATCCATCCATTGTAACTTAAGTTAGTTTTGCATTACTTTTTTATTATGTATTTATAACCCCGTTATCCTTCATAAAAAAATTGTAACACACATTTAAAAAATTGCTATTTTGTGTACAAATTCAAGAACACGATATTAAGTTGTTTTTTTTTTCGTTCTCACCATTGTAATCGGTTCATAAAATGCCAGTTTAACCGATAACCGTCGTCAATCCGTTAAATCCAAGTGTGCCCATTGGAATACACGTTAACAATATATATTGCTACGATTCATCCACACCATGACATCGGACTCAGGTAATGAGATTAGTGAATCAAATTTCTCCTTTTCTGATCATTATTGAGAATATCGGTTTTGATATATGTACTTCTCGATATCCATGAGCTCTAACTCTTCTCTCTGTAAGTGATATTTCTCAATTTGCGGAGATAAATGTACTTTTAATTACGTTGTAATTCTCTACCCGCACAATACCAGGAAAACTTGATATCAACTTCGTTCTATTTCTACTTCTAACTGTAAATTACAACTTTATGCAGGAGTATACTTTGATATACAGAGAGCATCGACTTGGAGCGCTAATTACACTAATGTCAGCGGTATAAAGATTTCATTACGAACTCCAAACATCTACTCTACGATGTTATAAATAGAATAGGAATTTTAATTTAATAAAACTAACTCTGAAAACCCGACGAAGCTATTGTTAAATATTGCTGGAAGAATCCTTTAATTAATCTTGGGCTTCTTGGAGCTGCTAACTCAGAAATATAGCACCGGTGCTAGTATTAACTTATTTATGTACGTCTGCGGGAATTAATGGTTAACAAATTTTCGTTCACCAGAATCGGTAGCTGTGTGCGTATGGATGTTTACTGAATGAGCTTAACGTTATAAAAAGCTAGCTTTCGAATCTCTAATCCCTACCTCGTTTTATTTATACTACCTTGGTATATTTGGTATATACCCATGATCTAAATTAATGTATACGTGGTCGCGTTTAGATATGCGCCATCTAGTATTGTCTTTGTTGAAATGAAATATGGAAGATTTACCTCAATTTTTTTTAAGTAAAATATGTAGGAATGGTAATGAACTGGGCCAAATTTATTTAGTTGACCATATCCGTGTTTGGATTACATTTTTGGAACTTCCTGTATAATATTGATAAACTTCAATATTTGCAAAAATCCAAGACCTTTTACTTTAAATAGAACACCTTATATTCTATAACATTTTTGAAATCCAGGGGCAATTTCAAGGACTGCTTGTTTCTAACCATATTTCAAATATTTGCATTCTTAGAAATTTTTAGCAGATGGACGAATGTTGTACAGCTTTACAAAATTGAAATTTTGTAGAACTGATGACCGCATCTACCTATTTTGCTCATTCTCGTCAAATTGCTCCTACAAAAAAAAACAACAAAAATGTTGTATTTATAAATGCCTCTTTCTAATAATTTTGAAGTTCTGTTCATCTGGTAATATTTTCACACAGTTATATAATGCAAATCAAATATCGCAAAAGTAATTCCCGTGAATTGTATGATGTAATAAGAAGTCTGATCGATACAAGAGTTCGCGAAACAACTTTCGCGATAGAAACTATAGACGGATTAGAATTTGAAGAGATTGATCGTTCTCGCGTTATTGAAAACAGCAGTTGAACACCAGCCTTCATCGTGGATTTAATTTGTAATTACATTCTAGTCGTACTTCGAGCTGAACCTGTGCATTTTGCATCAGTCACCAGACATAGTTACGTGATATTTCCTATAATATCGGCTGCAGGAGAATTTATACCACCATTGCTGATAGTCTTTAAGAAAACAAGCGATATATTTGATTCCAAAGATCGCGACATCTTATTCCAGATTAGTAAACTACCATTAGTATTGTGATCAAAACCTAATAGTACACACAGCAGGCTTCAAATGTTAAAGCTGAAGCATCATCATTAGGCAAACTAATTAGTGAACTACTTAAAAAAAATGGTTTACCGATGTGTTTACCGTTATTCCTAATGGAACACAAACAACTGTATTGCTGGGTTCTTGGGTTGGTCTTACGATTCCCAAGAAAACAACTGGACTGGCGGAGCCGCTTGATATATACAGCTATATGGAAGGGGTTCGTCAGGCGCTTTTTCGATCAAGCCTGCCAATATTGACCACAATTTGCATCAATGCAGTATGATAATCTAATTGCAATCTTTGGTCTACAACCAACTATCCTCTCCAAGATATCGAAACCTATTTCTATATTCCGGTTATTAGTGCGGTTACAATAGAATCCAGAATCCATTGTAGTCAATATTTATGTTTTAGGTACTTACGTATTTCTACTATGCATTGATTATACATAGCTGCCCACACATCTGCAAAATAATATGAACTCAACCAATATTAATAAACTGGTATTATTGCCAATAAATAATTAGTTTTCTTTTGTATACTCATGAACAGCAGGAATACTACTACAATAGTGCTTTATTTTTGACGAATGAAAACTGAGGTCGTAATCTGTTGCTATTTTGTATGTACGCTGTAATGTCGAAAGTAAATTAGTCGAAATGCACACTTTCTACTCCTTGTTGTTAGGATGATATATTCCTGCATCCAAACGCGCATAAATCGAAAATTATCACATATAAATATTTAGCGCCTGGTATAACTTTACACTGATTTTCAACATACAATGCAACCATACAACAGTATGCAGAGTATCTCATTAGAATAAGGAAGTATGTCAACATTCATGATTTTGTGGACATCCTGCGTAATCTGTATACACTACCTAATGACAAAAGGAGCGATTAGAACAGATTTCTGACATTCGATGAAATAAGCATAACACACGTCGTTTCGTGCTTATTGCAACACCCTGTATATAACTAGCTATACCAGCCGAAAGGGCTGCCTAAATGGTTAAAACTTTTTTTCTCGGTTTAAAAGTTATTGCGGATAAACGGAATTTGGGTCGAATTTCAAGGTCAAATTTCACCCCCTAAAGTTGAAGTTTCGCCGCAACACTTCCCTTGTTAATGTGCTAAGGAAATGAAAAAAAAGAATCTTAAGTATTTACTATAGGTAGGTAAATAAGTAAATAGCTATTAATTATTGCCATAAACATTAAAATCAAGATTATTATTATTATTTTTTTTATTTTATTTTAACTTTAATTGACGCTCGCATATATATGCACATCACCTATTGTTAACCTGTATGAACTTCAACTAAAATATTGTTTTATTCTTTTTGTGCGAGTCTCGCTTTTGACTGTAAATAGATACTTGGGGCCAATATTTTGAATGAATAGTTTAAAAACGTACCAATGTCTTTGTTTATTGTTCTTATGGTAGCCAACCAATAGCAACACAACTAGGAACCACTTGGGATCCAAGATACAATTGTAGAACTGTGCGCTTAACCATAGATATCTCCTTTACTCTCAACGTGGGACATATACATCATTATACAAAAACGTTGTAGAGATTGTACGGTGGATACAGGGAAAAGATATGGTGCCATTTAAAAATAACGTTTTCGATTTCTATCTTCAATCTACATATAAAGCTTTTTAGAAGAGGCTATATAAATGAGGTTCTCCTATCTTTTAGGAATAAATGTAAAATTGAACACCGGGAAAAAGACTGCTATGTATACATAATAAAAGGACAACATGCACAAAATGCTATAAAATAATCTTCGAATAAACGATAAAATATTGAATATTTAGTAAATTTTTCGAACGTCTAATTACATTGGCAAGGGCAGGTAGGTATTAATAATGCTAAAAGGGAAAATACTGCAGGATCATTGTTAGTGTCTTCTTTTGGAAAGCCTCGAAAGCCTCTTAGCATCATTGCCATTTCGCATCCAGCACTTTGGTTTATATAGAGTTGTTTCCGAATAACCTTGCGGGTCGCAGTGTGTGCGACAATTTGTAGGTAATCTGTGTATTTGCTGTTTAATTGATTTGTTTTATTACTTGCTGAAATAAAACCTTCAAGAATAAGACCGTTGCAAATGTTAGATTATTTAGGAAACATAAAAAGAGTGTAAGACAGGCAATATGACCCACGTTATTGCGTAATGAAGTTTATTACACGTATTTTGCCGCCGCAGCTCCAAGTAATAAGAAAAAATATCTCTAGGAAGACTTATACTCTAACGCAATAGAAAATTTACCGACAGCAAACGAAATTCCTATCTTCAAGCGACCAGCCAAGATAAGCGATGTCACAGAAAGTACTTTCAGTTATCAAAATTGCTTTCTGAAGTGTCCGCGTGAGTGGAACGTATGCGTTAGCGTTACTTAGAAAAGAGTAAATAGAGAGCGGAATCGTGTAAATAACTTATACAAAAGCGAGAGTGAGTTAATTCAGAAAATAGAACTGCATAGATCTATATTAGATGAAGCTGTTAGTTTACGTTGAATATTTAATAAGTTTTACATAAAGTAAACTTTCTATGTGTAAACGCACTCAAGACTGAATCGTCAGAATCCTCAGAGGCTTTTTGGCTTTCCGTATAATCCAGCGTAGGTAGAGCTTATTTGAATGCAGAAAGACAAATGGAAGTATTAATATCTGTGTAATGTTAAGTATATTATTGTACATACGTAAACTACTGGCCGATGTAGCACTACTGTTATTATTTTAGTTTTTTCATGTAGCTGTGCACTGTTACTGGGACAGGGATTATATGTACAGCGCAACATTTTCGCTTCCCTTCCAATCGTGTTTAACCGGGAGAGGTTGGGGGGATACAGAGTTGCTTTGTTACATGTCGGCACTTCCTGGCCTTCTATGCAGTGTGCTATGTGTAATACATACCGCAGTGCGAAGTTGATAAATGTCGGAATTGAACGGAAGTATTAAAAATGTTGAAAATGCGCAGAAATGCATCAACTTCTCTGTTTGCTAACAGAGTAAACGCGTATTTATGGCAATTTCCAGACTTAATATATAATGGTAAACAAAACATGTGGTTAGTTTGCGATAAAAGTTTATGCTGGAAACCATATATGTGTAGGAACCATGTAAAATAGTGCAACACACAAATTTTAAAAAACCGGAAGGAGACCGTATAAAAAATTTCTATGTGATTTAACGATGATGTTAGGTGCGTGCAATATACCGCTTGCAAAAATCGGACCAACAATATTTCGTCAATTTTGGAAGAAATACAATCCAACGTGGGAGTTACCAAAATCGCAGACGCTACGTAGGTATTTGCCGTTAGTGCGCGAGAAGATTGAGATTTCTGTGAAAACCGCAGTAAAAAATGAACGGTTGTGGCTAACTATATATGAAACTATAGACATAAAAAAAAATTCGTAGTGTCGATTGTAGCACGGACAATGACCTTGAAAGAACCGTCACACCCTTATTTGCTAGCCTGTAAAAGACAGCAAAGATGTAATGCCGAAGCTGTTCGTAATGTATTAATTAGAACACTAGATAACTTTGAAATTTCACCAAAGCAAGTGTTAATGATGGTTACCGATGTTACCGCGGTTATGCTTCGCACAGATCAATTATTCAAAGCTGTTTAACCGAATTTGCTGCACATAACATATCTGCTTCATGCTTTACACCTTGTAGCAGACACTATACGAAAATGTTATTCCGACGTGGATCAACTAATGACACAGACGAAAGGTTTTTCTTAAATCGCCGAAAGGTATTCGGCTATTTCGTTCACAGTATCCTGACATACCGGAACCGCCGCAACCAATTTTTATACGATGGAGTACATGGTTAGAAGCAGCATTCTATTATTTTAAACATTTTGAAAAGATCAAACTAGTGATTTTACAAGCTGCTGCAATAAAGCTAAGTCAAATGCAATTCCAAAATCCTCAAGTTTATTTCGATTAACCCAGCGCAGTGACGCTACTGCTAGGCAATCGACTTGTTGCGCTCTAATTATATGCGATACATGCGATTTCGGCATTCTATTCCAGCAATCATCAAACGGGTGCGATAAAACTTCTCCTCTTCCATTCCATCATTTTCGAAGTAACTTTCGTACCATTTCAACGTTAATTGAAAATTCCTTGCAAAATTTTATTTCAAACATCGCTTAATTGTTCCAAGTGAAATTCATAGAAAGGGCAGACCAATAATAATAATTTATTTGTGTGTATACATACAATGATGTTTGCACAAGTCAAAAGGCGACCAAGTAATATTAAATAACGATAAACGCTTCGTTAAAATACATCACTAAAACACTTTGTTAAAATACCCATTAATGTCATAATGTGCCTCTCCCAGTAAGAATTTTTTATATCCATTTTAAACATGTTACAATTTAAATTTCTAACGGTTTCAGGTTTGAAGCTTACTAAACAATTTTGGGGCTAGATATTCCAGTGCAGTTGGACAATCTTTTATGTAATCTGTGCAATATTAGTTAATATTGAAATAACCATTGAAAATATATAAAAATTGAGAATATGGATTCCTAACGAACGCTCTTCTGCAGTTCTATCTATAACCCACAATAACTCTAGTAACCCGTCGTTGTAGAAAAGGAATTCTGTTAGCTGCAGTGCAGTATAGTGACTCCACGCCAGGATACCATATGCGAGTCGTAAATTTATATAAGCACAGTAAGCAGGTATTAAGACATTTTCAAGCACCAGACCAGGGAGGTTACATATTAAATAGTTAACTAGATAGGAGCAGCAATACTATCAATACGGGGCCACCATAGCAATTTAGTCTGTAGGGTTATAATTAGGAAACAGTCCGCATCTTCTCTTGGGTTGTCCATATTTTTCAAGGTGAAATGTCCATGCTTTTTATTGGTTTAATGAGAGACCATTAGCCAAAAACCAATCATTAACCTTCGACTGTGCCTCCTCCAACACTAAATCCAAGAAACGTAGGTCAGTAGCCTTTGTTGTCGTTAGCGTACAAAATAAATTGTACGTCGGAGCTACAAATAGATATCATTAGTATTAATTGAAAACAAAAGGGGTCCCATGACAGACCCCTGGGGAACTTCTTTGGTAATATCGTAAAAATCTGACTCGGATAAGATTTGATAAAATTCCGGTTCGCAATAGAAAAATCATTTTTTTAGTACATCGGGAAGTATGGAATGCGCCAGACACAAGTTGAGCAGTTTAGTAAGTGAAACAATTACATTACCAATAGCTTTTAACATTTGGGAATTAAAAAATTGTAAATTATATCTCTTATCCAATGAAAGATAATTCCTCAAAAGAAAAATGCAGTGTCCAACAGCAGAGAAATGTAAATTAAAATCATCCACCGAGATATTACAGTTAACAACTTTTTTGTTAGCACATTGACCTTTAATAACCATATAGCTTTTATTGGGTTACTTGAATGTGAAATATAGCTTTCACTTTCAGCGAGTTTGGCATTTCTCACAGCTTCACGATATTCATTTAGAAAACATCTTATATGGTGACTTGAGGTGAATATCAGATGCGGAGCACGTACAACTTGTCTCTCATTGTCCTTAAAGAATCGTCATACCAAGGAACACCATTCCTTTTCGCATGTGTTTCGGAATGCTTTGGGAAAGCAAAATTAATGGCGTTTGTAATACAATACAAAGATGAACTCGCACTTAGTGGTTACATCAGCTGACGTGCTATCTAAAAAGGTCCCGTGAATATTACTGCAGAAGTCGTTAAATGAAAATAAACCTCGCTGAGTGACAGGCTGTACATAACGCGTGATCCGTTGTTGAAGAATGGTTGGATTAGATAAGAACAATACCAACTGATCGGAAAGCTTATAATCGGTAATAAAGGTACTAAAGGTAATATCAGACTGTATAATAGCATTGTCTGTACATGAGTTAACTTTCGTACTACTTATAATCGCTACTCCAAGACCAAATGTTCCAAACAAATCATGAAATTGTGTCTTGCGAGTTTCAGTTGCATTAAAATTTAAAATCTCCAATTAACACACGTATACAATACAAATCAGTCACATGCAAATTAGCCTGTTCAAAATATCTTGTTCAACCTCTTGAAGACCGGTTGTTTTATGAAAGCTATTCAATTTAAAATTGTATCAATTATTACATCTATGCTGACATACATCTCAAGTGAAATTATATTTACTTGACTCAAAAAAGCTCTTATAATTATTTCCATTATCACTGGCACCCTGACAAACATAGGAACAAGTAGCGCTTTGAAATTAGTTTAAAATCTGGCTAGTTGCCAGTTGACATCCTGTATTACAAAATTATTCGAGTATACTCGCTACACGCTAAAATTCATTTCTACAAAAACACATTATTATTTAAATCTATTATCCATAAAGTACACATCATACGGGATTTTTTTATTGTGGGTTTACCGGAAAAAAACTTATTCTTCATAAAAGCTTGTGCATCCCGTAAGATTAAACATGAAAAACTATGAAACATGGAAAATTTCTAATATTATACGGGGTACGCTTCAAAATTTAATTTTATACTAAGAGTGAAGTAACCTTGTTTTAGAATATATCGAAAAATGCTATTTGAAAAGGTTGTTTAGCATTAAAAATTTTACCCAAATTTAAAGTCATGGCGATCCAAGCCAAATTTTATTTTTTTACCTATTCTGGTAAAATGTTTTTAAACCAATAAATGGATGACGTTACGTAAATAACGTTACATTTAAAAGTTTTACAATATTACAAATTGGCCAAATGTAATGTTAACTCAAGTCAATTTCTTAAAAAATTCAAGAATTCTGTTTTGGCAAAGTTCTTTTGATTTCTGTTGGCACCCAAAGTTGCTCAAAATAATAAACTTGTAATCAGAAAAGATCATTTATTAATGCTTACTGGTTAATTTTTAAAAAGATCACAATTTCTTAGCACTAATTATGGAAGTGTTTCTGCCAAAAATGAATGACAATCATATTTATGAATGACAATCATAAAGAAGTATACCTAGTCTATAGTCATGTCCATCGTGCAACATATATAGTTCAGTTTTTCTTACAATATCGCTGTATTCGTAATATGATTTGGTTTGAAGGTCCTCATACAATTAGTAGTGTTCTTGAATGTTCTCTATCACTACAGAGGACTGTGCCTGTAAACTTTATTTTTCAAGTAACCTCCAAAAGAAGAAATCCAATGACATTAAATCTAGTGAGTGTTCTGGCACGGGAAGCTTTGGATAACGCACTATCCATTTTCCGTTACATTTAAATTTGTCCTATTTTTATGCTATAAAGGATGGTCGTTCCATCTAATTGATAATAAATTCTATCTCTTTGTCTATGTGGTATTTAAGTTAAGATTGGTAAATGAGTTTTCTTGCAAAAATTCTAAATATCGCTTGATACTAAGGTTAGCATCAAAGAACAGCCCAATCACAAGATCTTTACCGTAAATGAGTATTTGTTCCTGCATTCTATAGTAAAATGAGGATTGTCTATAGCGTACCACTTACTTCTGTGAACTTACCGACTTTGCTGAAAATATTGCTTCTTTGGTCCGTAAAATATTTATGGGAAACCGTACATTTTCTTCATGTTCTATTTGAAACCACACAGAAAACTCAAATCATCAAATAACATTTATTTCTATTAAAGTATTTATTAATCTTGGTTTAAAAGCTTTAAACTTATTTCTTTTAAGGATTCCTTGTATAGTTGTACACGGCATATCAAGAGATGTCGATATCTGTTCAAATGATGTCTTACCATTTTTCTCACTCTTCTAGCTCTGTAGTTACTTTTGAAGCATGCAAGATTTCTTGCAATTGTTGTTAACCCTTCAGTGCCCGCGTTTCATTTTTAGATGACAATGCTCGCTTGCTTCCTTTGTAAGCATTTTAATATTATTTGAATGGGGCTTATTATCAAACCACTAGCGGGTAGGACTACTAGAATGCAATTCAGAGTTTCCTATGCTGGACCGCCGGCACCAAATTTAAGTCCCATGAACTTCTTTTGGGGTCACTTTAAAAATAAAGTTTAGAATCATCCTTTTGGAGATAGAGAACATATTATTACTCTAATTACTAATTGTGCGAGAGCCATGAAACCGAACCACATTAGAAATGCACTTAATGATCTTGGAAGAAGAACTGAAATATGTATGTTACGCAAGGGATATTGTACTGATATGAAAAATAACGAGAACGAGACATGGTGTTCGTTAAAAAAATTTCTCACAGAAGGGTTTGCAAAATATGCTGAGCGCTTATTATTATGATTATTATGCTATTATTATGGACGCTTACTGAGAAATTAGTTGTCTTTTATAAGGCACTTCTATTATTGCAGGAATAATGCAAGGCAAATGTTGACTATGTAAAATAAATATCGTATGCAGTTATTACTTATCAGCGGATATAACTTATACTTCTTTATGATTGTCCACCAATAATTAGTGCCGGGAAATTGTTAATCTTTTAAAGGATCAAGGTTGACTTCGTGTGGGTTCATCTTAATAGAAAAAATATGAAACACGGTGCCTCTTTTCACAAGTTCTTTATTTAAAAATATATACGCGACCGGTTCCGTGAAAACAGGTATATTTTGATTTTAATCTGTGGTTTATTTGATTTATTTAAATGGTTAAATTTGTGACGTGAAAATTTCTTAAATTATGTAGTACAATTGAAATATTTTTAACTTGGGATATATTTTCACCTGATGTAGTTCTGGTCGAATGATGTAATTTTTCATGAAACCGATCGCATATATATTTTTAAATAAGAAGAGGGATCTTGTTTCATATGTTTTTTAAATTCAACTGGTAGGTATAAATAAGTATCCTTTTCTTATTACGTGTTTATTATTTTGAGCAATGAAAATAAAAAGAAGTTTGCTCCAACAAATGTTCTTGAGCTTCTCATACTTTTAAAAAAGATTGACTTAAGTTTACGTAACATTGGCCAATTTGTTATATTATCAACTTTTTACATGACACGTTATTTACCCAATGTCCTTTTTTTGTTTTTTTTTTTTGAAGACAATAATTGAAAAAATATAATAATAAAATTTGACGACTTTAAGTTTAAGTATAACTTTTATTGCTAAACAATTATTTCAAATGGCATTTTTCGATATTTGCTTTTCAATAAGGATACTTTACTCTTGGGACAAAATCAAGTTTTCAGACGTGCCCCATATAATATTAGACATTTTTCATATTTTATTGGTACTGGTTTAATTTTAGGGGGTGCATAAACTTTTATCGAGAAAAACTTTCTTTTCGATAAACTCATAAAGAAGTTCCTCATATAGTTCTTACTTTAGCCACAGCTTATTAAAATAAAAAAATTAAGTTGATGGGTATCAGGAAGTTGACAGACAACTGATTAGCAATACTCGATTATAGTTGGCAAACTATGGCAGAGCTAAGCGGTGTGTTTGCGAGGATTTACTAGGGTTAAATGGCAGATGTTTCTGTGAGACCGATAAAATTTCGAGTCACTATTTCCACATTGGGGAATAACTAACTGAGCTTCACGCATTATCGCATACCATTTACAGTGAGGGGGTGATGTTACCAAAGCCATGCAACAGTTTACATATACCATTTATAGACCAAAGGCATGTAAAGTTATGACAAGCTTTGAAATTTACACAAGCCAAAGGACTTTCAGATTTCTAAAAATAATGAAGGTTTGTTGGAAGCGACACTCTTCTGGAAAACAATACACATCAGCAGCAAAAATTCACATGTTTAAGAAAGTTTAACGTAGACATTAAGGAAGAAATTCCACGTCCTTAATTTCGGCTGTAACCCGGGATCTGTGGAACTTTCCTTTCATAGAATATCGGAAGGTATTACGAAAGTTTTCGGGAGACAGGATATTAACGCCCGTGTCAGTTCGCGAAATACATTCAGATATCTTCTAGGCAACTTGAAAGGTAAGTCGGAGACGAAGGAAAGGTCGGAAATTTATGAAATCGCATGCGGTGGCTTGATAGAACCAATATAGCACAAACAAAACGAGCAGTAGATACCAGATGCAAAGAGCAAACAGCTGATTACCGCTGTGGAAGAATAGAATCGTCGAGTGTAGTACAACACATAAAATCAAGCCGGCTATAATATTAAACTAGAAAATCTTAAATGAATTGAGAAAATATCTTTGCCGTGAGAATTAGACGCTTACGAAACCATTTATATGGAAAAAATGCAAATCTGTTGAACAGAAAAGAAGGTCCACTTAGTCACTCAGTTTTGATGGATTACTGTTGCAAGACGGACTCATACGTTTCCTGCTGCGGGCAAGGGTCTTTCCTTTTAGTTTCGTATATTTCCCATGTTTTAAGGTATGTTTATAGGCGGTAAAGTGGATACTTATAAGATACAGCAAGGCACGTTAGAATGGGAATGCGTGAATGCCTAAAACAATTGTTTCGAATTAATCAAATAAGTTGCGTGATGCGGAGTGTGCCGATGTCTTAATGTTTATCATATTACACCATAGTCCTTACTGTCATTATTAACAAAAATTATTGTAATAGTTGCATTCAGAATGTATAGGTTCTAGTAGCAGCATTGTATACCAATGTAAATGTTCAGCATGCGATTCAGAACAAGGTATGCGGGTACTGAACTTTGAATGATTAATGCGGTTTTAGTGTTTGAAGAGAAAACAATATTTCACCGCTATATATGAAGTATTAATTTATTCATGCTATATGATTCTGAAATGAAATTGATTTTTGGTGTAGCGCAGATTACCTCTACAACATCAATTGTAGCGATGACTGATTAATTAATTAATTAACAGCGGTACGAATGAAAATCATTACAGTTCAGTACTCGGTCCAATCACGAAAATGATGTCCCCTAACAATAAATTACCGTAAATGTGTTTATTCGCGATTAAAAGTACCGAGGTCGCGCTTTCAAAACTCGACCTGTCGCAAGTAAAATTGACAAATAAAGCCGATTTCAACTCACACATCGCCGAATCTAGTGACGATATCGGCATCCTTTGTGTGTACCTACTACGTACAAGAAAGTCCCTCGCAAGCAATCGACGTTTAAATTCGTATATTATTTTTAACCGAGTATTCAATAAAACATGTTCGTCGTCCAGGTCGACGTCGAGGTGAATTTTGCGCAGCAAAACCAAAGTTTCGCCGTGGGCGCTCATTCATCAGAAACGTTTGATACAGCGGAAAACCGGTTATATTCTTTCGAGATTAATAGAATTGCCTGTTATCCTTGTTGCTGAAACGATGCGGAGTAGAAATAATCTAGAATTTCATAATGTGTATTGTTGAGTATATTCCAAATTCTCTCGGCCATTGTCGTCATAGAAAGGTAGCAATTTAAACTTCATATTTGTCATATTCATGTGCTTTAATTAGTTTTCCGATACGAAATTTGGCGTAGAAGAGATACTATGTTTGCTGCTTAATGTTGTAAATTAGTTTGCTGTTATTTGTTTTAATGTCAATTCACATAATAAATTGGATAAAATCTAGTAACGATTTTTTGACAAAAATGCTAGAATATCCGTTTATTCCTATGTACACCACAATTTAATGTCATATCTGGGTTGACCATCAACTTTGTTATTTAAAACATAACAGATTTAAATAGGCAATTAAATAAGCTTTTCATTAAAACTCCCATCTACCGGTTTATTGTAAGCAGTTTGTGATATATTGCAAATATTAAATGAACACATTTACTTGACTAAGGTGGCAAATAAACGTAATAACTTAAAAGATCATAGTAATCACATGTTGAAATTGTTTTAAGTCTTTATTGGCTCGGGCATTTAAGACAGAAGTCCTCTGAGTGTGGGCCACGGGACACTGTGGAAACTAAACAGGAGCGTCGCGAGGCACTCCTGCGAACGCTGGCCGACAGCGGTCTAGAATATTTTACAATGAACATTTTGAAAAGACTTCGAAGCTAATAGAACTTTCTGGAATATGTAGATTAGATCGTTCTCGTAGCTTCGAAGCACATAGAATATTCCAGAAAGACAGAAACTTTCTATCTATCTATCGGACATTGTCGAAGCTTCGCGAAAATTCTAAGTAGGTGGGGTGGCTAGTATAAATACAGCACCACTTCGACGAACCAGTTCAGTTGGTAAATGACTATTGAAGAGTAAATATCTGCAAAGAAAAGTAAACGGTTTTAAGACGCCCGCTACCAGAGGAGCGCCCGCTTTGTTTCAGTATGCCACTTTGTGTTTTCGTATAGTCGTAAGAAAATTGAAAGAATTTTATTAAACAAGTAAGTCGACAGTTCAGTTGAGCGTGATCAAGTACTAACAAATGGTGGATTTTTGCTCCACCATTTTGCTCCACCAAACGAAAACAACGTAAATACGATGATAACTAATTGAATTTTGGCCTTATTTCAGTAGAAGTAAACAATGAAGAGAGAACGTAGTATGTGCTCTGTTTAAAAGTGTCCGAATGTGTGCTCCAAAGTAAACTAAAAGTGTTTGCTGAAACTAATGTATTTGTGTATTACACTTGACAACTGAATGTCTTCAAGCTGTCTCTGCAAGACAATAACATGCAGAATTTGAAAATTTTAGAGAAAGTTGCGGCGTTTGCAGTTGTGGATAAGGAAAATCGATGAGGATGGCGGTCAACATTGCATCCCTAAATTGCACAAATACATGATCTCCAATAAAGTCATTGTTTCACATGGATTCCAAAATATTTTGAGTGAGACAATGTCGAGAAATTTGCGTTGATTCAAGTTCCTTTCCATGCCCAAGCTCCACTAGAATTCACTTTGAAGGAAGAAGAGAGTCTGATTAATTTACTTGTAGTTGTCGGTTTTCACCATTCACTTCATAATTGTTCCCACAGCAGAGTGTTCCATAATGAATATTTGGTATTATAGTTTGCAATTCTCAAAGTAACGTCAACAACAGTAGACCACTTAGGATGAAATAGTTATATGTAGTTATTGAAAGTACAATTAGATAATATCGCTTCAGACCTCTTCTATTAAATATCAAACCTAGTGTTGGTTTGTTAAGCTAAAATCTTTATTTCATTACTGTACGCGAAAACAATAAATCAAATTAACCGATCAAACCTTTCCCTAACCTAACCGCTAATTGCTAAGAAGTTTCTTATGCGGTTCTAATCGAATCTATAAAAAGGGATACACCTTTCATTATATACGTTGCCTAGTTTGTTCCGGATCTTAATTATTTTTGATTAGAAAGTATTTCATTACGTAACTACGTAATATACCGCAACTAATTCGTTTCTATCTGCCAGTTTTTCCGAAAAACGTTTTGCCATTTCATTGGTTAGGACAGAATTTAATTACACAAGTAATGTTCGCAAACAAATTTCAATTCACTACCACATTCAACAATGATTCCGATTGCTACAATTTAAATAAATTCCGAGGTGAGTTAAATAGTAATAAGAGGTACCTGGTGCTACCTTTCTTTTGACGACAATTGAAGTTAAGTGCTCTAATGGATGGCACTTCTATTAAGGTGGAAAAGTTGGGTTGTAGGATATTCATCGTATTGCTCTCTTTAATACTTCAAAGCTATATGCTATGATGAAAGAAACACGCTGCATCGCCTTCGCTTTTCGCCATTTCGCAATTCAAATCAAAGTGAAATTATTCCAGGCCTCAATATTCTTACGTAGGTAACGTGAAGCAATGTTCGACGTATTCGAACCATTTTAATGAGTTTTTCATATAGCAGTGCGTTTTTACGGGCGTTACAGGATAGGACTTCAAAGCTCTGAGCACCTAAGGGCTTTGTAATTAAAATCCTTTGAATTTTTTTTCAAGTTTTGCTATAAACAAGGAACAATCGATTACATTTTTTTATAAATGTATGAAGAGAGCCGAATTCAACGGTTGTTGCTATTTTCATGGAAGGGAATGGAACAGGAAGATAACCAACAGCGTTAAACTGAGTAAGAATACGCATTTCTTTTGACCAGACTCCGGATTTTTAGACACCAGAGATATTTAAAAAAGACACAATAAGTGTTAAAAAAGGAAGGTTAAATAATTTCAAAATGACAACGTATAGCGAAGAAAAGAACAATAATTTCTTAGATATTAATAATAATTAATAATTGTAACTGTGCTACTGTATTACGTACTATACATTATTCCACTGAAGATGGTGGTTTCCCAATTGTATATTAATGGATTCTCTAGTTTAGAAGAGTTGCTGCCAGGTAAAATGTTTTTATTCGCAGAAAACGTTCCCTCGGTATTACATGGTGTGAGCGGAACATATTCAAAAGTGTTGATTGACAGATAAATTAGTATTAACCATCCGAACGAATTTTTCCTACATTGGCGAGGTTTTTTTGCTAATATAATTTTGAAATTTATTCGCCACTTCTTGTTATATAGCTTGAGGAATATTCTGAAAATGCGTTTCTCTTATTGAAGATTCAACAATGCCGTCACTAAATACTTGATACAAGCTAAACCATTTTTAACCCCTTTGTCATTGAAAGAAGTGCGGGGTGGAGGGGCAGTGTGTTCGAAAAATTTGCATATCCCATAGCTTCACATTTATTTCGTGGACAATATTGTGAAATGAATTATACGTCATAGTTTTGTTTCAACACAAATTATAAAGTAGACAAAGCTAATCATATACTGCAAATCTGTAAGAAAGGCTCGAATGGCGCCTGACCAGTTTGTGATTTATATTGGAACAAGTCCTATGTCTCATTTCACTACGTACAATAGATTGGAATGGAATATTTGGGACGCGATGAAATGATGGCCCTAGTTGCTGTGGCAATGGTACGATGCTTGACCAAAAGTCTGGCCGGTGTATATGCATTTGACGACAGGGATTGTTGCCGTTTAGTATGAATTTTCCCCGCGTTTTTAAATAGTGACAAGTAACTGTGTTTATAAATGATTTTTAAAAAGTGACATAATAGAAATAAGAAACAATAAAATATAATAGTTAGGCAAATAACCACATCAATTAAAATTAGAACAAAGAACGGAAATAATACCGGCAATAGAACATTCATATGATGTCTTTCAATGGACATTTATGAAAGAAATAATTGGATACATAGGTATGAAGTTTGGAATTTATTGTATTGTTTGATGAAGCTCCTGGCCTTACACGTGCTTTAGAAAAGCTGGAATTTGTGGTTTGATTTACATTTTTCCACATAATTTTTCCGCATGTTCATATACTTCACAATCAAATACAGTCTGAAAATAAAGAAAGTCTTCAACTCTAAAAAGACACACAATATTAGAACTGAAACGGAAGTTAAACTCAGAAAAAGTGAATACAAACTTTACGTCGAGAAAGAGAAAAAGGAACGATGAGAATATACAAAAGAGCGTGTAGGCTAAAGAAGTTTGCGATGTAATTATGACACAAATAAGGAATAGATCTTCGTATCGTGGCCACATTCAAGCAGCAAAATTGTAACAATGAAGCATTTCATAAATTCGCAACTGCCTTTCCCGCTTCTCTTGTAAATGTTGTAACGTCGTTCTATCCGCATTTATGCAAGTGTCAGTTAAACGCAAAATTAAAAGTCAATTATTTGCGGCCGGATTTCGGAAACATTTTGAAAGGTTTGCAGAATCGATAAAGCTGCTAATTATAATTTTAACAACACCTATGACAACTGTAGAGCCTGAACGCCGTTTTTCCACGTTAAAAAGATTTCAAACTTTTTTACGCAATACCATGCACAGCGACCGTTTAAATGCATTTAAATGATATCTATTAATAAAACTTTGGTGTAATATATAGATAATTTTGACGAGAAAGTGATGGGGGCATTTCCATGAAAGACCGCCGATTGAATTTTAATTACAAAAAATAAATTGTGTGTGTGTGTATGTAGTGGTAAGATATGATTTTGTCATAGTTTTTTATAATTGCGCCCCCCGCGTTGTTGTCGTAGCTTCTGCTGGCGTTTCGTCCTCACAGATAGATATCTCAATGGCTTCTCACCACAATTCAGCCCAAAATCGCGGTGTTATCAATTCTCTTATCCAAAAGACCATTTCCTTATCTGAATCCAATTCGCTTCCTCTTGGACTAAACCACATCACAGAAACCCTGATCCGCAATAATTATTGTAGGAAAAATATATATACCTACCATTAGTCGCTATATCAACCCTCCTCTACAGCAACTCGCTTCATTTAATCCTAATTTCCGTAGCAAGAGTATCTACTCTAGATTCAAGGTGCCACCGATCGAATCATCAAAATCCTTTTCAGGAATAACATAGAAACCATCTTTAAACCCAATTCCAAACTCTTGGTGTCTACCAGATTCCATATTCTCTTAAGAGTGAGGACGAAACGTAGACAGAAGAATATTGTATTGCGGTATTGTTCAGTACGAAGAAATAAAGAATACGTATCTCTGTCAGTGTTTTAAAAGTTTTTGCATAAAAATTACAAGTTGGTGTTCAGGTTCCCCTTCATGTTGTGGTAGGCTGCGGAGGAAGCTTCTCTTTATAAACAACAACGCGTAATAGAGCTTTAAGGCACTTAAAAGAAATTGCACCATATTATTTGTAATATCGGCCCTAAAGTTTGTATTGTATCTATCTGGAATTTGTTTATATATATAAACTTTAAATAATAACCAGATATAAGAAGGCAGAGAAAATCGCAAAGTCTAAGCGAAAAGGCTTCTAGAAATCACTTTTAAATAGAAAAAGTTGGAAAGCTTAGATATTACTAAAAGAGACAAATATGGCAGGCCATGGGCGTTTGCCCAAATATCCGGACTCGCCTACATGCACCGCACTTGAGTCTTAATATTAACACCCCATCTTTTAAACCTTTTCGCAACACTAAACGCGTGTTGTTCAAACAATATTCATTTTGTTTTTCGATATTAAGTGACAATTTATTTTTACTAGACCATTCAACTAGTTTGCTCAATGTATTTCGCAACCTTTCGACCAACGCTTGCATATGTCAAAAACTATTTAATGTATAACAATCAATTATTCTTCCGCCAAATGTAATATTTAAGCTCATCGAATAAGCTCATTGAAAATTCTATATAGTCGAAAATAAAATATGTAGAAAATTGACTTTCTCGAGATTACAATAGATCTTGCGTAGAATGAAAACGTCAATTTAAAAATTTACTCGAATATTGTTAATTCAGCGGGGATATACCCTAATCAGGGCCAGTCTGGAGCTAGAAACGTCGTTCGTTTAAAGCGCTTTAAAAAATGATGGATCTCTTGTTCGCTATATTCTCCGAAAAAAAAGATCGATGCGAGCGTTATATCTTCTGTAATTGGATTTGTTCGCGAATAAATCACCATCGGTTCAAGCTACGCTGCCTAACAATCTTCTAAATTATTTGCCTTTATCCCGTAAGCAATGTGCATCATTTCTGCCAATGTCGTGGGTATGATAGATTGATATAATCGTCGAGAATCATTTTAAAATCTTAACATTAGATGCATTAAGTGGCTATTAACTGGAATTTATGCCCAAAGCGTTCGTATTTTGGGCATCCGCATAAAATAAACGCAAGTGGTGTATACGTATATACTGAGTAAATTTTAAGTTCTGGAATTTAATTTTGGGAAGTAGCGTCATGTGAAACATTAACGTGCGGACAATTTATTATTACTATATTCGCCATATCCGTTTCTCTTTGTTCTAAAGCTAAAGTAAGGCACCAAACGCTGAACTGGGGGAAATATAAAGGCAAATATATATACTTTTCCCAGAGTGCTTCGCTGAATAAGCACCGAGTATTTATTTTAATAAAACGGAAACAATTTCCCCTAAAGAATAAAATTCGAAATATATTATCTAAATAGTTCACTTATATGTATTGATATTTCAAGCACCGCTTTAAATTCAATGTGTGAATTTCTTCGGTTTCTCCCATAATAGAGCAGTTTGTAGGTCACCCTCAATAATGTGAGATTTTAAGAATAATTTCGTTGTCTGAGTTAGACTTAACAAGAATTATATTCTCAAACAATATTTTATTCAGTTTAATTTTTGTAATTTTACACTTCTGTAGGTTTGCGAAGTTTGTGGAACTAACTAAAAAACTGCATCTTAAATAACATCTTGAGCTCTGATGTTTGCCAATGTTTTTCCCTTTTTCAGAACAAGCAGCTTTGCTAATGTTTAACTTATCAAGAAAACAGGCTGCCCTAGACAAAAAATTTTAAATTTGCCACTTAGTACCTTTCTTCTGATATAGAGCAGTGTACATAAGGGCTTTTAATCTCAAATTCTCGAATTTTATATTTACTCCCTTTCTAGTTTCTACTCTTCAATTCCTGTATTCCTTTCACAATTTTCTTACAATTGCTTAGTACAAAACCAACCGCCAACGAAATACTTGAACTACACTATTGCATAAGTTTTTTAATGGTTTTGTCGTCTTCATATTTCTTTGTCTCAGATTTCTTCTCGTTTTACTACATCAAAGATATTCTCTAAGTGTTTAATACAGGTCTAGAGACTAGACTAAGGGTATTCAATCTCTCGTGAATTTATCACCTCTAAGCATAACTTGAGTGTCGCTTCGGATTATTTTATCTTTTATCTTTTAGCTTTCTCTCAATTGGTTGGTCTCAGATCTTATATGCCGTCCATACAAGCAATAACGGTCAACAATTATCACAATTTGTACGGTTTTCTTTCTTGTCTATTCTTGTCACCATTACTCCACTCCATTCTGCTGGAAATTTATGTTAGTGGCATTAGTACTAATCTAGAATTAACATCTTAATATAAGAGGGATATCTTTTAAGTATTTACAAAAGCAATAAAAAAAAAATTGATATAAATCGTTTTATTGTGTTTGTATGGGTTTGAAGTAATTCCTCAAACATTTTTGTCATTCTAAGGTGCTACAGTTTTTGAAAGTTTCAACAGCTTCTTGAGGCGATTAAAGTGTATCCACACGTTTTCTGTTTGGCATTCGGAAACAAAGAGGAGCCGTTAGGAGATAAATCAGGAGTAAACGGGCATTGAGACACTAATTCGACGCTTTCGTCCTTCAAATAATTAATTGTTTGACAGGCTGTATGAAAGTTGACATTGTCTTATTTTCTCGGATTTGATCAATGATTTCTGGCAAACAAATTGCTGTATATCATTAATCATTAACTGCTCTTCGATCCTCCAAATGTTTGCGGCATGTCCAGTACAACGAAAGAAACAAACAACCATTTTCTTGGAAACGAACGAATTTTTGTTGGATTCAGTTCATTCAGTTCATTACCCAAACAGTTGATTCTTACTTAGTTTCCATCTTGTATGAAAATAACCAAGTTTCGTCACTTGTTACGATGTGTTGTTCCGGATTTCGAAGATCACCTATCGAACTTTTTGAGTTCGACAGAGGATCTTTTTTTTTCTTCGACTAATTGGCAGACACCCTTCTTTGTGCTTAGCTCATATAATGCGGAAGCCGTCAGGAATAAATTCTTTCATTCTTTCATTTATTCATGCAAAATGGGATATGCCGCAATCGTCCATGCGCCTAACAATGCTTTTATCTCACGGTAAAATCGCGAAAAATCGCCCAACGAAAACCTTCACATGAAATTTCAATTTTTTTCACAAAATTGCTTTTCTTAAACGCTCGGTTTAAAGAAGCTACTCGGCCGACTTCTGCATTGTCACTACTTCAACAATAACAAATCTCAAATTTTACAAAAATAATAATGTCAAATATTGTTTGTGAAAACTTAGTGCTAAGTGCTACTCTCGTACAGGAATTAGAAGTAAGCAGGAATCTCACAATAAAATAAGAAGTGCATTTTTCAGTATTGTATAATGTGTGGTAGAATGCAGGTAATATGAATTTCTAAAAAATAACCAGCAACAAATGTTGACGTATCTTTGCTAATGGAGAATAAATAATTACATTAATGATAATTAATGTAATTATTTAATATTTAATAATTAATATGCTGCAAACATACATTTAAAGAAAGCAGTCACTGGGGCTAATTGAATTACAAGGGCTACAAACGTGTACTGTAATTATGTACACCATTTCGTTGTTTCCTTATCACCGAAGGCATCCACTTACGGAAATTCGGTTGTCGCGACATGTCAGCGTCATTTTAGTCAAGTTAAACTATAATTATGTCTCATAGTTGTACAATATGATCCCATCTCCCAATTATTATTCTCTTACTACGTAAATACCTCCGTACCTTATGTTTGTATTTTAAATATCCAAAATTCTCTCGGGCGTAAATTAGCAGTACGCTTTCAGCACCGCTACCTTACCATCTAGTACACCATTACGTCGCAGAATGTTTTACTCAATGTACTCTAACTGCTAGAACCACTGGGCCGTTTTACGTAATAACCCTTTAATATGCACTATGCCTTTGTTGGAATTTTGGCAAACAGAACGTACACTGCAACGGGTATTTGCATTTACTATTGTGGTTTAGCAGCGGTCTTTCGTTTCGTCGTATATAAATTTTAGGTACAAGAAGTGGAATATTAACTAGGTAAGCACTTTCGTGTTACGAGAACTATAATATTTATAAACATGAGCAATTAAAACGGAAATTAGTTTATATTTTATGGCAATTTATTGTTCTTAGTTATTAGAAATAATAGGAGTTGACACGGGGTCTGGAACAGACAAAACCTGTAAATTATACAGCGTGTGTACCTACAATGTAAAAAATATGTTGCTATACGTGTATATGAATATTTACGAATTTATGAGAGAATCATGGTAAATTATTTAAACTTTAAGCTAATTGACACTAAATAAGTAATATTGCATAAAATGTTTTTTAATAGCACATCATCTTTTAAATTTTTGCAAAGTTATATGTAGATCTGCAGAAGTAGTTTACAGGAGATGTTTTGAAATAACAAATATTTAGAGAGACAGCCTCCAGTTTCCGCAAAGCACGATAAGAGTTCGTTTACGCTAGAGGGTTGATTCAAATTATATTCAATTGAGTGTTTCTTACAGTTTTCACACTGTGTTGCAAATTTTTATTAACTACCGTATACAAGATGCCCACCGAAATCGTTTGAATTTTTTCAAATAGAACACCTGTATATTTTGGTAAAGAAACGGTTCTAAATACTTATACTCTTTGCTTAAAGCGCGTCGTTATTTAGTAAGCTACGCAGATATGTTTTTCCTAAAATGTACAGAGTGCAGCGATGAAATACTAGAAACTTTTATTTTTCTAAAGATAACCATTAAAAGTAATCTGTAAACTTAAATTTTCCCTCGTGCAAACTGCAATACGATTCTTTGTATTTTCTTGAACATTTTCTAAAGCTTCGAGTTAAATATTTTTTGTACCAATAAATTCACCCCGAAACATTTTTCATAAACATCTCTCTTTAGCAAAATTGCGACATTTTTTAAATAAGTTTGAGTATGTTATTATTATACTTCCTATTGATAAAAATAACTTAGTGCTACATTTGAAATAACATCTCTTCATTTTAAGCTAGCTTTACACTGTTCGATTTGTGAATGACTGGCCGAACGATTAGATTAACATTTTGTACGATTGGTCATTCTATTATAATGTTTGGATTAGCCACGCGATATTTTTCCGAATAGCATTGTATCGATCAATCGCGACATTTAACGTTATGTAGTAATGGAGCCGGCAAGTAACAACGTAGCTGGGAATCTAAGTAATCCTGTTTTTACAGAAATACTTTCGCGAAGGAATTATACATATGTTGACGATTCAACTTTTATTAATAGTTCATTAAGTGTTTTTGTATTTATGCTAGTAAAAATTTTAAAACTCTTCGGATCTTCGATCTGTAATTCTGGAAACACCGTTTCTTTGCGAGTTAATCATTCTCTAGATTAAATGAAATGCAAAATACGAGTTAGTCATATAAAAAATGTGATACATACATATAAATTCCATTAAGAATTCTCCGTTGATGTACATACTTGGATATGTTCTATGTAACGTGCTGTTAAATATTAGGCCTCGTATATATGATGTCCGTATTTATTTTGTACACATTCAAATATTTTTTGTACATAACTTTTTTATATAGTAGAAAATAAAGATTTTAGTTGGCACTCAACTGTCGCCTTGTTTCCAATCATACCCCATACCCTTTTCACAAAGGGTTCAAACCAGGTGCGCAATGTTTTTTAGATGATTTGTTAATTACCGGTAAAAATGATTCTGAACATTTGTAACGATTGGAACTAGTTTTTAAACATTTAGAAGAACGCGGTTTAAAAGTTTAAAGGTCAAACTATGCTTTCTTTCAAGATTCGATAGGATATTAAGGACACGTTATTAGTAAAAATGGTCTGCATACTTGTGAAGATAAAATTGAAGCAATTAAAGAATGTTCCGTACCAGATTCAATATCAAAGTTACAATCTTTTCTTGGTATGGTGAATTTTTACTGTAAATTTATACCAAACGCATCAATAGTTTTGCAACCATCATCTGCATTATTAAAAAAGGTACAAAATGATATTGGTCCGAGGAATGTCAAACTAGCTTTCATCGTGTAAAGAAATTTTAACTTTTAATTTAGAAAAGTTAGCTTCTTCTTCGATTTTAGTACATTTTGACCCAGATCGCGAAATTAAGTTAATAGTTGTCGCATCCAATTACGGGTTAGGAGCAGTAATTAGTCATACATTTGAAGATGGTTGTGATAAACCAATAGTTTTGCATCTCGGTTGTTAAATTCCTCAGAAGTAAAATATCCTCAAATCGAAATAGAAGCTGCGGCTATAATTTTTGGAGTAAAGAAATTTTACCCGTATTTATTTGACAAAGAATTTGTATTGGTAACAGATCAAACCGTTACTTTCTATCTTTAATCCGAAAAAGGGTATACCTGTTTTTGTAGCCAATAGGCTTCAAAAATGGGCCAAGTTTCAATTATAAAATTAAATTTATCGAATCAAATGAAAACGTGGCAGATTTTTTATCCAGGGTACCACTTGATACTACCGATGAAGTTAAATATTCAGATGAAGTATCATACATGAATTATTTACAAACCTCGGAATCTCCAATTAATAATAATAATAATAATAAAACAAATTAAATTGGAAACACGTCGGGATCCGGTTTTGGGCAAAATACTTTTCATTGTTCTAAATGGCGGGGCAAAGAAAAATATTTCACCCGCACCTAAACCGTATTACGTAAGGAGAAATTAAATTACTGTCGAACAAATTTGCTTGTTATGAGATTATAGACTAATTGCGCCATCAAAATTTAGATCTAGCATATTAAAGAAACTTCATGCTACTCAGGTAGGTATGGTTGAAATGAAGTCTTTTGCCAAGTCGTATGTGCGGTGACCGTCTTTAAATAAACAGATTGAAGAAATGTCGGCTAACTGTAATAATTGCGCTAGTTTTTCTAATAACCCATCTGAATCTAGTTTAATTACTTGGAATTGACCCTCCGAACCTTGAACAAGACTTCATATTGATTTCTTTGGTTCTTGTTTAAACAAAAATTTTTTAGTAGTGGAAGATGCAATGTCGAAATAGATTGAATGTTTCGAAGTAAATATTGTTTCATCTTATGCTACTATTAAACTTCTTAGAAAATTGTTTGTAAGGTTCGGGTTGCCGAAAGAAATTTGTTCTGATAACGTTACTGCATTTGTATCAGGTGATTTTCAAACATTTCTGGCTAAAAGCGGTCTTAGACATTTAACAGGAGCTCCATACCATGCTGCTACCAATGGGTTAGTAGAGAGTGGTGCTAGGATAATGAAAAATGCTATTTCAAAGGTGTATAAAGACAATATAACTGATATCAACTTGTTAATTGCTCGTTTCCTGTTTCAATGTAGGAATGCTCCTCATTTCACCACTGCTAAATTATTAATCGGTACGAAATTAAGATCTAAGTTTGATTTGTTATTGCCATCAACAAGTAATGTTGTAAAAGAAAACCAATTTAAATAAAGAAAATTTTATCACGGAAAAACGATTAATGGAGAAGAAACTTATATGGGTCCGCGATTATAGAAGGAACAAACCAGGTTGGTATAGATCAAGCCTTAGGTAAACGTACTTATGTTGTAAGTGTCGAAGGTGGAATGAAATGGAAACGCCATTTAAATCAGTTAAAAATAAACAAGACATGAAAGTTCTAGTTCCGTTTCCATCATTCTGCGTTCAAATGAAAATAGAAATTCTGTGGAAGGTAGAATATTAAGACGCAGAAGTCAAATTGAAACACCTGACAGATTGCAAATTTGTAGAATAGATGTTTTAGAAAGGTAATACTATTTTCACCGGAACGTCAGAGGGAAAACATGTTTTCTCTGTTTTCTATTAAATTTGTGGCCTCCATTCTCAAGAATTTGTATCATTTACTTAACCATTGACCAAGAAAATAATTTCTCAAGGAAAATGTACTTCTTTCCCTCTTCTTTTCTTGTTTTCTTTCTCTTTGATTGTTAATATGCGGTACTGATTAAGTAAGTATGTATATTATTCTGTAAATAGGCGATTTCGGCAGTTGGATAATAAAAATATTATCATTATTATTATTATAGAAAAGTGCTCCTATCTGGTGCAAAACGAACGCAAATTGACATTAACAGAACTCCTGCAGCACTCTCGCCATCTACTAAAAGTGATTTATGCTATCTCTTAACACCGCGGTTCATTTATTCAGGGCGCACTTGCAACTGCACTGTGGAATACCAAGACCGCAACTTAATCTTAGTTGCATTAACCCAGGAAATTGTACGCAAACAAGTATCTAGTGTTTATATTTAATTTAGACATAAAATAGACACTATTTACACACATCCTTAACGTTTGAAGCCCGCAAGTAAAAAATGTTCCACGTAAAACGATAAATTCCAATAACACTTGCGAAAAAATTGGCAATCTACGGCAGCGGTGCTTCGTGAATACGGATGACGCGATAATATAGACCGTTAAAGCTCTATAAGCTTCTATCTGACATTTTCGTGCAGCGCGTTAACATTATTGATATTGACAAGTGCAAGACGATTTTCGTTTGAACTTTTTTTTGTATATAAGCGTTCTATTTCGAGAAGGTAGGTAGACCGTAATCGTAAGCGACTTATTTCGATTTTGGAAATCAAAATGAATTATAGCTCGCCGATCACGGTACTTACAATAGGATTTTCCCTTCAGATCGGCTTCCTTTTCAACTCTAACTGAAACGATTGTTCTTTATTTAAAAAGAAATGTGTTACAATCAGCAAATGGTGAATACAAGAAAATATTATACTTACAAGGTTATATTAATATCATTTTCTACATTGTTGATCGTAGCAGATAACTTGAAGCTGTCATAGCAGTCTTGTATAGGGTCTCTATGAAATGATGAATTCCGAATAGAAACTACTTACTCCTTTTTCTTTGGATCTCACATCATATCGTCTGGGTAGAAAACAAATTCTGCCAACTCCTAAAAGTTGATTACTGTTCGTCGTTGATACTCCTGTAGTAAAATTCATAAATACAGTTTTATCAACATTCAGTTTCATCCCATTGAATGAACACCATTGAACAAGCATATTTATTTTTAGCTGCATTGTAGATGTGCGATCCTGCAAATAAGCACCTGCTCCAAACGTTCTACTATAGTATAGCAAGTCATTTACAATTATTAGAAATAGTAGAGAATAGTAGAAGTTCCAATGTGATACCCTAAAATTTATAGTTTGCATCGACTTTGCAACAAACTCTCACAGCTTTACTTCGCATTGTATAGACCAACTGAAGCTAAGGGTATCGATGTAACTAGGGTTTAGTATGGTGCCTGTTTCGAGTCCAGACTTACTTATGGCATTATATTTTATGGAGCAACTTCGTTGAGCACCAGAGTCTTTCCACAAAACAAAGCAGTGTCTATCATGATGGCAGTATCTAAACGTAACTCTTGTAGAAGGCAGTTTAAGCTATTACTTATTCTACTGTTGCCATGCTTGTATATGTATTACATATTACTCGAAGCTATAAATGTCGATGCTAATATACCACACAGTAAGGATTTTCATAACTACTATACAAGAGATGATAGTTATAACATTCCCGTTCAGAAATTAAATTTATTTAAAGACAATTCCATGTATGTACATTGGTATTAAGCTTGCTCCTAAACTTGCTCCCGCTGTGAAGAATATTACGAATGCCAATTCGTATAGACGTGCACTTTTGCATGTTTTTTTACTGATAAATTATATTATTCCGTAAAAGAATATCTATCTTATTAGTATATGAGATTTTCTTTTCTTTTGTTTTCTTTTGTTACAGATTTCCTCACTTTGTGCACATACAAATATTTTTTTAATGAAATTGTTGATGTACCTCATTGCATCTATTTGATTACTCTAAGACCTTCGTCACTTTAAATCATTCTACCCTCTTGGCTGTTATGCATAATATCGGATTTACACCTGAAACAATAAATTTCTTCCGTAATTACTTAACTAATCGCCTCCAACAGGTGCGTTCTGATAGTGATATTTCAACCGTGCAGCCGGTTACATTGGGCGTTTCACAGGGTAGTATACTGGGACCCCTTTTATACACCATTTATACATCTAATATTATGAAAAATCTAAGATACTGCAATTATCACATGTATGCTGATGATACGCAACTCTATTACTCTTTTTCAATCATTAATGTGCAAGACAGTATTTTTAGAATCAACTCTGATTTGGCCTCGATTGTGACTGCGTCTGCACGACACTCCTTATCTATTAATCCGAAAAAATCTTGTGTACTGGTCTTTGATCGGAAGAAGGCTAGTGCGGCTGTTTTGGACGACATTAAAATAGTAATTAATAATGTTAATTTACCTCATTCTAATAGTGCCCGTAATTTGGGATTGATTTTGGATACTGGGTTGCGTTTTAAGGAGCATGTGTCTTCTGTTATTAAAAAAGTATTTTATAATTTAAAGCTTTTGTATGGCTGTAAGGATTGTTTGGAGCTAAACCTAAGAAAAATATTGTGCGAGTCACTTGTTCTCTCTCATCTTAACTTTTGCCTATTTACTATCATTGCCTTGATAGTAAATTGATAGTGTTGATAGAATGCGCTTACAACGTACACAAAATGCATAGATTTATATATGGTATCCGTCAATTTGATCACGTCTCGCCTGCCCTTAAAAGGGCTAACTGGATGACTATTACATACAGAGCGGATTATCTTTCCACCATTTTTTATTATAAGATCGTTTATCATAAGAAGCCGAGATATCTGTATCGGAAATTGGTGTTTAGAACCGATATGTACGCGATTAACATTCGATCTAGGGGGTTGTTGATGCCTCCAATACAGAACCTCGAAATGTTCAAAAGGTCCTTTTCTTGCAATAATATTCGCTTATTTAACGCCATCTCTGGCGCGCTATGTGTTTTGTCTCCCGTAGCACTGGTATGTCGACTGCGTGGACGATTTAGTAGCTAGTATAGTCCCAATGTATTATGCGATCGTTCATACTTCTTTTCGATGATCGTGCGTTGACCCACATAATTCGATACTTAATTGGCTATGTACTTTTTATTATTACTACTGTTATTACTATTGTTATTATACTGTATCGCTTTGTATTTAGTTAATATGATTGTGATGTTCAGGGGGAATAATAGCAGCTTGCTTGGCAAGTGGCTGATCCTGAACACTTTGGCTATATTTATTTCTATTTAATTTTATGTTTTTCTTTATATTGTACAACAAACCGCTTTATTATTATTATTATTATTATAATTGACTACCACCTTCCACAAATGTGCACTGCTGAGCCCTATGATGGCAAGACGTGCGTCTGTACATGGTGGTTAGGTGGTAATTTAATTTCTTTATTAAATGTTCTACAAAATTATAATTTATCAAGTACTTAGATTTTAACGTTTAATATAGCATTGATTCAAACATATTATATTTTGATTTCGACGATACCCTATTATTTACCGAGCAGTTTGATATACTAATATGAGAAAAATGAAAACCGAGGCACATTTATTTCTTCCATTTAGATATGAAAACCAAATCTCAATACAACTGTAAATTGCTTGGAAGAGTTTGTTTTTCTTTTAACTTTGGAATTTAAAAAAAATAATTCGTCTTGATTGTTTTATTTGGAAAACTTTTATCTAAACCTTATTTCTAATTCCAATGCTTAATTTATTGTATTTGTTCCTGCTATTTTAAAGTGACGGACATCGTAACTTTGTTACGACGAAAGTTACACTTATATTTTGTTGAATTTAGTTTATGGAAATTATTATTGTAAAATTTAGTTTTGTTTAGTATATGTATTTTTCTCTCTGCAAGCTTAGTGGGCTACTAGTGCTTCTTTTTATTATTATTAGAAATGTATCTCTTTAAGCATACAAAATGAATTCATTTTCCTACCGTATGTGTATCTTACAAATATTGTAGAATTTATGTTTTCTTTTTGAATTATATCCTGATTTTGTTTAAATTCTACGTTTTTAAGAAGAGAAAAAAGAATCTAGTGAATAATTGCGATTTTGTGTAATCTTGCCAAGGTCTATGAAAGGCTTCGGGGCTTCGTAATGTGTACCCGCAAATACTACGAAAATATTTATTTTATACCTTTGTTGTAAGCAAACTCAAACAAGTACATCGGCAGATTAAGAAGATCCAATGAATCAAATTCTTATCCTTCAAGATTGAACCTACCCGGTGCCACCGTTCACATTGTGTTCTGGATCGGCATGATACATTGTGCCTTCTCGTCAGGAGCGACAGGACGTATAGTTTACGTTTGTTAATTCGTGGATGGTGTTGTTGATTGTCGTAAATTACTTTCTTCGTTAAATCTCCTAGTCCTTCGCATTTCCTCATGTCCTCCTCTTACTTTCTCCCCTCCCTTGAATAAATTTATTATTCTTTTCTCCAATTATTTATATATGTCCCGTAACAGATAAGATCTATAATAATGAGTTTCTAAAATTAAAAAAACCCATGGTTTTTTTAATTTTATTTTGTTTTTTTTTCTCTTCAATTGTTTTTTCTATGTTGTAGGTATTTTTATTTTGTGTATTGTTGTTCTGTAACTGGAAATCGTTGGACAACATTATTTTTCCAAATAGTCCTCTTAAATGGAAGTTAAATAATTGTATTCATTTCATACACAAAGTTTCACAATGTTTCAGTTTTCCGTTTAACCAATGGAATGAAATACAAAATATCTTTAAAAAACAGATCCCCATTGGCCACCAAATATACATATCGAAGGAGTCATGTTTGTGTCCGACCCTGTATATCTTTTAATAATTGTGGGTGTACGAATGATTATTGTTATTGTGTGACAAGTCCTATTCTCTCTTACACATGCAAAAATGTAGAAATGAACAATCAATAATTGTGCATTCTATAATTTTTATGTTGTGCACTTTATTGGAAATTTCATCACTGTAGAATACCTTTCTTTGGAGGAACTTGGTATATTGTTAAAGCCAATATTGTATTTGGCGAAAGGATAATCTATAAATTACAAGACAATTGTGTTTCCGGTCGGAGCCTATTAATTTGCATCTATAGATATGAAGATCGCGATGTTGTTTCGGTGGTAGCTATCAGTACTTGGTAATATAGCCGTGTATCCATCTGGAGAATTAATGGAATGAAGCAAGAGTGGAACTGTTTGTATTATCGCTCTAGCGGTATGGCTTCGCTTTAATTAGAAATTGAGGTTGTATTAATTGCCTTCGGTATAAATTTCTTCTTCATAAAATGGGAAGGGTATTATTACAATGCCTTAACGTTCATTTCGCAATCGTTAACATTTCTTTATTAACCTGTATAAATTAATACTAAGATTCTGTTCCTTACAATTTATTTATACAAAAAATAATATCGTTAAGTTGGATGTTAGGGTTGAAATGATGGAGTCATTAGTATAATATTAAGACAGTCGCTTTAGCACGTACGTATTCCCAGGTTTTTAGATGACTTCCGTGTTCATTCCTTTATATACAGTGTGACTTATTTTAAACGAAAGCACTCTTGTAAAACCTCAACTTTACACTTACATGAATCTAATTTTTGAATTGAATCTGGAATATATAATGGATCCATCTAAATATGCAAGGTATACCATGATTATTTTTCGAGATCGAAAATGGCAAAATTTGATTAGCGATTTCTTTTTACTAAGTCGTAATAAGCCACAGAATTCTAAGTTTTAACAAAAGTACAATCATTCAAATACGTTCATAAGAAAGAAAAACAAAATTTTCAAACTTCACCTTGTATTATTTCATAAATCCACATCTTATAACATCTATTGACCAAGGGACGTTAAAATCTATAAAAAGAGCAACCAAAAATTACGTAAACACATGTATTTCTATATTTTTTAATTCACTTCAACAATTGTCAAATCTATTTTGTAATCACTTAATCGCTAATGAAGTTAATAAACAATTATGCAGTAACTGTTAATTTGATAACCTGTATTTAGCTTAATTTATAAATTATTAACATCCATCTCATAGTCTACTTTGGATTTCGTTTGAATTAAATGCCTTTTTTTGGACGAAACAACAACTACCATTAATAACTGAAATACTTTTTAGAGATACTGCAGTATAAAAATGCCCTAAATAAAAATAAAAGGAGATTATTTAAAGAAACCAATGTGACTAGTGGCTATTACTTATTGTTTAATATTTTCGGTTTGGTAGATTTGTGGTAGTTATCTTTACTTGCTTGATTGTAGCTAGACTTTTAAAAAATTGTTCTTTGCAATATTCTGTTATTTAACAATAAGTAAGTCTTGGTATAAAATAATACATGACGAATTTTAAAAATTGTTCTCTCATAATTTTTTTTTTTAAATTAACATATTTGAATGAAGATTTGGTTAAAACCATTCTAGGACCTTCCGAATTCAGTGATGTAGTGAGATGTTTGCTAAAAGAATCACTAATAACACTTTTCCATTTTCTAATTGGAAATATAGTCATAGTATGCCACGAAAATTTAGATGGATTTTTGAAATTTTGTGTAGAAGTAGATCCACTACGTAATAAAAAAAAATGATTAATTTCAGTGTAAAATATAAGTTATAGAGGGGTGCTTCAATAAACCTTACCGTTAATTACGATATTCTCCTCACTTTGCTTCAACATATTAGCTTCAGCGATAATGCTGTTGTACTTATCTGTGCGGTAGATTGTAGTACGTGAGGCTCTCTTCTCGTAATTCTTCCTGGTTAGGACTTACAAAGAGCATTGCGCAGGGCTCAATACTGGGTTCTTCTTCTATACTCGATATATACTAATCACTCATCGACTAGTGTACTGACTTTTAGCATTCAAATGTGCGAGGATAATTCACAAACACGTGTAAGACCAATGAATCGCGATTTAGTTCTCCATATATATACGCATTACAAATCAATCCGGGCGGTTCTATTTGGCCGTTGTTCCACCAATCGCGCGTGAAACAAAAACTCTTGGTTTCATCATTGATAATACGTTTGCGTACAGAATATCTATCGACACCGCATATTTCACACTGAAAACCTTATATGTTTATCGCTCTACTTTGCTGTGCCAAACTCTTGTTTTATCTCTATTTAATATGGATGGCCCGTGTCTGGATTCATTTGACAAAGCATAACTGTGATAGAGGCTCGTACAGATTGTTAGACTCAAGTTAGTTTAAGTATGAATATGCATTAATTTTGCTAAAGTTGTTTCATAAGATTATTCAAATGCAAACGACTTCTTATCTGCTACACAACATTCGATTTCGTACACGATATACATAACATTAATATACGTAGCAAGAATTTAATTACGCTATCTGTTACTTTCTCCTGATATAAGTTTACAAGTAGACTTATTATAGTGTTCAGTTAGTGCAATTCTTTATTATTTTTCACTAAATCCCTTTACCCCTTTTAATCTCTACTTAATCTTCAATTTGAAACGTTCTTGCAGCTTCTAGTTTTATTTTTATTTATTTATCAACTTCAACATTATCATCCAACTTTAAACAATATAACTTTATTATTTACGAATATTTATACATATGCAACTACTGTATAATATATGATAGATATGTACATATCTTCAGTTTATAACATCTTCAAATCTTCGTAAATGTTTAAAGTTTTCCCGTAGCTAAGTTTGGATATAAATGTAATAGTTCTTGATGCAATTCCACTTCGTTCCGTGAAATTCTTATGTCTGGAATAAATCACAGTTTAATGACCTTAGTTTTTACGTTTTCGTTCATTAAATCAATATAAATAATGCGATTTCTCAAACTTAACGCATTTGGCGGCACATAAACAAGAATAACAGCCTTGTAGCTTGCACGGAAAGTAAATTTGAAATTACTGGTAACTTCCTGCGTTACACCATAAACGCTCTAAGCTACAATTAGTACCATCTATAACTGATACTTATCGCCCACCCGGAAGACGCTTTAGAGTGAATATTATGTAATTATCACGAATATTCTCCACTTGCTTCTTCATGATTTCACTGAAGTTAGAATGTCACCGTGATTGCTGATTGGATATGCTAAGTGAATGTATTTGTTTAAAAGATGTTATGGTAGTAGCCAACACAGAGGATTTCGTTAACAAGCTACTTCAATGGACAATTGCAAAAGGATGGAGTGAAAACGGTTAGAAAGGGTATTAGTGACCCCGTTTACTTTTAAGGTTAGAACTGCATTGTATCTAACGACTGTTTTGAAACAGTTCTTTTGCTTTTATTAATCAAATTTCAGTTAAAGTTATATTTCTCATTAATGCAATAACAAGCAGTGTATGATCTCGAAGAATCTTAACATCTGAATGGACACTGCTGTATATGTATAGTACATCATTTAAACTCGAAATACAGTAGAGCATCGATTATTCGAAACAATTGGAGATCGGAGCTGTTCGGATAACTGACCATTTAAAGTAGGTCTACAGTTTACGAAGAGAAATCTAACTTTTTCTTTTTACTTCAGAGCCGAGATTTTAAATTTCGCAAACATTTTAAGGACAGCATCACATTCTTCTTGTTGCTTTAACCACTTCATAGCCGTTTCAAAGCAGTGAAAAGGCTTCCCACGGGATAGTCGCTTTTCAACACGGTCGTCGTCACTAGGCCCGCCCTCATCGTTGTAAGGGTAGTGGTCCTCAATGACATTGGCAATGATTTCATCGTTCGTCAATACTTGATAGCTCGACAGATTGGATATCAAGTTCCAACCAGTCTTGAATGTCTTCCTGATTGCTTTCTTCAAATCTTGAAAATTCGTTAATCAGCCCAGTCAGTTCCGGTACACGTAGACTCTTCAGTGCAGTGATAGACCCATCTGATGGAAGGGTGTTATTTCACGCTTGACAGTAGCTCAAACTTCCACTGCCATATACACAGATTCTTCCGAGTTATTTTTTTTTTACATTTGTCATATTGTTTCTTTCATATCCTTCTCCGATCAGAACCATACACAGCAATGCCTTTCTGTAATCCATTCCATTCCACCGGCAGAATAACTGAAATAAGGCTGAGGAGTAAGAAAACAATTTTAATCTGTCCGTTTTCTCTTTCCGGTAAAAGGTTTAAGAGATGAGTTGACAAGCAATGTTTTATTTCCTCAAAGCACCACGGAATTTGAGATTCTTGTATGATTAGCAAAGGTAGTTTGTGCTTTCCACCAACATTTCCGTATGCCCAAGCAACGATGCATGATGTGCTTGCCTTAAACCAAGTGTTGACATTTCATTCTTAGAAACCAGGAATTATGTTGGCACTTTCTTCCAGTATAAACCAGTTTCGTTTATACTGCGTCGCAGACATTGGCAACACGCAAGATATTTGGGTTCCAGGTCTTTATTGCTTAATTGAAAATCGAATATGTAACGATTTTTTTTTTCTTCTAAAGCTTATCACTGTCGCACTTCTCTGTACTGATAACCAATTTGTTCGCTCCGCACCAATCCACCAACCTATTTAAGTTGTTTTGCAAATCAAGGACAGTGTTAATCGAATTAACATTGCGACAAATCTTGTAATCGTCTGCATGTAGCAGCCAACTAGAAGTTTGAAAAATCTCAGGAAAATCATTGAAAAAAGATGTATTAATTTATTACAAAAGCCAAAACGTTGTAATTTACATAAAACACCTTGATTATTCACAAAATATCCAATTGTGATTTACTTTCAATTGCGTGTGAAAGTATTAATAGGTTAGACTCTACCGACCTTTCACTACAGAACATAAGCTGACAATCAGTTATTCTATGTCCAATCAGATTATAAATTTTAGAATGCACGATAAGTTGATAGATTTCTTCAATTGTAGGCAAAATCAAAACTGGTCGATAATTAGTAGAGTGGCGACGTTGCGTGCAGTTTGTCATTGGCGTTACGTTCGGTGGCAAGTCTCGGTGAGTGTGTAACCCGCCACGTAGGAGATAGGCAGAGAGCGACGGCAGTACTGGCCAGTACGTAGTTAGTAACCGAGTGGAGAGCATCGTAGCGACGTTCATTATATTTTGTTACTGTGCGATTTTAAGAGTGCTGTTTCATTTATTTCATTATTGCTCTACTTTAGAAGTTTTGGTTTTGGTTTATATTGTTACTGTACTGTTTTAGAAGTATCTTTATTCGTTTATTTCGTCACTGCCCTATTTTAGAAGTTTCATTTTCGGTTTATTTTGTTAGGTACTGTCTGTTGGCGTATTCTTTAGAGTTTATATTTCGCTTTATAATTTTATAATATATTTGATCCTTATTTAGTATTTACTTGTTTCGTATTCTTTCGTTTTCGTTTTTTCGTTTTCGTTATTTTCGCAGTTCTTAGTTTATCGTTTTCCAACAATGCCGAGAATGTCAAGGATTATTTCAGAATATGGCACCATTTTCACCGTCATTAACAAAAAAGAAGTGCTTTGCACCATTTGTTTTGCAAAATTAGGATTCAGGGGCAAATATACTCTTGAGCGGCATCTGAAGGATACGAGGCATATTGAATACCAAAGAGGTATTTCACATGATAAATTTGTAATTGATTTATGCGCAGCTTTTCTTGGTGCAAATGTCTCATTAAATAAATTACAGGATTCACTTTCCCCATCCATCGACAATTAGAAAATATTATGTACCTAAGCAATTCCACAAAACAATAAATCAAATCAGGTCAAAACTGGGTGAAAATTATCTCTGGATAAGCGCAGATGAAGGATTAAAGGAAGGTGCGTTGTTAATGTAATGGCTGGCACATGGCATACCGAAAATCCTCCAATGTCATTTTTAGTAGCTACAAAAATCAGATTGCGTGTCACTGCAAACGATATTACCGACATTATCATTAACAGCGTAAAAAATGCAAGTGGTGACGACGTGCTTAAAAGTTCTACTCTTTCTCTCAGATTCTGCAAGCGTAATGTTAAAAACAGGTAACGAGCTTAAGAAACGTTTTCCAAACATGTTACACCTAACATGTGTTGTGCATGGAATACATCGCATTGCTGAACTTATTCGTGAAGAATACCCCGATGTTAATCCATTATTTAACTCCTTCAAAAAGATTTTATTGAAAGCACCAACTAGGATAAAGTTATATCAAGAAATTTGCCCGAATATACCTTTGCCGCCAAAACCTGTATTAACATGATGGGGTACATGGTTAGAAGCCGCATTTTTTTATACCCAACGCTTTCGTATTTTAAAACCTTTTGTATTAAAATTAAAACGAGATGCTTCCAGTGTTATAGCGGTCCAAGCATGAATCCCTTCAACACTTAGAATCATTGTTTAGTAATTTAAAAAGTATAGAGGAATCGATTGGCGGAAAGATACGGAACAAAATTAATACGGTTTTACAAAGAAATTCAGATTATGTGCTATTAAAAGAAATTTCCAATAACACCTTTACTACCCAGAATGAAAGTTTATGTTTAAAATATAAGGATTTAAAAATATATTAACTTACCAACAAAACCAATTTACAACGAACAATTTAGAAAAATATATCATAGTTAATTCCTATTACAATCGTATCGAAAACGTACTTGACGATTAACAGAATATAACCTTTAATTTATCTACGCTAATGCATATACCCAATCGACGCTTGGCTGACTAACATTCGCTAGCAAACTGCACCGAACCTCATTTTCAGTTATATATAACTTTTTGTAACATGTAGATAAGTCTCGCAAAAATTTTGCTGAATCTGCAAAGGTTATAACCCAAGTTTCCTATCCAGAGCACCCTTCGATTCCAGAAACAAAAATCCATCAAAATTTTCTTTCGTGACTCGAAAATTCCGTAACATGATATTATTGTAAATAGAGGTACCACTGCATTTATCTTCTACACAATTTTCACTGTCGATCCATTAAATTTAACGTTAATAGTAAATAAAATATATATAACTTACCGTGTAGCCGAACACTGACATTGACATTTAAAGGACTCTCCTCTACGTTAACAATCGTGCTTTTAAAACCTATATAAATACTTAGCTTTTTTTAAATAAATTTAAGGCGAAAATGAAACAACCAAAGTATAAATACTCGCATTAATTAATTCAGATAACTAAAGTACGCTATTGAGATGTTATTGTTTTTGTTAATGTACCTAAATAGTATAATGTGTAGATACATTTTATTTTACATGTTTTTGTTAACGTTGCATTATTTCTGCTATATTGTTTCAGACGAAGTGCTTTTCGCTTTATATGTATATAAAATTTATGGTCGCTTGGGCAGTTAATTTTATGTTGATGTTTCGCGCACCGGCGCTGTAATTAAACGCACCGAATGATGATTTTATATTTGAAATGGGAGTATTATGTTTAGTATTCATGTATGGCGGTCATGTAAACGAATTTCCTGAACCAATGGTTTAACATATCCCCCTTAAGAGTGAAATTTGTATCGTGACGAATGAGAAGATTTTGACAGACGCGTCGTATCGCTTCATTTCCTTTTCGCAGCGAACTTGTGTCTGATGAAAACCACAATTTAAGACCTGGAAGTGAAATGAAATTCACAATTCGATAAGATTAAATTTACTGTAGAAGGAGCAGATGATTGATTTCAGTTTCTGGATGCGAGAAAATTTAGGTGTAGGGTTGGAAAAGTTAAAGTAATACTAAAGTAGCTGTTTACAAGAACTTAGGCTAAGAAGTGAGGATGCCAGCTGGTCGGTTAAGTAAAACTTTGTTCTTACAAAGTTTTCCTGTGGAATTGTTCGCGCTTTATCTATACAACTATAATAATGATATACGTTGACTCTGTGTCAGTCGGATTTAGCAAATGGAAAGAAAAAACTGGTCTAAATACTTTGCAAATCGCTAATTACAAAAAAATAATTACCGGTTTCACGGATCATCATCCAAAAAAAAATTATTCGGTACAAAATTGTCAGAAAATTAAAATGACATTAAGCGGTGAATAATGTTGATGCACTTTGAAACACATTAAAAACGTTATGATGAAAATTTTTATGTCCTAATGCTTAACTATTCGAGTACTGTCGTTAACGCTTTGTGCTCTTGCTTAACTCCCGATGAAGTTCAGAATAAAGAACGAAATAATGAGTTTCAATCCATCCAGAAACAGACCCCATATTCAATTTTCCGAATTTGTTATTTCCATTTCTCAACGAGTACGGACGAGCTCTTATCGTATATTGTTATTAATATTATTAACAATCCGTGAACCACAAAATATAGAAATATGTAATTTTAATATTTCTGCAACACAGAAAAATAAAATGTCAACCATGTTTCCCAACATGTAAGAATGGGTCTTGGAGCTTTGAGAATATAGAGCTAATGCCTGAAGAATTCTCGAAAACGTTCAAGAAATTTGAGAAACCCTTTTTTTGTTTTTGCTATTATATTCATTCACCTGCGGATAATATTCTCAAATACTTTCTGTGCAAGGCGTAAAGTATGAAATTTGCGGGTTATATGTAAATGTTGTTCACACTTTTCTTTAAGAGAGTGGCCCACACAACGCATTGTAACTGTACCATTGCTCATAAACATCAACAGTTGACTAGATGAGAATTCAAATGTTTGCAGCGTATCCAGGAGTACCCTAGTAATCACTTTACCAGTATACTTTTTGTAATCTTTTGCTATCTAACAAGATTGGCAATGTCGTTTTAACAGGATCTAGTACGTTATGTCATTATAACATTCAAAATAGATTTCTTTTTGATCTGTCGTCTCATCAATATACATATAGCCGCACTTGTTTCTCTTTTAATTTTGTTTTGATCCTGTTTTCGATATCTTGAGGTAACGACGGTAGTTAAAATCTTCCGTAACGCTGTCCGTGATGGTAGATTCCGCTGGAGATTGTATTAATTCCAGAACTTTCGAAACTATTCCTTATCGACAACGTATAGCGACAGTCATATTTGTCGCAAGATATCAACGCCTTATCGCAACCTTTGCATATAATTTTAGCATCATTGTGAAGTAAACATTCTTAGACATTCTTAATTATTTATATAATCTTTTTTAAGACTTACGATAAGTGATGCTAACTGTAATCTGTGCAAAGCGAAATTTCAATCGGCGGAGTGATATGTTTATACGATTGCGAAGGCTGCCCTTGCAATCGAACGAACTTGCCAGCTCTACTTATAAGCATTTGGTTACATGTTGCACATGTTCCTCCTAATTACAAGTAACTTGAGGCACGGATATAATCGTGACATTTTTTTGTGTGGTGACGGCCCAACGGATTCTAAAGCTTGTCATAACATCAGAAGCTTTTCTGCTGTGTAAAGTGTTCCATGGTCTTGTTACTGTCACCCCCTCGCTGTAAAGGGTGGAACGCAGTTAATTGTTCCCCAACTGCGAATTATTGCGAATTAAGGAGTGTACCGGACGAACTAAGAACATTTCTTGATCCTAGCACACAACGCCTAATTCTGGACAGTTGAGACCACCGAGCCGTTTAAAACAAGTGTTGGCCTCAGAGAATAGTTATTAACATACCATAAGCAATGAGCTTGTTAAAAGACTAAGTACAAACTTAATATTTATTTTATCCTAATTGCTATGGTAAATAGTAAAATTATATTAATTGCCCTGGATGTGCCTAGCCTCGAAGTCGAAGTGTGCAAGCCTCGCAGATTCTATGGCAAATACTGCCTTCCTCTGTAGAGGTCGATATAGCGATATAATTCGACAATTTCAGTGATTAGAATATCTTTAATTAGATACTCTGATACGAACAAGTTAGCTTGAACATCGTATATATACGCGAACTTGAATTACAGCTGCTACCTTCCGCATAGGTGTACTGATGAGCTGTGATACAGCGAAACGCGTATGCACATAGTGGTTGGTGGTAATTGGTTCATTAAATATATTCATTTATACTGAAGATTATTGCTTGTATTGTTAGATTAATTTCTCAGTTCTTTAGCCGATTCTTTTTGTAATTTTAGAAAATCTAAAATTGCTCTTGAACTATCAACTGACCTTTCTCATACCTTTACCTTAAAGCATCCCACGCAATTTTATAATTCGCAACTGGAACTGGAATAGATTGAATCGTCTTTAGTAGTTCCTTGTCTAAACACGATCTAAGATGGTGCATTCTTTGCACATCTGATAATAACGAATTTGCCGTCAACCAATACCTCTGAATTCCACTCACTTATCGTATTCCCCATTAAAAGTAGGTAGTTTCATAATCGGTGGCTGTACTTGAGTAGATTGATTGTTAGAAATGTCTTGATCATTTGTTTTATTATTGACACTAGAAGACTCGGTTTTACTTGTATTATTGCCAGTACTTGGTTGTGAAGCTTCACTCACTGTACCGCTAATAGTAACACACGGTTTGTTAAGCTTAACATTTCGAATAGTTTCTTTAATACTAGTATATAAAGCATAGTAATCGTTTTCAAATACTTCGTGTCCAACTATGTCGCCATCTTCAGCTAACTCAATATTTGATTTTATTTCGTCAAACTGATCTAGTAGCTGAACTATTTTCTTGAATCGTAATTCTAATTGATTCTTGGTCTTGGTCTTGAGTCTATTATTTAGATTGCTCAGACCTAATGCTTCGTAAACATGTTTACATCTAGTAACACTAGCTTTAATTTGCCCTCGTTGTCGTTTTAATTGCAACAACTCAGTCATTATCGAGACAATAGTGAACAAACTACAATGAAAAATAGGATAAGTAATGACAAGACGGATTTACTTGACACAAACTTTCCTTGAACGTACGGCGTGACGACATTTGGTGGTAACTTGTAACTTGTAATTGTTTTCTATCCTCGAATATCGGGAAGCTTTCCTTGAATAGTGTTTGCTCTTGATACTTGAACCATTGTGATCCGTCTCGAAGTTGGACCAATGTTATGGTAACTAGAAACATATATGCTTGAATTTAATTTTAATACAAAGTTTTACATAACTATATAACTAACTATGTGGCAGAACTCACGCTTCCTAATAATAATGTTCTGTTTCTGAACTGCTCTCTGCCGGTTACGTATTGCGCATGCGCGCGAACGCTGGACCGCTTAAACATTCGAATTACGCCCCAACACTAATAATGCAGTAATCTTATACCTCTTTGTAATACACATGATGTTAAAGAAGCTTCCAGGACAGTGTACACTATGTTGTGAATAAATCATACCTAATGTAACGTTAATTGATAATGCTTTCATTAAATAAAATACACGGAAGCGGACTGGAAGCAATTTGACTACAATAAAAAAAAAGATCAGCTCTTCTCAGCATTATACGTTATAAAATAAGATTTTTTTATAAATAATTTCCTAAACCCAAAATAAATAAAAAATGAAGTTTTGCAAAAATGTTTTTCGTTTAAAAGCACGCTGCGGCGAACTTTTGTTTCGCTAAAGATATTTTACTATGCTACTAATGTGTTCATGTTACATTTTTTTAACATTTTAAGCACCTAGTAGAATTAACCATTATTTTTTAACAAACGTACATATGAAAATAGACCGATAAACGTTGATTAAATCACAGCATAACGAAGAGATTTATACTTTTATTTGGGTTTCATTTGAAGAGTATTCCCACGTATTAAAACGTATGGTGGTGTATATACAGCGTGTGGTAAACGAATGATATCTAGCTCTCTCCTTTATAAACATTAATTTTTTCGTAACGACTGCTTATGTAGTAGTCTATTAATAGTACCGACCTTCTACATTGGTTTAACAAAATAACTCCCATAACCAGCATAGTTTATACTAAATAAGTAATCAAATTTAATAGTCTAACGGTAATTTTTTTGGAGAAAATCGATTTTCTTGCAAAATGACAAACACTTAGTACCTACACCTAAGTGTTTGCCATTTTGCAAGAAAATCGATTTTTGTACGTAATTGTTTCAAAATTTCAACAGGAATCCAAATTTGCAGGAAATACGAAAGCTGACATCCTCTTCCGACATAACGGGGGGTAATATGTCTTCAGAAATATTTTAAATAGTCTGTGTGCAATCGAATATCTATGTTCGCAAGATTTAGATTTTTTATTCTACTTACCTCCTGAAATAGTTTTACCCTAAGCTTAATACGCCGTACCCGTGATGCAGATGCATCTGCAATATGCATGGTTTTGGGTTCGCTTTCTTCGCCCGGGATGTGCTCAGAGCTGTTGTCTCATCTCGGACTACTAATATCGAGGACTGCGTGGGGTTCACTTCCTGTTGGTTCTGATCTAGGTTGTTGCTAATCTACTTTCCTTCGTACACAGGTAATAGCTGAATAAGTAATCTGTTTGTGCAGTATTACCGTATCAGGTGCGAGTATTTTTTTTGTAGCTTTTTTGTTTTATTTTTTTATTATTATTATTATTTTCATATTTTTGCTTTTTGTTGGTTCTATATCTGAGCGTGCTTTGTTTATCATTAATTTAGTATACGTTTCAGGCAATTGGTTATCAATTTTATATGTCAATATCAAGCTTTTAAGGTTTATTGTTTGTTTAATGTTTAACTCATTCGTTATTTCATAAACTACTGATTTCAACATTTTGAAAAAGATACATATTTATATGCCTCTCTGAAAATATAATTTTTATAAATATAACAGAGAAAGTCTAAACGAAGAGATTTGGCTATTATGATTAATAACTGACGTTGGCTTTAAGCAGTACCTACTACATGCTACCGTATTGATAAATCATGATTTTAAACTATAATGGAGGTAGCGCATGAAACTATAACAGAGAGCTACAAGGGAACATGTTATTCAGTTAAATACTGGATTCAATTTTGCACCGTACTAGGGAAAATGTTATTTCGTGGCTTAGGAACACTTGTTTGTTATTTCCATTGTAATTAGAGCGTTGCAATTCAATGCTATGGTTGACAAGAACTTCATAGAGTTTCTAGGTCATTCGGTTTTGCGTTTTTGTTGAATAATCATTTACAATATTTTTAATAGGACCTACAAGAATTTTTTCTACCTAATTTCATCTATGTTTGTAATTCCTGTAAATTTCTTACGATATGTATTTTCTCCACATTTAAGCATTGATATACTTCTTGATGAGTTTATCGAATTCTGCAGGCTCGATACATTCATCAGTAATAAAAATATTGAATTATAATAACATTTATCTACTAGGTAGTGCGAAACAATTTAGTTCATCAGTACAGTTGTTCGATGGCGCTAGTAACAAGTCTACGTTTTATTGCCGCTTATGTGCCGCTTCTATTTAAAATATTCTCTAGCCGCAATTTCATGAAAGTTAATTGGTTTGCCCAATGGAAAGTGCATTATTAAATTATTCATTTAATAGTGGTTATAAAGCGAATGCTAAATAAAATTATTGTGATATATGATAAATATTCAGGAATATGTAATAATGAATTAGTGCAGGGTAGAAGTATAAGTTACACTACGAACTAATTCAGTATTTGCCGATCACCTCTGTAAGATGAGATTCATGTCGACGTAGTTTATTGCACCAATTCCATATCCGCAAAACCTGCATTGCAATGAGACTTTGAACGGTGCAATTCTTTCGCGCTATTGATTATGAGAGCGAAGTTGCATCCATTAGGATATGCCCTATTTCGTAAGGAAATTACGCTAGTAGTTTAAGCAACTTTAGTCCTGCCAACTTTTTGAATAAATTACTCAAACGTGAACTATTTTAGAAACTTCATTTTATCGAATAAATTCAATCATTAGTTTAATGATCATTACTGATGTAAAATTGAACTATATGCTACGAGAAGACTACCAGAGGATACAACAAGAAGATGGCAACACTAAAGTTAGAAATTGCTACCAAGTACATCGAAAGTAGTACTAGCACGGCAATGTAGAGTTTCGGATAATGTTAAAATTAGTTACTTAATTTCAAATACGAATGTTAATTTTCGTTCCAAAAGATTTTGTGGACAATGTTATATTTTTTTAAATGAAGAGTTCATTTTTATTATTGTATTTTTGGAATTCTCGTTAAGTTATTAAGGTTTTATCTTCAAAGTCAACATTTAGACAGATGTCATTATTTCTTCAAAAGTATACAATAGGCAGATGCGATTTATGGTGTATGAAAGAATCTAATACACATATGTTTGGGTGTGGTTCCGAACTGTTAACTTAACGCGCGTAATACTGCTTTTAAGTTGGCATGACACATTTTTAGTTCTGAATCTTTGGCAAAATTCTGGACAACAATTACTAACATATTACTAGTCTAAAGTCAACCATTTTCTCATTATAACAATATTTGATAGGCTTTCGTTAGGCATCTTGTAAAATCTATATATTTTTTTCAATGTGCTATTGTTTGAATATTAAGCGTTAAAGAAACATAAACCCAAATTATTCGGAAAGATCGAAATCTTTTCCGCATTTAATTTCTTAAAGGAAGCTGCATTTTAGGCATAGTAGTAACTTGCACTTAATAGTAACTTGCAGGCTTCTAAAACGACTGCGTCTAACTCAGGTCTTCTCGATTATCATGAGCCTCCGTTATGTTATGTTCAAGCGGGCTCAGTTTCGAGAGGCTGCTGGCCGCGGGATTGTTTCGACTTCTTTCTCTTGCAACATAACAATTTCTTGTATACCTGGAGACGTGGCACTTGACACTATCTTGCTGTAACCTCCAGCCTACAGGATACATGGTGTTGGCTGTTTGGAGGAGGCATTTGGAACGGAACAGTAACAGTAACTGTTCTGGAAATTATGCACAATGGAGTGGGGCTACGTTGTAAAATTGCTTCCCAAACCACAATTTTTGTAGGGAATTTTGATATTTTACGTTTCTTCACTTAAGGTCCGTCGCCGATTAAGTAGACTTCATCTGAGATAAATATATGTCATTTCAAAATTGTCTTCTCGAAAATCATCACAAAATGTAAATTCTTGTTGAATCTGCTCCTCTGTAAGAGTTTTTGCCTTCCGAAGCATTCTTGCATTATAACGACTGCATATAAATGCTTAGCGAACGGTTTTGGGGCAAACGTGTTTTCTCTGTTGTCTATTAGCCAATTTCTTCGGCCCAGTTGCACCAGGACGGTCAGACCACGTCCCCGTATCTTGCGAGGTCTTACATCCTCGTGCCATTCTTTATCCGATGAAACCCATTGTATATAGCCGACTTGTACAATCCTGTCAATCTACGCCTTTTCCAAATAAATGTTAAAGTAAACATCTTTTTGTTAACTGGTTCATTGCCGTGATTACTTTCCAGGTGTTTCAGGAGTAGTAAAATGCAATAAACTAACGTGCTTGTGAAAAGTACGTTAGTCAACTGTCAACTAGAGCCATATCACTATCATATATGTTCTCCTAAAAAAATTCCTGGTAAACTTATATCCTAAAGTTAAAAAAGAGAAAGATTCCACACACTCCCTAGACGTACTTTACTTCGTCATTGCCGACTTATTAACAATGTCTTTTGGAAATATCATTAATGTAAAATCGTGATGAAAATATGCACTGAAAAGAAACTTTGTCGATGGAGAGATAAGTTATTATCTGCGCTTCTATCTTCAGGAATAAATATAATGCAGAGGATTTATTAAATTTTTCGATTTGCAGGCGTTGACTATTTCTATTTATTTATCTGTCATTTTTTAGAAAGTTTTAAATAATTTTGCAATAAGCAGGCAATATATCTCTGTATGGGTGCAACTGATATAGCATTTTTGCTGATATTCCATATGTAACATTGAGGAAAGCTTTTTCAGAGCTTGCGATGCCATGACATTAATTTGTCGCCTTTACTTTATTTTTTTGTAGTTTTTTACGGATTGCCTCTCGCTACTGACAGGTTAACACAAACCTTAAAAACGTCGAAGGACGAAGCATTAAAAAGCAATGAAACCCGCGTTCGTTTCGTGTACGCTTTGGAGTTCTGTGGTTTCTAGGGTAATTCAACATTTCTCCGAATTGCATTCCATGCCTGGTGATAAATTACCGAAACTTAATTTTTCTCCTTGACCGGGATTTTATTTTAAAATTTATGGCTTTATTGTGGTTACCCCGGGAGGAATTCCTACATTTGAGTAGGCAGACAATTCGAGTAAACGGTACACAGCCGTAACCGCGCTAACTTGGCCGAAGCGCTGAATAAATTCCAACGCATAAAGCCATATAAAGTATGCTAAAATTATTAACACAGCGACGTGGATTTCTCTCTCACGTCGTAGGAAAATATCGAACGGGTTAAGTTAATGAACAAACAAAAATTTTAAATGGAATAAGGCGTCAATAAGATAGAGGAAAGTGGATTAGTAACAATTTCTATTACAGTTAATTAATTAAATCAAGTATACAAGCTTCATTCAATTCAGTTCAAATAATCGACGAACTGTCTCCCAAACTCAACCTCGCTACTGAATCTGACCATTAATGAAAATTCCCCAGTTTTATGTTCTGCTATTATTCACAGAAAATGGACGGATCGCTTACAAGTGAAGATTCCAAGGTGTCGGATTGAAACTTGTAGGACTCGTCGAGTGCTGTAAGACACTGTCAATCACAATCCCCTAAGATTTTGACGAGTATCAGAGTTTTGCAATGTACACTGTAATCCTGATTACAAAAAGAAACAAAATAATTTATCACCAAATGAGACTTTTATAGGTGTATCAAACTAGCGCAGAGTGGATCTTTTTGAATTTCTTATCACTACGTTCTACCCTCTTGCAGATTGGGGATTCAACGGAAAATAGCAAAATGTACGCGAAAGTGTTCATCTGAAAATATCATTTACTCCTACACACACCCTTCAATGCCAATTACCCCGAACAAATGGAAAAGTACCTTATAAAATGAAGTTGGTATTACTGCTAATAACGAAATTACTGGGGATGAATTAGTAAATTATGTTCTCTAAGTTTTATTTATTTAGTGTTTTAAAATGCAAAAATAGAAGAATAATAGTTAATGGATATTAAATAAGAGACTTAATGATTTAGAATATTATGATAAATTTGAAATTTCTATTGTTTTATTAACATTGTTGGGATGTAAAATTCGTCTTGTTTTGTAATTAGTGTCTTTGTCCAAAATTCTGTTTTTTTTTATTCCTTCTTATGTATATTGTTTTGTTTGTTCTATATATACTTGATTACAATTTTTACATGGAACTGTAAAAAATGAAATGTTTTTTTGTAATACAAGAATGATTAAAACCGGTTGTTCAAGCGCATAATGAGAATTAAACATTCCTCTCTGCTATCGCAAAAATCAGAACCCAGCCACTTTGCTTATTATAACTCCCTAAACAATGAAAGGAACAGAGCCTTAAAAAGAGAAAAGCTGGTTTATTTTACACATCCAAATTAATTAATTAATTTGTAAAATAAATAAATAAAACAAAAGAAATTCTAGAAGCTCAACGTTAACAAAACAGCACGTAAATAAATTCCGCAAAATTTTAAAGATTTGAATGCTATTAATAGGCATTTCTCGCCATCAACGTTGGCGACTTTGACAAACAATTCTCTTTCTCATTATAATTATCCGCGATACAATTATTGTTTCTCCTTTAGAAGAGTTACAGAGACGGATGTGATCAATTTCAAAACTCAAAGATAACGCAACCGGTGCTGACAATGTTTTTGGCTCGATGTCAAAGACTTCTATCCTGGAAAAATTACATATTGAAGAGCTGAGTTTAACATTCTGCAAGAAGTTCTATATATGAGTTGCGCATAATCAAGTGAGGCGGAGTGTACTTGTTTACAAAACATGACAAATTCTGTGGTTTTCTTTTATATAAAACCGTGGTATTTGCTGCAAACATCAAGCGGAAACCATAATTTTTGCAGATAGGTCTAATAATTTGGATAAAGAATTCTTATATTACGCAATAATAATATTTTAAGTAACGGAAAAATAAAACGAAGTGGTTAACCTTTCTTATGGTACCTTTAATCGGTTTTGGGTATTGCTAGATCTCTTCATTGATGCAATTTGTCTTTAAATTACTTGAGCCAATATCATTCCTCGCATCGTTGCTCCTCGATTCTAAGGTTTTAAACTATACTGTAAGAATATTACATTACAATAGTGCATTAACGCCACGACAATTGACGTTCAGTCACTTGCGCCCCGCCGGTAACTAAAAATAATGCGACGCGCAAAGCAACGCGGTGGTAGTGGCGCTGTTGGTGGCGTGGTGCGGCGCTGTGGATTCACCGACTGCGATCAGGTGATTGTGATCGCCCAATTTGCAACCACAGGTTCCACTCCGGTACTTTTCGTAGTTTTAATCTTTTTCTTTCCGATGCACGTCGGGTTCACACATTTAAAGCGCTGAATGCGGTCATGCCAGAGTATTGTTTACTATCGGTTGTAAAAATCTGTTTATATGGCTATAAAAAAAATCAAATGTTCCGACGATCTGTATGTTCCGTGAAGAATCTGCGTTTCTACCGACGTCACGCAGTCAGGTGCCCGCAGATCATGGCTACAAAGCTTCAGTAGACATAAGCTAGTTCGGGAAGAATAGCATCGTAGAGCTACTATCGATTATTTCGACTAACAACGATCGAGCGCAATACCTTAATTCTGCAACCATCTTGTACCATTTTCAGTTAATTGCTCTCAGTTTTATTATCAAGTTATTATGTATACGGACTCTAAAATATTAGTGTTTATTAATGTTTAGGCCAAGTACCTAAATAATACATTAAAAAGCCTCACTTGCCATGATAAACAAATTAATTCGTTCAAAGACGACGTAATAAAAAAAGCATTCAAATATTTCCATAAAAACGTCATGTATGATATAGTATTGCAAGTGCATTGTTAAGTGTGCAATATTTGAATTTTTACTTACTTTTATACGAACCGATTGCAAGGGAAAAAAGGAAGAAAAGCACTTCACGCTCTATTAAACCAAAATAAAATGTAATTCTGTAACGTAGTGTTTAATTCTGGATAGATATTACAACAGCAGCTTCCACCTTTTGTTAATATGAATTAATATTTCAACCAGTATTAAAATACCTCGTTATTTAATTTTCGCGCGCTTTACAAATGACCTGGGCTGGATGACGATATGCGCAACATGTCTTTCGTACTAAAGGTTTACATCTCATACTTTCATGTACACTATTTGCCCGCCGCATTGCGTGATTTTCATGTGTTAAATAAAAACACTAATTAAATTGTTTCGCTTGCTGAATGTGTTTCGCGTAGGTGTGCACATCTGTGATTGCGAACGTCACCGTCAGCGCTGTCACGAACCACGTTGGTATGCGCGACGTTTTACCTTTTTATGAGGGCAGGCGTTTTTAGTATGTAATTATAGGTATCTCTAGCCAAGTCATTTTTCTTCACTCAATTTTCCGGTCCATAACTTGTTATATAAAGACATATTAGTTAAGGAAAAGAAATTTAATTAAATGTGATTTTATTGGAAGTATCTTCAATATTGCTTAAACTAAGTGGGTTGAAAATTATCAAATGCTATCGATGAAGATGAGTGAAGATACGCCAAGAGAATCGATGCTTTTTAGTTTGGGTTGCGCTAAAGTAAAGAGGGCGCTTAAACGTCATAGCTTCAAAAATCCTTTTCCGCCAATAATTCTATTAATCTTCCGTAAGTCCTTTTTAACAATTTATACTTCTAAACTACCACAAATGTATCCAATTAGATAGATAAAGAAATTCAAACGGTATAATACATGTAACCCATTGCATGGGAGAGAGCTTTCTAGTGCTTTCATACTTTGGAAATATGTACAAGGTTTTCCGCGTGGATTTAGGTGACATTCTTGAGACAAAAAAAGGAAAGGTCGTGCTAAGAATATATGCACACGCGTATAGGTTATAAGGTATGCAAACTTTTACCAAGTAGCAGTAGCAGTTATGTGAAAAAATTCCTTTATTCTGAATTTATTGAAAAAGCAGGTCACTTAAAAAGTAATATTAGCAAAGCCTTTCTAAATTCAAGAATAACTCAATTGCAGACACGAATCTTTTTCAGTAATTCGCAAGAATCACAAATTTTGCCAATTATCCCCAAAACTCAGATAGATAAGTATAGGAAATATTTATGAAGGTAAACATGGATTGAAGAACGGCATTCAAATACCTAATAACATACAGGATTCTATTTAAAATATTAAATATATGACGCGTTGCAGAGATTGAACAACTCGTATATTCCACTGTAATTGTATTATGTACAGCATTTGCGTCCGAATATTTATTTGCTTGAAAACTTTTTCTGTAAGTTGCTCATGGAAGAAATTGTCTGCTAAGTGGACACGCTGTATATAATTTTTTAGTTTGATTGAAATAATAAGACTGAATAATTTAATCCATAATAATTTAACAGTGTAGACGCGATGCCTGCTCGAGCATCTGATTTTACGTAATAGTGTTTTCTAAAACGTCTCAAAAATTTCAGTAGCTAAAAATAGTAAAACTTCCATGTATAAGGTATTTCCACGCCAAATGTTTCAAATGAAATATCATCTTGATAATCTATTAGCTAAATAGCGTTAAAATAACTAATAAAACCAAGTAAATTTGTAACTAATATAACAAAATATTGTACTGCGAGTTTTTGGATAATGGAGTGAAGTACATGTATTTTTCCCGACATATTTATGTATTTTATATTTAAGTGTTTCGCAACATATAGCAAATTTATATCTTGTTTTATTATAACTATTATCGAATAAAGCTGTAAATTATTTATCTGTAAGATCGTCACCTAAATGCGGTTTAAAATTGCTTCAATTAACGGTGCACTTGTTAACAGGTACGGCTTTTTTTAAAAATCGTTAGTTCAATAAAAGTATTATGAAAGTCGTAGATTCATGCCAACTTACTAAAAATTGATGGTGAAGCACTATTTCCAGAATATTGCGCTATGTACTCTGAAATGCGTGCACCAGTTACAATTTATAATTAGAATTTTAAATTTTATAATATTATGAGATTATATTTATAGGATTTAACCTAGAATTCTAAATTTTAGCATTTGAATGGTTTATATTATTCTTAAAAAGGCCCATGAACCATCTTTAAGTGTCTAATAAGACTGATCCGCCGTCGTGTAACTCCCTCGGTTGCCCTCTTTCGCCGTAATATGCTCAACGTGAGTTAGGAAGGCGATTTTCTCATACCAGAGTTGGCTACGGTCCAATTGGTTCAGGATCTATCTTTAAGTGCCTAATAAGACTGATCAGACACATTTTTGCCTTCGTACAACTCTATCTACAAAACTGCAATTCAAATTTTTGGGTGAATGCGCTAAGCAACCCCATTGTTAATGGTGTTTGTAACAAAAAAATAAGCAATTATTCCTTAAGCTTATTCCTTAAGAATATCTTGGTAAACTCATTTTTCACTCTAAGAGACTGAATTAAGAATGCATGAAACGGTTTGTGTGAAACTGGGAGGCAACAAAGTGGAAATGCAAGAAATAGCAAGCCAATTGCGTTTCAAAGGGCTTTGAAAATATCATTTTGTACAAATTTATTTTGATAAGCGCAGGGAGCAATCTGCAGATGATAAGAAGTGGGTAAAACAAATTTTGAGAGTCGCGAATTTATATTCACACAAAGGAGGATTTTGAAGATCTTGACATTATGAGGACTGATACCGACTTGCTGCAAATTTGCTGCATATGTATGAATTTCGCGCACGCACAGTACTAACAACGTGGCGTTTCACGCCTATATAAGCTCTAGGTATTTTTATTCAAGAAATATTTCTTTTTTGATGTAAGAAAATGTTTCTGCCAACGCAATGGTAAAATTTTCTATATTTACTAAAACTTGATGCTCAAAACAGAACTTGTTCTAAACTATTTATATATTATTATTTATTTACTGAGATATCCTTTGCCATTGTTGTATAGATTAATATTTAGAGCAGCTGCCCTTTTGATTATTAGCAATACAAAGCCATTTATAGCTTCTAAAAGATAGCGTAAAATTAGGTTTTTTAAATTTATTTCAAAATAAGTTATAGAAATTACGACATTCAATTGGTCTCTTAAAACATATTTGCTAATCCCTGCCGATTATATTCCTTTTGGAAGGGAAGAAATATCCACTAAGGTAAACTCAGGAAATTTACCCAAAGTACAGCATGTTAATATGGGAACAATACAACCTTAAAGTAACTGCGGATTATACGAATATACGTTTATTGCAACGTTTTCAATTGTTTTTGTTGCAAGAATAGCCTGGCAAAGCATAACACAATCAATGTGGGATATTCCGTATCCTGCACAACAAGTAAACAAAAGCGGTATAAAACGAAACTGTTCGTTCTTGAAATGATTACATTAAGAGAAAGAGAGCAACAGCTAATTCAAAAATATATTTAGTCAACAAAGAATTCATTCATAAAAACCACCAGTTGCTACCAATTTCCGTAATTACTTTTAAACGTTAGTACCGCCGCGCCGTTGTACTCCTTAAGGTAATATAAAATGTATTGCACTGAAATAGGTTCGACTTCACTTAACATTCTTGTTGCTTTTTCGTACAATTCTCTACGTCTCTTTCGCTCCACATAAAACTACACAACATATTCGCCTAGATTGAACTACCTTTACTTTAATCAATAAAGCGCACTTTTAGCTGCGAAATAAATTGGCTTCTTTTATCTATTGCGAAAGCAATTTGTTGTATAGGATACAAATAAAAGAGGAAAACTTTTAATCTCCGCGACATGATTTGCCCATTTATTTTAGGGATTAAAAGTGTAACTTTTCATTTCTAAATGTTGCTGAAGTCAATTTCGTTGTTGACATACATTCGTATTTAATAATATTTAGTTCACTACCCGTTCTATCAGAGAATTCATTTTCTTTAAATGGTCGAGTATTGTCGTAGGGTAAAAGTAATTCATACATTTTATGATAAATACCGTGTTCGGATAAGATTTTATAAGCTAACTTCACAAATTACTCGTCAATAACAACAAATTTATTGTTCCAGAGTATGATTTCTAGATCCGGGACAACTTACAAAACGAGGCAAGAATAACTGTTACAAAAAATTATTACTATCCCTTACTTACCTACTTTCATATTTATTCTTTCCTTATCTAACTTGCGGTATAGGTGTGCTCAAGTTGAAGTCCTTTCATCTTGTTCGGTCCAATGCCATAGTCTGCGCCTCTTTCTCAATGGGACGTTCCTTTTCATCAGCAGTTTCTCTATTTTGCCAATGTCCTGCTCGGCCTTCCCCTTTTACGCTTCTTGTCACTATTTGTCTTCCAGATTTGCTTATCTATTCTTTGGCCATTTATCCTCACCATATGTCGCAGCCACTGCAACTGCATCCCCTCCACTGTGTTAATTATTGGTTCCAAGTTAGTCGTTAGCATTTCTGTTCCTTCTGGCTGCTCTTTCTATAGCTCTTAAATAGTTCATCTCGCACACTTACATTTTACTGTTATCTCGATCTTTCACACCCGTAACTAATAACGGGTTACATACAATGTTCAAAACTCGTACTTTTGTTTGCTAAGAAATTTCCATTCTTCTACTATTAAGTGTCATGCTAAAAAAATAAAAAAAATTAGTGGTACTGCTAATTCTTAGTAAATTCCAAATGCACAGTTTGCAACTCCCCCGGTTACTTTTTGGCATTTTGTTGTTGTGCTGTTCACAATTTCGTGCTACAAAGTCCAAAGGTCTTTCAACTGTAAGAAAGATGCTGAGAACGTATTGTGCAAAAGTGAGTTTGGTTCTCCAAACTGGGCATGGTTGAGATAAGTGTAGAAGTGAACCGCTAAACCCCAATTACATAAGTTCATCTGCAATTAAATAATAGTCGAGACGGTCAAATGCTATAGCAAAAATGACAAGTAAGACATAAAGTTGCATACGGGAGTCTATAGCATGAGACAAGGACTGAATAGACTGACATACATTGCATGCAAACGATATCTCTCCAATAAAGTCTTGTTCGCAAGGAGAAATACGCTGTTGAAACACTCGAAAATTCGATAAAATAGCTAGTTGGCGATAGATAGGATATGTCAGCTGCGTCCCTATAAACTGATATAGGCTCAATGTGTGGAACTTTCCATATAATTTTCAAAACTAAATCAAAGATATCGGAGAGACGATGCACTAGTACGTGTTTACAAGCTTTAGTAAAACATGGGCGAATTTGATTATGACTAGAACTGTGACTATTCTCTATCTATACCAATATAATCTGTGGTAAAGCAACGAAAATCGGATTGTTGAGAAATTCAGTGCTATCCAAACAAAATGAACGATTTAATCCAAGCGGTGAAATCACCAGTGAAGTATGTCCTACAATTTGTTGTCGGTTCTTGAGGCGTACATTGTTTAGAACGATACTCCCAGGCATACGACTCTTTTCCTTTTCATCGTGAATAAACGCCCAGTTCGGTGTTTAGCAATGTCGTGTTGTGTCTTATTAAGGTACCTGTAATATTATTCGTTGAAACAAGGCACTTTAACCGTAAAGCAAGGAAAATATTGACGAAATTGGAAAGAAGCTGCTCAAATTCATCAAAAAGGGTCACCAAGTAGTTGACAACATAGACCAAGAATATACGCGAAACAAACACACACAATATATTACAATTGAAGATAAATTTACAACTAATAATGTCTATAGAATGCAAATAAGTCCAAATATTCCTAACATCCGAAGTTGAAGTGATTCTTATTAACCAGCAACTGCAAATAGCTTCAAATATTCTATTACATCGTAGAATAGCATATGTCGTAGGAAAAGAATCATTACTTCAGCTAAACATGAAACATCAATACGCACGACAGATCCGAAGTGTAGAATTCATCAACTTTGGGTCGCAAACTGCTAATATACTCCTAACTTAACCGATAATTTAAAATTTCCACCTAAAATTGTTTTTTCACGGCAGGTTTTTATTATAGGCGCCCTAAGAAGATGCTTTTTTAAATTTAGTCGTTAAGATGCTACAAGTAGAAGCTACTTTGAACGTTAAATGTTAAAAGTTTTTCCTCGTCTCAAAGAAAGAGGGGTACAAGAATATAAAAAAAAAACCGCCACAATTTAGGTTGAATACATTTCATAGTTTAATAATCACATAAAAGAGGTAAAATAAAAAAACATATGAAAACTACTTGCTTGATTGTGCTCTTGTTTCTACTTTTTTTTTTACTTGTTTACTACTTAAAAGTAGTAATAAGAATATCTTTTTAATAATTTTGTTAATAAGTTAAAAAACTGATATATATATATATATATATATATATATATATATATACCTCTCATATTCACTTAATATTGCTACGGACGGAAAGTTCTATTAAAGAATGGGGCCTTAGAAAATGAGTACAGGGCAAGGTCGATCTTCAGAATTGCAGAAGGTTGCGAAATTATCGGAGTCGGGAGATGATAGTTCATTGTAGATCTTAGAATTTGTGGGATAATGAGTCGATGTTACTAATTTAAGAAATAGAAAGCTTTAACTAATTTTACTAATGCTTTTAGTTATAAGGTGAGTGACAGGCATCTTTCGGCGAGTCCCTCTCGCTCCGCAAATATTTACATTAGAGCAGTATCGTGAGATATGTGGTGGACGCGTCGGGTACCATAGAACCACATTTCCAAGTGATACCTGCACTTCTGTGCTATTCTATTTTATTCATAGTACTTTAAAATTCTGCAAATAATATGCGTAAGTGTTTCTTAATACACGTTGGTCAAGCCTTGAACATGCATTCAATTCGATGGGCAAACGCTGTGAGACAAAATTGTCGATTAGAGACGACTGTCTTAATATGTTTGCATTTGTCGACCTAGAACACACAGTGGTGGATAAAGTAAGAACAGGCGCATATCGACATCTATTCATCCCGAACAGATAATCACTAGAGAGGGAGATGCCGTGAAAGTTACGCTCGTTGAGGCTATATAGTTGATAAAGAGATCGTCGATTTCATATTGGATCGTATTCGCAAACTGACAGACCAGTATACCGTTTGCAAGATTTTTTCATTTTCCATCAGTTGAAACTAGCACTGGATCAGGTTTCACATCAGTGTTGATAGAAGTCTTGTTTATAGATACTCCACCGACAAGCCTCCGTCAACACATAGAAATAAAAAGTCAAACTCAAAGACTGCAGTTCCTTCTTAACCATTTACACTACCCTCGAACACTGACTGTATTTTCATGATTGACAATAAAACTATCTATCACGGACTCAAGTAGTTTAATCTGTCAAATAGTCTCTTTTGTACGGCCTATTTGAGAGCCGATGGCAACTTGAACGTTGACTTAACCGAATTCTGGTTTTTAATTAGGTCCCACATCCAAGTATTCACTTTCCTCTGGCTACCTCTGCCACAGTAATCTTTGCAGAAAGAGCTTGCCATGAACAACTTTCCATTGCCGAAATCAACAACATTGGCTTCGACCCATAGTTATTTTATGTTCTCATTTAACGACACTTTTTGTGGCAATATATAGACTTGGATATACAGATGTCAGATGTTCTAGATACGTATCCTTAGATTTGTTGCAGATCTAGGCACTAATTTACTGCATAATGTGTAAGCTCTGACACCAAACAGATGTAGCTATTGAATTATCTGTACAGACTGGGCTTGTAATTTTAGAATGGCTGTTGTGATGGATTTCCTTCATAGTAGACCCTTTTAACTGGACACATCGATACCAACGCTGTTTCTATTTTAGGAAGTATTCCCGGAAATGTTCTTGCTTAAAGGTATTAAGAACCCTCTCCGTATTTTCCTGAATGTCTTCGATGGAATTAAATCGATTCTCTTTCAGCGAAAATTTCAGCTCAGGAAACAAGTAAAAGTAAGGATGGCCTATATCAGGGGAACAGAATCATCACTGCACAGTATGAAGCACAGAACAGGATCAGTCAAATGATGGTACGATCCGTCGCGTGATATAGAGCGCATAATTAAATAAACATAGTTGAGCAATAATGAATGAATATGGTAAATGTAGTCATTTAAATGTAAATTAAAAATGTTGGGGGTATATACTGCGTGTACAAATTTACAGCTGTTTTGTGGTAGGAGACAGAGATGCATGCATATTGAACATAGAAGTAGGAATTGGAGTGACACCTATTAAGCCTTAATTGCATTAAATTTAGTAGAGTATTCCGATAGCACATTAAAAATAATACCGATAATTTTCATGGACGTCTAGTAGGAACTAATTGACGAGAAACGAAGAAACTTCCGATTTTCAAAAACCATTTTCACCCCCCAAACCTGTTTTTCAGCAAAAACGAACGACTACAAGGTTAATAAACTACACAATTTTCACTAAATTCCGAACTTTTCAGTTGGGTGCTTTTTCTTGTAAGTAACTTTTTAACTGTGAACTGTGTGGACCACGCTACCTTTGTTGTACAGGTTTTAAATGACATAAAGTATTTATGTTTTCAAACTCCAACGAAGTGTAATACAATTTTGAAAAAGGTTTGTTTGAAGTCGCTTGTAGATACTAGATCATTTCTTCTTGTCTAACCTGCTGAGTAATTTGAAATAAAATGAAAAGAATAAACCGTCTCATATTTTTGGGATGGAATTTTACTCCCAAACTATAATTTGAAACGATGCAGTATGCTCTACATTTAACATGCGGATGAAACGAGAAACCGCAATTTATTCTCTTATACGATTATCTAGTTTGCAGAATCTTCTTCGTAATTGCTTTCCTCCTTGAAACAGCACTCCTCACTCTATTCTATATTTCTTAGAGGATCCTTAGTTTGTAAAGTAAATATTATGAAACGCTTTTGTCAGAAGGGGAAAATTTCGACACGGACATAATTATGTATAATATACAACTAGACAAACGACTCAACTTCTCGTTGAAACTCAGGGAATTTGTTCTCCCAGATACAGTAAATGAGTTCGCCATCATGGCTTGTATTGTTTTAATTAAATTTGAAATGCTAGGCAAAACCGTTTTGCAACAGTAAATACATTAGGCGGCTTTGTTCACCTTTAACAAAAAGTTATATTCCGGCGAAATATGTGCTGTAAGCCTGCTGCTTTTTACGCTTGTTTATGTATGGATACGTTTTCGGAATAATTTAAAAGCCTACAGAGCAATTTACCACTTATTTCCATATATATTACAGCATTTTGTTTCTTCTTTGTTAATGTCTGTTGTTCATTTTTAATATCAAACTTAGTATAGATGATGTCAGAATTGCGTAACGGATAACTTGTCCGGATCGAATTAGTGTTCCATTCGTTCATTCTATATCAAATATGGTGTCAATGCACTCTCTCCAATTAGAAACGCATCATACTTAGAATATTTGAATTATCCCAGGAATTGATTTTGGGTCCGGTTTTCGCACCTAGGATAACAATGTTTGTAGGCGATCCGTCTGTAATTATTGTTGTTACAGTTATTGAAACAAGACATTGAAGAGATTCTTCACCATATTGACGATTAGTTCAAACAAAATATTTTCCGTGTAAATGTTACAAACACAAAACTAATTACTTTTTCTCTTAAAATAGGGGATGATGTTGATACGACGTACATTGTCCTCTACAGAAGGCGCAGAGTTCTTAGATTAGATTATAGATCCCCGTTTGAGCTGGAAAAATCATGTAAAGGTTCTTGCTTCTAAATTGTCCAGCTTTTCACAAAATAAAAACAGTGGATGAGTAGAGGCAATACTATTCAGCAAGAATGATATATGGTATCGTATACTGGGAAAGCTGACGCTGCAATCTCAATATATCCGGTCTATATAAGTATATATATATACTTATATATCTATATATATGTTTGTTTTCCGAAGAAAAACTTTAATCTCTTACTTTCATCTGAGGCTCTACTTCAGTGTGATACGCGTAGAAATGAGTGGTTCACATGAAGATGAAGATGAAGATTCGAGCAACAAAAAGAGAACCTACAATCAATTAATAATAAATATATAAATAATTGTAATCACTGACCTGATGTTCTCTTGTCTATTGGATATTATATCTTATATTTGTTTCTCTCTGATAAAACATAATGAGTCTTATGTTTCGACAGCTGCAATCCCCAGTACTGTTTTTCCGCATCCTAACCGTTGTCCTAATGTGTACAGCTATAACTTCTGCTCTACTGATTGATGAGGTTTTTCCAAAGCATAGCATGGGACTTTGCAATGAACATAGTTAATCTAATGAAATCTTAATGCGAGGCTAGCGAACAAGAGGAACCGAAAGTATTTTTTATTACGATGTCGATAGATTTGATATCATACTGAAGCATATTATAAATGGGCCGGAAAATTTGAGGAATTTACTGTCAGAGTCAAGAGGACGAATAACTTGAATAGTGAATAACTTTAACAATAGGTTAAGACAGCAAACCTTAAATCTAGAAATCTCTAACACCTCCACTTATATCTTTTACCAGCTACGTTCTGTCGATAGTGTTAAACAAATTTTAAGTAACACTTTGCCTCTTTGTACCATTACTGAGATTCAATCAAACGTATAACATGTTTGTTTCATACACAAGTTTAACTTTTGCGATGTTTGCATAATAAGTTTCACGCGTTATTTGTGCTAAATTATGTTTAGTCTGCTGTATAACGAAGCAACCTCAACAGAAAATTAGCATCTTTTAGGAATAGATTAATTTTTGAAACTAAATGTAAACATCTTTCTTTAATTTCGAAACAAATTCAAAATAATTCTAAGTCATTGGATTACGTTCGGTTGGTAGCAATGCTGTCATGGTAGATGAAGCCAGTAGAACTATTTTAAGTTTCGAAAGGCGTGTGCTTAATTGGGAGATTAGTAGCATCTTCTCCGATATATGTAGATATTTTGATCAAAAAGGAAACCAAGCAATACACAACATGGCTTGATTCTTCACATTTCCTCAATTTCAAAGCAAATTATGTTAAAAAATTTGAACGGTTAAGAGCTCAAGATTCTGGCAATTTAATCACTAATAATGCTAAGCCCGAAATAGCAACAGTCAAACATACGTCCACACATATAATTGAAGCTGACGTACAAAATAATTAACGAACAACAAAGCAGCAAATCAACTACTAAATTCTTTAAAAACTTAACCCAAAAGGATATTCCGCAATGTGTCATTAACATCCTAGCAAAGGACCAAAGTTTTCTTTACCCGTACATTCCAGTAATTTCCCAATACACAGTTTCTTAGATAACTGTGAAAATATTCTTCACAGCAGAGAACCAAGAACGAAAGGGTGTTTGTAGATCTGAGATCGTATATCGTAGTACTAACTATTAAAACCAACAAACCAAAAGGGGATTCTGAATAGATGGGGAGCAGGCTGAAGTTAAGCGGCATATAAAATCCAATCAGGATGTTCTTTTTACCATCTCTGACAGAAGTAATGTCACTGTTTGTATCAATCAAGCCGATTATCATACTAAAATGTTACATAGGAGATTTTGCTAAAACGCTAACATTCGTCGGTGTACAATGTAAACAGCTCTACGAATCCTACCACTACCTCTTGGAGCGAAAAAATTGAACTTGCTTAAAAACCAGGGTCAAACGGCAGGTGTACTTTCCTCGACAACAGTGTTCGTTTTTGTAAATATCTTTTGATCAAGCGCGCACTTAGTGGATGTATGGAGGCGTACCTATGTGTGCAGCTTTGGGGCAAATGAGCTTTGAAAGTGCGCTTATGTGGATGCCATGTACATTACCTGTTATCTACATGTATTTGAACAATTTCAATGCTCTTTCTCTCGAACTTACGACAATAAATTGTTATTATTATTTACGTAATACCAATTATACTCTATCAAAAGCAGTGACCACGAGTTAAATTTTCTTGGTCATGAAAAATAAAAGACGAATATACAAAAATCTTGAGGCCAAACCATTAATTGCTCACTTTACTGTACAAACGACATAATTTGATACAGCAAATCAATTTTATTAGAACACTTTCCATATATTTGTGAGGCCGTATACTATTTTTACGAGTCCAGGAAGATTACAGATAAATGTAAAAAAAGACCCGAACTAAATAATTGATTTTGGTACCAGATTCAGCGAATAAAAGCAGATCCGTCTAAACGGCTCACCTTTAATGGCTCCAACAGATCACGCCGCGCCAGTGGGAGTTCATTGAATGGTTCCAAGAGAGATTCGCATGTCGGCGGCGTGCAAACACTTCCCTCGACGAAATAATTTAGTCGGCAAAATGTGTCGTAAATTATATTGCATCTCGCGTTTACGTGAACCGAATTACGCCTGATATGATTTACAATTGAAATATTGTGCGTAATTGATTACATCTAGATACTCTTGAATAAAGTGTTCCATCTTCTTGGAATCCGACACGATGACAGAAATTGAAGGTTATTGACATTCATCCAAACATCATCTTACATTTATCAAGAGGACTTATCAACCTTTGCTAAAAATAGCTTTTGGGTCAGTTTATCGCGCCCTAACTAAATAGAAAATATGCAAGGGTAATAAATGATATCCTCTCTTTTTACAAAGTTCTTATAACTGATCAAAAACAATGCGATCGGTTTCGCGCTTAGTAGCGCATCCTCTGACGAGAATTCATAACGTGAAGATTGTTATTACAACAACTAAGAACGAATTAGTTATTGTAACTTCAATCTTCATTTTAATCTGTCTGGCCGTCCCCTTTTTACATTAGTGTTAATTATTCACGTTTCCGACTGTAAAGGTGTTCATATAATATGTGCTTTGGGAGTACGTTTTGAAATTTAATTATTTCAATGTATTGACTAACTTTTTACCTGCTATTAATTGTCGCCTGAGGATGCGCTACTAAGCGCCAAAGCGATCACATTGGTTTGAATCAATTATCGGAGTTTTCTGAAAAAAAAGGAACTTTTATTTTTTACTCTTCGGCATGAATACCTCGCACAGAACCACCTTGGGTTATCTAAATTGAAGATCTCGACAAGGAATATGATTGCTAGGTTTAGGTCAGTTGCAGTTGCACCGTACAATTTGAAACTGCTCAAATAATTACTAGTCTCATCGGTCAAATCAGGCGCAGTTAGTTTTTAAAGATGTGTGGTAGTCAGAATGTCATCAGCTGCAAGCGCAATTTGCACAATACTTGTCAATAGTTGTTTTCCTGAAGTTTTCGCTTTCATTTCTTTTAAAATTGATCAGGTTTCCCTCAGACTTTCTAGGTAAACAATTGTTGATCATCACATTGATACATTCCCCAGATATATCATATTTTTTTAAAACGTTCCATATGTTTTCTATCGGATGAACATGTGGATAAATGTGTGTATATGAACTGTTAATTTCATCCAACATTCCAATATATCGTAATCATCGTTTAAAACGGTTTTGTATTGTTAATAGTTCCCATTTCAAAATGCAGTTGACTCCGGATTTCGTGTTGTGTAATTATCATGCTGTTTAGCCTAAACCTCGTTCCCGTTTACTTTGTGTTGTTCTTTTTTTACTTTCACGTTATTCTTTTCCTTGGTGGTGGTATAACGAAGAGGTATTCGTTCCAGGATCATTTTTTTTAGTTAATTCGGCAATTTTTAACAGGAAACACCATTTTTTCCTACCATTCCGCGCTTCGAGTATATTTCCATCTCTAGGAAAGCACAAATTCTTGTTTTCTCTCACTCTCCCGTTGTCATCATTCCGATTAAGAAGTCCCGCATCACAAACTAAAATTCACAACAAGTTTGAATGATCACAACTGCAGAAATAACAACAGCAAACCATACAGGCTGAGACATTTTCGATCTTTACTATAGAGATCATAATTATAAGTTGAGAGAGAGGGTAGGTTTAAACTTGGCAATGTTGCTAAATTTTGTGTTTGTTATTCGGTTCTTTTTGGCCATCATAAACTTTTTAATTTTTATTGAAGTATATGGAAAAGATCTCACAAATTTCTTTAATAAATAGTTACCGGTTTATTAAAGAGTTTTGTGAGATCTGGACCTTCTTTCTTTTCATTTACCTCTCAGTCAACATGGGCTATTTATTTTTTTCTTATTTCTTATCGAGACCATATTATATTGAATTTTAACACCGTCATTAAGAGCTTTTTTTTCTGATTTCAACCTTGTATAACAAGTCTCCATGGTGAAGTTCGAAAATAACGCTTCTGTATTAAAGAGATAGAAACAATAATTAATTCATCTACACCATTTTAATTAGAAAATATAGAAGGTGAGTCGGGAGGTACGGGCCAAATTTCACAAGTGTGTTGGACGTATGAAGTAATGTAAAAAGACTCACATGTTCTTATCCGATTTTTATTTGTTTTCAAGTTAGCGTAATCACAAATAAACAAATTGCATATATTAACATCTATTTTACCATAGCGTTCTTTCAATACCAAAAATACCACCATACATACATAAACATTTTATATATACTTCGTCTATGATGGGCGCCTGTTGCTCTCCTAATTGCTTCATGTCTTTTTATAATATCGGCTGCAGTATTTCTAATCCGTCGAATTAGTGTATTTCGAGTATCGACTTTTACCATGCAATTTTCATTTTTGGACAAGTCCCATAAACAATAGTCTAGTGGCGTGAAGTCTAGAGATCTTGGGGGACCACCCGCCACCCTGAAAACTTATCGGCCTAATGTTGCTTGACCTGACGAACGAAATGTGCAGGAGCTGCTATGCTTATGACAAATTTACATTCTAATGTTTAGGGCGACTATCTTCTAATAGTCGGTTAAATAACTATGGACTATACCACACCAAATTACTTTTATATTATTATTAATGCCATCACGGGTGAATGTTGCTTTATCCGTAAATATTTTGCGCGATACAACGCGCATGATTATTATTTATCCATCGACAAAATTCCATACGCTTAACATAGTCTTCCGGTGTAGGCGCAGCAGACGCTGGATACGGTATGGATATAAGCCTTGTTCGTAGAACGCTTTTATTACTTTTTTATGTGAATTGCCCAATTGAGTACCAATTTGCCGTTGCATCTTCTACTAAAAAAGAATATTTTCTAGCTCTTCTAAATCTTGTCGAGTACCCCGTTCAGATGTTAATTTAGCAATGGGAAGCATTCCGATCTCATACAGCTTTTTGAAAACTCTAAATTTTTACCTGGATTTGTCTGATGTGGAAGTGTGTAGCACTCCCATTACAAATACCATAAAAGAACACCATATTTGCATATTCTAATTTGGAATAACAAAATAATGTACAAACTCGAAAATAAACGTTAATTCAGTGTTACAATACACTGACACTGATACATATAATACATTAGAAAAAAATTGAAATATTTTGAACCTCGAGGGGATTGACTCATTAATAACACGTTATACGTGATAAGAAGCGAAAAAACCTTTAATGTAGAAAGCACCCGACTTGTTGCTTTACATGGGCAACCAATGCGAGTATGTATTAATTTTATTAACTCAAAAAGCGAAAATTTGGACGATTTACAAGAACGCCAGTAACATTTTTTAATTACGCTATAACTTGAAAACAAATGAAAATATCAAGAACATACTAGTAATTTTCAAGAGTGTAATACACTCCTGGATTTAGGTCCGTTCCTCCCGACTCACCCTTATTATCAGCACCAGCTATCGTAGCAACATCTTTTGATAGAACGTAGAAAAGTTTTTTTGCCTAAAAACAAACAAGAATATGATAAATGAACAATAACGAAGCAATTTTTATACGAACATAAACAACTTTTTAATTAACATATCGAAGGTAAATTACGCAGTTCGTAGAGAAAAAATAATATAAGCAAAGAGTGCATTCCTTTGAAATAAAAATGTTATTAAGAAGAAAAAGATATGCTTGCAAACAATTCGTGCTTGTATCCTAAAAAATTCAATTTATTTTTCGATTAAGAGTTATATTTGCACAACGCGTGATAAAAGAAAATTCTTATTTTTCAAGAAAAAGGAAAACAATTATTTTGATTAAGAAAAGCATCCTGATACGACTAGATATGAAAGCGCATGAAGGAGACGCAATTTTATTTCAATTACGCGATTATCCGGGCTCCATTGAAATAAAACGCGATTTCAACATGCCCATGAGAGTTTGCTAGAAACTTTGTTAATTATCTCATTCTAAATAATTTTCGCGTAATAGTAAGAAGTAAGAGCAACGGTAATTAAACGTACTTTCACTAAACGTCGAACGTCTTTATCGAATTACAAAGTTATATGCAATTTCTACTTATACCAGAGGTACGTATACACAAACTTATTTAAACTAGTCAAAGACCAAGTCTCCGTAGGTTGATGTACAAGATGCTACTGCCTATGCCCACGATTGCTTTACAGACATTCTACATTTACACCGATTCGTATTCGAACAGGAAAAGTTTCCCTTTTCGTTAATGGAATTCAGGTATTTGGAAGTTTATATAAAGGTTATCCGATAAACTTGAGACCGGAAAAAATATTTTTTCTTGTGCTTTTTTTCTCATCCTTATAAATACGAAAATTGGACGAAAATCGTTAAGATGGTACAATTTAACTGGATTTTCCGGAAAATGCAATATAAAAGAAAGTTGTACAGTTAGCAACGGTTTCCAAAAAGTTTTCAAGCAACAGCACCCGTTACTTAATACTTTAGGAAAGAATTTGAGATTAAATAGGTTGATTGAGCGCACGAGATGTGCACCGTTGGTTTTTAGAACCAGCAAGAGATATAAAATATCGGTAGAGCTTTCAGAAATGTACAGAACGCTGCCCTACTGAATCAACTTCGACAGAATCAGAGAAAAATTTAACCCAAAAGTTTTAAGATAAAACCGTTTAACAGTAATTTGAATTAAAACAACGAAAGAGAATAAAAAAAAATAGAAGTAAGTCTCTCTCTACGACAAAAAAAAAAACATTAGAAAATATAAGTTAACCCGTAATAAAGAGTCTTTACGCCATAGATTTTTTTTTGTACTACCAAGAACATTTGCATGATCACAAGGGAGGGAAAATTCGAAGTTGTTAATCACGGATCGGATTAACGCCCGGCACATTTGTAGAACTCGACGAGTGTTGTGAAACACAGTTTTTCGTTTAGGTGGTGAAATTTATCACTGAAACTTCGATGATCTTTAGATTTTTGCAATTTACACCATCGCTATGAATAAAAAAAATACACATCTCCAAATGTGCCTTTTATAGATAGAATACATATTAAAATAAACACATTAATTTAAATACCATCATGTTAACGGGCTTTTAAAATGACAAAAGCTTCTTCCTCCTCTTCAAGTGATGTTATTGTACTCTGAATGTAGAATGTTAAGTAAATTAAAAGCGTTTGCCTTAGCCACCAAAATTACTTAAAAAAACATCTAATAAGAATCCTAAAATGAGTTGTTTTAAAGTTATTATAAAGAGAAGTATAAAAACAAAGGCAAACAAATTAAATTTGACCGCAAAACCGTGCTGTTAAAATATGCTCCATAACAAACTTTACTTTTTCATTTGTTAAATGAGAATAAGAAATTGTATCTTGCAGTGCTTTTCTGCGTCGATTTCAAATTTGTTTGTAACGACATCGTCTTCTTGAAACTGAAATTTCTACTTTTCCATAACTATATTGAACACTGTCTTAAACTACTTCTTTTTGGGTTACTTACTATACTTTTGTCCAATAGTAACCAGTCTACGTATGCGAGTTTCATTTATTCACCACTATTTCAAGCTATCCTCTCGTTAACAGCCCCAATTTAATTCACTCTGTTTCTATAAGTGTGACGTCGTCGAAAAGATGCAGAACATTTAATATGTTGTAATGAGACTCTAATGAAAAACTTCTCAGGAAGAAACAATCGTTGAGATATTAAATGCGTGGGATCTAGCTTCATGTTATGCGAATAGAGTGAAATGAAAATTTAACATTTCTTAATGCCAAAAGAGTTAACAGTTATAATTAATTATATTTCTTCTAAATGTTACATCTTCATAAATCAATGTTGTTGTTGGCTCTTGTTCTCCACAACAATGTTGCTCGATGTCCTTTCTGAAAATCCGGTCTCGATGCAGCACATAACCCAAGTCCACACCCAGTTCGTTCATAAAGTTTTCATTACGGTCTCATAATTTTGAACCTAAGGGATCCAAATTGATACAATGCGTGGTTTTATACTCTAATGTTCCATATACTTCGCCAGTGATTTTTTAAGTTCCAATTAATCGAAAATTTTTGGAAGATTTCCGTTTAGTCAAAACGTGTCTATCTCTTATTTCAAAGAAATGCTATCAAAATTTACTCTATGAATGAAATTAAACAACCTCTCTGATTCAAATAATTACTAGTTTGTCTATCCTGGATTATTTATTTTCTTAACAAAAATGGGTAAAAAACTGTGTAAGACAAAGACAAAATAGGAATCCGAAGGTAAGTTTAGGGAAGAAAATAGCAGTACTACTTCGCCTCGTTGCAATCATATAGAACTATAAACGTAAATAACTTCACTTCCAAATATAAAAGGTAACGAAAATAGATTTCTTAGCTCTGTTAATATAATTACCGCAATTAATCAATTACATAATCGACAGTGTGGCGAGGCAGGTCAATTACGGAAAACTGTTGGCTAATAGAAAAATCATTGTCATGAAACCGCCGAAATCGAGCGTTTAGCAAATTTACTGTTGACCAACCACTACGTCCAATGCAAAGTATTAACATATGACGGTACTGCAGCGACATAAACAAATATGAATGAGATCATTTTATGGGCAAGATTGCTTAAGGATTTTAACAAGATTTCTTGATAATTCATACCAACCTAAGGTAACATTTACATTTAAATTCATGTATATAAACGTGGGCCGATTTGAGTTGGTTATTAATGCTACCTACAATAGTATCCACATGGGTACCGTCAATAGCGTCAATCACGTCTGGAACTACAATTTGTTTCGAAAAAGCCGTAAATATTCACTCTAATCGTCTTTAGTAAACATCTTTTTTCTAATTTTTGTCCAAACCCTAATCCACTACGTTATTATTACATCAGCAATTAGCAAAAATACGACAAAGATTTGGAATTACTTCTGCTTGCAGATGTCAGTGCTAATCATGATTCATGATTTATCTTCAACAAATGTTACTGCAGACCATGTACTGCGAAGTATGAAGTTGAAGAAGACTTACACTGCAAACAGATATTTTAATGCATTTCATTCGTGCAAGTGAAGAGATAATCCTGTTTATCTAAACAATTGATTGCTATGTGCTTTTAACGTATTTGCCGCTCTGTTAACGTTATCGTTTTTTGAAAGAATAGTACCATTAAATTGAAATGAGAAGAATTCTGTTAACAATTACCGATGTAGTTGATACTAACTATACCTGAACATGTTTATTTATTAGCCGTCTTGTAAGAATATATACAAACACTACAGTCCGACACGTATTCAGAATGTTAAGTTCTGTGTTTTTAACATGGTTATTCTACAAATTGGTTTTTCATTAACTTTTCCAGTCCGTTTTGAAGTTACCGCCCAGCAGTTAACAGAGTTGTTTAATTTAAAAATTACGTACTTACAATATATAGTTTTGAGAAATATAAAGAATGCAATATCTTAGATAACGAGCAAGTTTAAAAGAAAAGTTAAGTAAACATTCACGACAAACGTTAGCGTGTGATTTTTGATAACATACTTATGATTCGGCGCGATATGTATTATATCGGTCGATCAAAACTAACGAAAAGGATGAATTCTGGCCCAATAATTTATCTGTAGAAAACCGGAAATTTCCATTAAAATGATAAAATGCATATTAAAAAAAATTGTTTAAAATGATACCTTCTAAAAGATAAAAAAATATATTGAGCCGTAATCAGTTAAGGTAATTTTGTCCACTTCCTTCAAATTTAGCTCAGTGTAGTGTAGTGTTAAAAGTAATGTTAATGTAGTTGGTAGATTAACGCATGGAAAGCTGATCATCCGTATGTTTAAGATACGTGGAGGAAAACGACATTTATCGTGACATTGTAGCGCTTTATATATCCGAGTTCCCTCTCTCTGGTTCCTTCTCCTTAACAGTTGGATTGTTCTGTAGATATAACGCCAGACAACGATGTTCTCGAGGAAGCAAGGACGTACTCGTCTCTCTTCAAATGAATAATTATTTAACTTCTACGTACAGAGAAAGAATAATCTTATGTGGTTTTAATAATAATTTTCCAGACTAAATACTGTCAAGCTTGGCATATATGAAGATTTTATATGCGCAGCGGTGACGTGCATAGAAATATGTTCTTGTTAGAAGTAATTCTTGGTTGTGAATAGTGAGTAAATATTACTCAAAAATTCTATTGTGTTCGTATATTTATGGTGTGCTTAAACATAGAAGGCGTGATACACGTCAATTTGTAACTTTTTTAAAATTTATTATTCACTTGTAGCACTTTCTTTGGATATTGCGAAACAGTGAATACTCCTAAATTCATGGAAAATCTATAGGAAAATCTATTTATACTAAAATTCCAATTACAACATGACAATAAATATTGTTCCAAACTATCGAACTTTAGGAGCAATTTCAAGTATTTTGGAATTCATGATTCAAGTCAAACTAATAATAGGAACCAGGACAAGTAAACCATATTTTCTTTCGTACCGCTTTTCCAGGAATTTTTATCCGCATAACTTAAATCTTACACAAACAAAAAAATTTAAATTCCATTCTGTATTTGGAAACATCAAAATTTGGTTCTGCAGCCCATAGCGATTTACACGATCGATATCTCTACAAAACATCCACGTACGTGGTAGATACCGAAAATTAATTTATCGCTGTTTGAACATGACTCGTTATTATGGACGAACTGTATTCATAGCGGAATTAATTATAGCGGATACACTAAAAAAGGTCTCTTGCGATCCAATTTAGCAACAAAGCCTGCACACTCGCCCCGAATTTGGTTCGTTAATAATTACTAGTGGTTATGTATATGCTATTTGTAATCGGTGTACTATCCGTACGTTGCTACGCATAAACAAACAAAAATCGCCGAAAGAAATTTAGTAAGCGATTTTCGCTTATTAGCTAGTTGACACAAATACTTGCAAATGATCTATGATATACGGATCAGAATGTTAAAATGGAAAAAAAATCCTCTTTATTCCTTATAAATCTATATAAATGTGCTTTACGGCTAATTTTAGCTTACGTTACCATTAACTACAATATACGGTGAAGCATATAATGCTTAAGTCGACATTTTATAGATGGAATAATGTAGTAAATTGTTAGAGCTGAATTTAAAATATGAAGTGAAATGTGTGAAAAGTTGATGTTAATGGAAGTAAAATGGCGAAGTTGATTAGCAGTAACAGATTGAAATGAGTTGTAAGTAATGAAAATAAAAATTGGAAAAAGGAATATAAAATTGCAGTTTAAATTGAAAGTGTAGAGGAGTTTTAGATTTCATAACGTAAAACTTCTATTCCCAGACTAGCATGGATGTATCAAGAGCTAACCAACAACTAATACCGCTTATGGGGGGGATACGGTACCTCACCACTGCTATGGACCACTAAGTGTATAGTATCGCTAAATACCAGTTGAAGAATTTGAAGATACTCCAAACCAAGATGTTGTGGAAACTGGCTAGCACACCATGATTTGTGTGCAACGGAGATTGAAGGAGATAATTATATATCCTATCGCTGCGGAAGTATCCCTCCAACAACACATAGGAGAGGGCAGAAGCCAGTGATACCGCATCAGTTAATATGTTGGTGTTAAATTCACATCTAGTGCTAACAACCTGAAGATGAGATAGAACCAACAAAATCTCGGGGACGCCATTCTATGTTCATATTTTCGGACAGGGTATCAGGGGGTACCAAGTAGGGGCCACAAGGGTACAAAGCCTTGAGGCTCAACTCTAGAGTAGGAAACTGGATATATGGTTATATTAAAATATTAATAAAAATATGGTACATGAAAAAATACTACTTATTTCCTCAGAGAGTTTATATTTATATTTCAGTTAAAAGTTTTATATAAGCACAAAACTGTCAAGTAACAACTGCATTTACTAACACCCGATTGACATGCTAGCGTAGTAACTATCGCAAGGTACTGCGTGATTTATAAATATGGTGTGTCGCTTAGCTAATTTATTAACTGGCGCCTTCTGGAGTATTCAGGACGTACAATACTTTGAAAATCAAAATACTCCCATTTAGGCGATATAGCCATGTACGCAAGTTAAAGTATACAACTAAAAGAACTTACTTTAAATTACAGAATCAGCGCCATAACGGCTGACTTGTTGAATTTTTGTTTTTGCTCGGTGCACATATGCTGAATCTACCGTTTGCTGTAACGTTTGGTAGATTCTTTATTTTAATTCATTAGAGTTGAAGCCGCTACTATACACGTCACGTTTGAAATTCCTCCAAAAACGTTGAATTGAACGTAATCGAGGTACATTTCTGGACTTCGTAACAAAGAGTATTTGCAACTCCTAAAACGCAACAATAACACTGCCAGCTGCTGCCAACATAATGTGAGGTTGCCATGTCTGGCAAAAATACATAATTCTTGTCAAAATGATTTTTGTCTATGAATTTCTTTAATCTAGTTCTTATGCACTGTTTTATGCAAATTTAGGCGTTTCGTACCAACAACTTCTGCTGAAATCTTCTTGTCAATCACCTCACAATTCACTTTCTTTGCCTTTTTTGCGGTAACAATGTTTGGTGTTTGCAGTGTTACTTCCATCGAGTGTGAAAAATGATGATGAAGGCGAAAATTCATTTTGAGCAAGTTATCAACTACTTTCTAAATATTTTAGCACTAAAAAAGGCGATTTTCTCGCAACAAGCGACGCATTGTGTTCTTTGAGAATGTTACTTACGTATATTTTATGCATGTGATTCTAGGGACCAAGCTTTCTAAGTGAAATCCTCACTTCGCATATTTGCATAATGCTACCTTCTCCTTGGAAGTTTTCTTGCTGGTATGCTCTAGTTGGTCTTTCTATCAACGTCTACGTTCAAATCGACACGCTTGCAAACGTTGTAAGTTGACCTTTTAGGAAAGTATTAGGGAAAAGTGTCGTATGCTGTACGATTGAAGTTGCCGTGTTTTTTACAAAATTCGCTAATCCACTGCCGCCGTTGAGTTCGATTTAAGTACTACTACTGCCACCATTAAAAATTTGTGCAAATTTTTTGCATGAATTGCAATTTATTTACTTGTACATATTACATTGAAAAAATAAAAACAAATGTTATGCAATTATAAAGACAACAATATAAAGACAACAATATAAAGACAACAATATAAAGACAACAATATAAAGACAACATGGAAAAACATTTCAACATTTTTTTAACATGAGGAATTGTATTTTCTCATGTTGTCTTTGTAACGGTGCTTAAGGATTCTCCCCACAATGTGTTAGTGCTATGCCCACCTCGACAAATGCGCTTACATCTTTTCGTGATTCCCCAAATACTTTCAATTATAGTAATAAGGAGGTAGGCGCGGAACTTCATAATATTCTGTGAAGTAATCGACTACATATGAATGTTAAGGCTCGTTCCTGTAATGTAATAAATTAATATATTATTATTATATTTATCACGTTAGAAAATGCTTTGTTTATAACGCATCTATAATGTAACTTGTGCTTTTTTTCGAAAAGGTTTAATTAATCTCATAATTTATTATTAGTTTTTTTGAAACCAACTTTTAATTGCCGTTTTTTAAATAATATTTCCAATAGTTCGACAAAGTTTCTGTTGAAATGAGCGTTTCATTGTAAGTTATAATTGCATTCCATACAAAAAGGTCTCGTTTTGCTGCAGGAATAATGTCAATATGAAAGTTCATGAATACGTGCGGATTTGTCGAATATTCGAAATCTGTTGTATGAACATGATTTGTTACTTTGGAAGGGGCACCCAGTTAAATTAATAATTGCGAATGGACGTCAACATGTACGAAATAAATCGAAAAATACTGTATGCGAACCATTTTAATAACGAAGGTATGGCTGCATTTTCCTCAAATGCGATACGATTTCAACAACGTAATGTGTAATATGTATGTAACAGATTAGAAATTTGCATGAAGCATGGACTAGTTTCAAAGAGCCATAGGTTATTCTATTGTTCTCCTTTACAACAGATCGCTATTACATACTTGGTTACAACAAATGTTAACATGTTCAAGAAAAATGTTGAAGAGTGTATTTTAAGTATTAATTAAGTGATAAATTATACTGAAAAAATATGTAACTACTCTTCCTAACCTGTTTCCTGTATATTATTAAGAAACTAAATACTATTATTATAATCCCACCAAATTTACACGATGAGAATTTAAGAAATTTTCTCCATCTGCAGCTGTAACTGTACGCTAACTGCGGTGAGCAAATGGGCGAAGCATATGGCCGAAATAAGCTATGCTACAGAAGCAAATAGATAAGAAATAACCTGAAAGAATTTAAATACGCTCTAGACTACACAGTTCCTTCTGTTTTACAATAAGTGATGGACCGAAGTCAAATGCGGAACATTTGGTAGGACACCATGGTCTAATGTATTGAATGTTTTGCTGAGATCTGTGCATATAACGTGCTTTTCAAGCTGGCCAATAAATTGCCTAATCAACACACGGCAACTGTTGACCTTCCAGATAGGAAACCATATTAGTACGATAAAATATAGGATTTTATATGGAAAAGAATAAAATACTTTCGTAGACCTCGGCAATATTGTAGACAAAATGGGAGTTGGTCCACAATTACCAACTACATTTTTTTTTCTTCCTTTTTAAGAACTGGGATTACCCTAGCTCTTTTCCATATAGAAGGGGAGGTATAAGATTCAATGGGATGGTTCGGCAAAAATGTAGCGAATGTTACGTTCAAGGTAATTGGAAATTAAGTCGTCGCCAGCGTTATAATTATGAGGAAATGAAGATATAGTATTAATGGGGTCTGTTACAAAAACAACAGATAATGTAAAAGGAACACAAATTTATCACAAAGAAAGTAAATTTAAGAGCAAAAGCGTTAGCAATTTCTTGGGGAATTTGAATTTTTGTAGATCATTCTATACATTGTTTTTGGAAGTCCTGCGTGAAGGAGGTCCTTCCGTAACAACTCTAAAGTTGCAAGAAATATACAAAAGAACTCATGACTAGTGTATCTTCAAATACAGCTGTCGTAAATTTAAATAAATTAATTAGAAAGTTGCAGGTGTGAGAATTCGCGAGAATCGCATATACTGTTAATCGCTTAAAAATGATTATCCTTCATTTGAAGAATCCAAATTTACTTATTTTCTGATTTTTTTAATATCGTTACCTAATTACTCAATTTTTATATAAATATAAAGTACACCTACACAAGTTAATGTTAGTTTAATAACAACGACCAAACGTTTGTTTGTTGTCGTATTAAATGCGGTATATTCACCAGTGAATATAAATCTTCTACGTGAAAATATAACAGTATAACAAACAAAGAAGTTTTGCACATGTACATATCTCCAACTTACCTTGCAACTTGCAACCTTACAACATACAAGGTTCGTGTATCTTGCCTAGGATACATCAGAGTGATTAACTTGACAGGATATAAACACTGTATTGTGGTACGAACCTAGTGATATATCAAACAAGGTGAAACAAGCGCGAGCATAATGCCAATTAATTAAATCGAATTATTTTGGTGAACAATCTTGAATGTAAGAATGAACATGGCATCGTGAGCTCTGATCCATCCGCCGTATGCCTTGAAGGCAGTTGCTTCTGAAATGTACATCGGTTGAACTTACCCAAAAACATACGCTTAGCTTCGAATTTTACTTCATTAAGAGGATCCTTTGCACAAGACCCATTGTTGTCTTTCTATTTTATGTTTGCAACTCTCGTAACTGAATATACATACCTCATTACAGAGTTCGCTTTTTCTATTGTATGATACTTACTGCTTAAATATCTACTACAGGTTAATAAAACCGCTTTCCTTTTTTGCTACTTGATACAAGTATTATCAGTAGAGTGTTTAGAAAATCATCACATTAAATTCCTTCTTATACTCCTGCATATTGTAAACTAGAGGATTTTATGTTTGAAGTCCCATGTATGTATATTTTATAATCCCCTATTTAAAAATCCACGGAATATAAGCGACAACTAATTTTTTCATGTATGTTTTCCATCAGCCATTTCCTTAATTCTGCGGTAATTCTAATTTCCGCTATAGAGTTGAAAACAAAAGTACTCAGCCCTGGAATTCTATTTCCGAGCGGCATGACGACACGCTATAGCCTTTTAAACAATAAGATTAACATGAGGACGACTTCAAATGATTCTGATGGATCTACTGCTAACTATAGCAACAATGAAGAAAGACGTTAAATAAAAATTAAATTAAGTGAAGTATACAACTTTGCCATATATAACACCAAAATATCTGCAGTTGTTAATTGTTTATGAATTCGTTTCCTTACCATCTTCGTCTAGAATATGTGTGCTAGATTTATCTAGTTGGGGTACAATAAAGAAGCAAAATGTAGTAACATTTTGCGTAACTTGAAGATTTGAAATAGTTAAGTAGAATAATTAGCAAATATTTTAATTTAAAAGCATATTTTTGAATTCCAATTTTAAAAAGGACACAAAGCAAATATATAATAGCTAAATATTGAACTTTGTTGTTTTTTTTTTAAATGAGTAAAAGCGATAAACGAAAAAGAGATTCTGTTGGTGCGATACATATGGAGCACATACAAGAACTTAGAGTCACAAAATCAAACTAAGTTTTAATTATTCACAGAAGTTAGAGAAATTCTACCAAAAAGAATCTATACCTTTCGTTTTAATTAATGTAATTTGTATATTACATTATTCATACTATGTCGTCAAGTCGCGCTATCTTCTTGAGTATTGTCCACATCGATATTTATTCCTGCATCTATGTAAAAGTTAGGTACACAGCACTTATCATTGTTGTTACAAAAACAGGAGAATATCTTATTCTACCACGCAATATCCATCATACTTCAATAATAATTTAAACAAGCAAAGACTTTTAGCGAGAGTTTCGGAACGGGGATTACTAATCATTTGATAATGCTAACTGTAATACGATACAATCAAAGATAGATGACATCTCGCAAGGATATTTATTGTGACTTCCTAACGGAAAAATCCTGTAACTAAGAAGTGAGGATGACAATAGACGATTTGACGATAGACCTAAAACGAAACTGTTTCTCTCTGAACGTGAATCCTACTGCGGGTTCTGATCGACCACTACAGATCTCTTACTGAAGGGGCGTCATGTAAACAGCCCTCAATCACATTCACTTTGATTTCCCTTCACCACTATGCTTCACGTGAATCTTATTGATTTAGTGCACTGTACGCAATTCATTTCGGTTGAAATCTTTTTTCCTCTTACATATTGTCATGAAACTATTGTACCTCCATAGAAGAAGACCCTGATGTCACCTACCCAAAGCCGGGCACCTTTATATAAAAAAGGTACAAGAATACAATTAAAGTTATAACTTGTCTTTTGTTTTTATATTTTTTTAATTAATGAAACTTGCATTACCCAGAAGTTTAAATTGTAGATTTCCGTCTTTCGGAAGTACCGTTAACTTCATCGCTTTAAATACATGTTTCTTTGGACGATTAAAAGACTTCCGTTTGTAATGTTTTAATACGTTGTTTCTGCAGTATTCACCTGGTATGTATTGCCAAACTGAGTAACAATTTTTCTTGCAGAGGTATGTAAATTTACAATTACAAAAATCTGCCGCTGATCATCTTTTGTATCATCGATTGAGTTTTATATTCTTTGGCGGTCGTTCTTTTATATTATAAAATCAATACAACGTTTTACCTCTATTTAACCTATTTATTTCACAATAACCAAACACGTCGTAATCTATAAAAGCAAATATTTTCAAATCTCTCAGTGATTGAGTACATGTGATTTAGTAAAGCTATTGACTTCTAATAGAATTCTTGAATTTGAATAGAAATTTTATCTGTAGATAATTCAGTAGACATTTTTCACATTACTATTCGCATAAACCCTTCACGTACACGAATCATTTCAATATTAAGCTGCACTTACAGTTTGAAAATATTTTCATCAGTAGTTATTGCTTTCAAAGATTGAAGAAGAATAATTATTTCATAATATTGAAATCCATGTCGGCCCCTGGAATAAAAATTGCCAATTGAGCTGCATCGGAAAGACCTGTGCTCTTGCCTAAATTTCTCTATACCGAGCAGTGGTACAGTAGTACTCCTCGACAAACTAATTTGTATGTTGTAGAATAAAATTCATCAGCATTTGTAAAAAACTAGACAAAATTGGTTACAGTCATTAATTAAGTTGATGTGTCAAAAAGACAAAATCTCTTAACTCCATATATGGTGGTATACGGCGTTCTACCTTTAGCCTCAATTAAGAAAATATACAAAAAAGAAAGAAAAAAGATAAAATTAAAGAATTAAAGCCAAAGAACAATTGTAACTAATACGCCTGCTTGTGTAGGTGTGCTTAGCGTTAGATAAAAATTACTGTACAAATACAGTGGGCATTTGCGTTTAGTAATGCTAACAAAAAATGTTGCACTATGAAGCAATTAGGTTTAAAGCGTTTATATCTTTTACTTTTTATGTAACCCGTCTGTCGCGCATGCTGCAAACCAAGCGAACACAGCTATTTTGGAGTCGTTGTATTCTTTAACCGTCTTGTTTTGTATCAAACAAAAAGGGCGTCAGAAACTTGTTGGACAAAATTCCAAATCATATTAAAAGCTAAATTTACTGTGGTGCTCCCAAGTAGTAAATTGAAAAGCACAAACACAAGTTCAAATTATAGCAATTTATTCCAAAGAAAAAAAAACTATTGGCAATGTATAAAACATGGAAGAAATGTGGCTGAAGGTCCAAGTAATTACAAGCCAAAAGAAATTACAGATGTACAGAACCCGGAGAAGTATTAAATTTCCAACATGGTTTACACCCAGTATTATTAAGGACATCAAACGCAAAAATCATTATACTAAGATATATAGAAGGTATAAAACAGATGATAAGGATCGTATCCGCATGCTATGTGCTGTTACAAAAAACAAATCATTAAAATAGGGTATGAGGTGAATTGAAAACAATAAAATCTCACCCAGGAAGGTCTCCTCAAAAATGTCTGGGCATATGTTGCTAAATACTGAAGCTTTAAGTAAACCGCAGGATATTGTTAATGAATTCGCTAACCACTCTGGTATAACTTGGAAGAACGAAGAACGCATTCAAAGCATTTGTGGATGGATAATGTTAATGATATTGGTATTGGTGCGTTCGTAAAGCTGTAGCAAAACTACAGAATACACTAACAAGGGGTGCAGATTGTATTACATCGTTTATTGTAAGAGTCTGCCTTAATTGTTTGATGGTCCCTCTCACTGTTATTTACAACACTATTGCACGCAAGGTATTCTCGGATGAATGAAGATAACTACAGAATACACTAACAATGGGTGCAGACTGCATTGCGCCATTTATTGTAAAAGACTGCATTAATTGTTCGATGGACCCTCTAACTGTTATTTACAACACTATTGCTGGCAAGGTTTTCTCGGATGAATGAAGATAGATAGAAATAATATTTATTTTTAAGTCGGGTGTCAAAAATGCGATTGAAAACCACCGTTCACTTTTTTAATATGTAATTTAGCAAACATTCGAATCTATTGTTTAACCTTATACAGAGGAATCAACATAGTTTTATGAAGGGCACACACTGACTTTAGAAAAGCTTTCGATAATGTTCAGCATAAGATGGTGTTATATAAACTGCGAAAGTTCGGGTTCTAGAGTAACGTTCTTGACCTGCTTGCTTACAAATAGATCGGAATACGTATAAGTATGAGGGTACGAAATCAGAGTGTTTTATGGCACATAGCGGTGTTGTACAGGGATCGAATCTCGGTCCACTTGTGCTCGTACTGTTTATTAACATCTGCGACAATCTTATATCGCATCATCTGATATACGTTAATGACCTGAAGTTTTTTTCGTTATAAGTAATGGTAATGACTGTCTAGTGCTGTAAGAAAAATTAAAACATTGAGTATAGTTACGTAGTGAATGCCATCAAACTTAATAAGTGTACAACAATTACAATTTTGGGAATACTTTTTGTCCTTAGATTATCAAATAATAATCATATTGTCGATATTTGCGCTAAGGGTTGCAAGTTGTTAGGATGGAATTATAATAAGAACTTCTAAGGATTTCACGGACTTAAACGCCGATTAAAATAATGAATCAGTTCGTAGTATTCTATAAAAATATTGCTGCGTAATGTAGGGTATTATGTACTGTAGGTAATATATTTTAATATTTGATAGTGGTGTGAGCTCATTGATAAGTTTTATAAACAAAACTGTTGGAGTAGAGCAATAACTTTAACTTGGTAATTTTACGTGTTAAATTTTTCTTAGCTAGCTAGCTTTTTGTGTGCGGCAAATCAAAACATATTTTTAAAAGAAAACAATATAACATTTTATTACAATAAATAAACAAAATAACGGATAACAAACAATAATTATAGGGCAACTTTCAAACGATTTTAGCTCTACACAACCTTCTTATGTCTAACTATGTACTAAGTATGTGTATGAATGTGGTTAGCCGTCTTCCTGGGATTTTTTTTTAATTTCCCGGGATCAAATTTCTCAAAAACTGAATAGAATTAGAACGTGTAATTTCTAATTCGGTGTGTTTGATTTTATAAAAAATACTTCAAAATATAAACAACAATAATAGAATAAACGCAAATAAATATGGAAATCAGCTAAATGCAAAACAGACAAATAATAAACTCCTAAAATGCTTTATTAATTCACCTGTGAAAGTGACCTTAATTTCGGGACGGTGATGAGTCTCAGCGAGGCGCAGCGTTCGTTTGGACGGCGTGGGAGGATTCGATCGGGATCTGATCGCGCTCGTCTCCTCTGGATTCTTACTCGAAGAGAAATCTTCGTAGAGTAAATTTGGGAATTTCGGTTTCCGATTTTAATCAGGAGCAATCGGATATCTGTTATAGAATAAGTACTACTTGTTAAATAACTAAGCTTAGACTTTCAATTAATATTTAACAGTTTTAGCTGAGACGCTTGGGTAAATTTATAAGTTTTAAAGAACAACTAACATAGCATCTGCTCTCGATGAGGTATAAGCGTCTGTTAAAAATTTCGAGCAAAATATCTTACGAAGCGGCATCTTATTTTCTTATTGGCTGAATTAATGCAATTACAAGGTGGAATCAGTAAAAATGAATTCAAATTTGACCTTCAGATATGTTTTCATTCGAATTGTATTGGAATCTATGACAACTGGCATTGTCCCACGTATTCGACTGTAACAGTTAGTCCTTGTATGTCGCGCTGACTCTGACATCCGCGAATGGTAACCATCTTCCTTTTCGGTTGACTTAATCTAAAATTCTGACATTTAATAAAATCATAATTTATAAGATGTACAAATTTTAGTTATCATAACTAGCTAGTATTTAATGGGTTGCCTAATGTTTCATTACAATGTATTTACTAGTCATTGCAAAAAAACTTCCTTAAAAATGCAAGTTTAATTTTGTTTCCTTGTAATGTAATAACAGAAAAATTATTGCGATTACCTATTTATATAAGTTCGTATATAATATTATAGCTGATGTTGCGTTTTTTTGAGAAAATCAATTACTACATTCATAGAATTAACTCTTAACACTCTGTTATTTTTATTAAACCTAACACTAACTTCTTAATTAATCCTCCGTTATACTCTATGTGTGCGCTAGGTTTTCTTATATATATATATGTAAAATCATATATAAGGAAAACCCACCTGTAAGTTCTCTTTTTTTTTATTGCATTCCAAACTCGACCCTAAAGAAGCAGCAGTGGCGCCGGAATTATCAAGCTAATGATTTAAGAGTCACTTTCACAGGAGCGGAATGAATATTTCATCATTTCATTATTTTGAAATGGCCTAATAGCACTCAGCGACAGAAACAGATATTTTAAATAAGAAAATGGCGAAGACGCACAAAAGAAAACAGTTTATAACAGGGATCAATTAAATCAAAGGTAGGATAATAAGATACGAGTTGTTTTGAGAAAAAATATGTCAGAGGGATAATCGCTAAACCCCTTGTTAGCTTGAAGGCACTATCGGGAAGAAGGAATCCGTCACACAGTCACAAACAAGAAACTAGATAATGGGAAGATGAATTTTGCAGTAAACAGTCGCGCACTTTAAAATAACGCTGGTAACAATTCAAACAAAATTTTAATCGTTATAAAGTTTAAATAAGATAAATAAAGTAAAACAACTGTAACTTCCGATGATTGCTAGAGTGTCATGTTTAGATGGAGTTTTCACTTTATATTGACATCACAAAGATGTTAAATTGAGCAAAATGGACGATTTTAAATCTAAAAGCAAGTTTGTAATTGATTTCAGCAATCATTTTGTGTATTTCATAAGAATTAGTACGGTATACTACAACTTCCAGATTGCAACGAAAATAAACCAGGAACCCTCTGCTCTCTACCTTATTTATGAAAGATACAATTGCCTTTTGCATTCAGTAAAGCGTATTTTACTATTATCTGCAAAACCAAATTAATATAATTTCTAAGGAACCTCATATTTTTTGCACGATATAAAATCTGTTTGTAAACTTATCGGTAAAAATTGAAATGTTGTGGTTTAAGAATAAGCGAGATAAAGTTATAGTGGCTAAGATCTTTAGAAGTTAAAAAGAGGTGTATTGTAAAACTTGAAATTAAATTATAATATTCTGCTGAAAAATTTAATGCAAAATTATTACAGAAGTGGTAACTCATTTCTCCATTCTACTAACAATTATACATTCTAATTAGGATTTTCACCGCACTTGACCCCGTGTGTACCAATAATTACCATTATTTCATTTCTCATTATTAATTATGAAATGTTAATGCAATTTCTCAGTAACACAACGCTATAACGTATATATTGTAATTAAATTATGTTTTGGCGAATGTGTTTTATCCACAATGTAAATTTCTAAATCTTTGTTTCACATGCGTGGATTAACAACCTCATCAACAATAATTTGTAATACATTTTCGGTACAAACAGTAGTAGTAATGCAAAAATTCACATCTAGCTTTAATAATCGACATACACCTTCAGCGAATTGTAAATAAGATTCCAACCAGGACCTACTTTACATGGAATATAACCTACGGAAGTTCCGAATCCCAAGCAAAATGAGCTAGCTTGAAAATAAATTGCATTTCTTTTCCATTCGACAAGAGGCAGTTCCCAGTCCGGGTATAAAATTGGCAACGATAAAAGGAAGCTTCTGTGCAATTCGCTTTACAAACCAGAGTAGATAGCTTTATTTTTTTATTACAAATATTTGTCGATATAAAAAGGTACTACACGTTTATTTTAGGTCTTTTAAAGGAACACATAATATCTGATTCTTATATTTTCTTGGTTTTATTTTATTATTATATAGGGTTAGTTGCAACATCTTAACTATAGGCGTAATTTTGAAACAAAAAAAGTTTTGTAAATTTCATCAATTTACGAAGGTGGACCCAGCTTTTGAAAATCATTACCTTGTGAGTTATTGCGCACCAAAAAAAAGGTTGCAAATTCGCAGACCAGTGAATAGATTAAGATTAAAAATTTGGCGTATTATAGTGAGTTTAAGCACATCGGAAAGCAACTAAAATACAAAATAATGATAACTATGATCACTATCTTGCTAAGATATGACATCAATTGCCCTTTTGTATTGGAAAAAATAAATTTGTTTGTGCCACCTTTCAATTCAAGATAGAATAGCAGCGTCATTCTTCTATATACTCTGTCCCAATAATAGACGATTGGATTTCTTTTGTTAAATTTTATTTCAGTTATATGCATTTGTTGTTGTAGTTTTTTATTATTATATTATATTTTATTATCTGTTATTGGACATTAGCCCGTTAAATAATAAATCTACATTATAAAATAAATTTACTATTATGATTATTATAAAATAACCCCGTATATTTATTACATAATGTGGGAAAAAAATCAAGAGCTAACTGAAAAGATTTGGACTAACTTCTACCGTAAAAGCAAGATACGTAAGTACCTGTTACATTTAAGATTTATCTCGACTAAGTTAGTTACCACACTAGACTTTTTACGCTCGATTATGCAAATGAACATTTAAGTTTTATGGTGTAGTGGATTGCGCAACGTTTCCATAGATATGGTACTTAATTTCATGCATATGCATGACCGACGCATTTTATATTCCTTTAGTTAATGGGCCTTTCGCGCGGTTATTCACTAATAATGACGGCAAACTTTAAATTATTTAGAACAAGCGCTTCGTGTTCACGTGGGAGTTCTGCTAAAAGTGCGGATTAAAGTTTAAGCATTTGTTTTGTATCAAAACTTGTTTCAGCAGGAACTATGAAATTACATATCAGGAAATAAATTAACCGCTTCTGGATTGTAGAAAATAAGATGAGGCATTCACTGCCGAAGAATGAACAGAAATTACCAAAGTTTGTATGAGTTACTAACCTAAAAACTTTAATTAAGCTCAAAAACTGAGTATTTAGTTCGCATAGAATTAGACAAGCAACTTAGCTAAAAAGACGTATCATTCACAGATCAGTTATATAAACACTGGTAACTTGACACTGAAATGCATTCCTACGTCTAGTTTTAGAGCTAATATCTAACAGAGGAAAGGGCGACTCCTTATATGGAACTATTATAGTTTAGGATCAGCGATGCTGTGGTTATATATAACTGCTCTACATTAAGAAAAGGCCCTTTTCGGTTAAATTCATAAAAATCTTATCCGATGAAAGACTGTATTTTTTTTTTAGTTTTTTTCGGACTGTATTTAAACGCGTACATCAAATTTGAAGTTTTATTGACCAAAAAATATCACTTCCCTAACATCAAATCAATGAGGTTTGGTAAAGTTGGCAGTTGCAGAATAAATCAGAGACAACACCATACAAAAGGTCAATGTTTCACACCTATGAGAGAAACTAAAAAAAAAAAAAACAAAATGAGTGCGAACGTTTTTATACACATTTTCGATAGGTGTGTTGTAGCTCTTTGTTGTCCTAAAATAAATTTTAAGAATACCAACGGTTTGCTGTCCCCCAAAATTTTTTCTGCGTACAAATACGATTCATTCAGTTTCAAAGTTTCACTAGCTAGATTTAGAAATCATGCTTGTTTGATTGTTTTTTCTAAAAATGTATATTTCTTATATATCAACCTCTACAGAAGGAAGCAAGTAAATAATGCTCCACGTTCAATTTCAATTACAGCTATCACCTGTACTGATGAGCCATATTAGGGCGATACGCATCTAGTGGATGTTGGTAGCTTGCTCATTATTATTATCAAATAAGATATGTTACCTGCTTCCTAAAACCGTACGTACAGTAGCCAACTGATTCCAATTTATATCTGGGAAAATGAGGAGTAGAGAGTGCGACCCTAACATTGAGGGCAATGATGTATTGGAATAGCGCTTCTAAATGGAAACTTTTCAGCGCTGTATGTACATATTTATTAATTACTTTTGCACAATTTTACGTATTTTATTTCTCATCACCAGCTATACAAGTAGCAACAATATAATATCATTTTAACTTTTCCTAATGTCGAGAGTGCCAAGAAATTACTACACACACACCAGTGCAAAAGAGCTTCATAAGTGTGAACATTCCCTCCTAGCAAATGCATTGCAAATACATTGTTTGAATAGAACAAAGTATCGAATCGAAAGGTGTAGATTGCTTTTTACTATTCAAAATAGAATAGATGCTTGTGAATGTTGTTTAATAAGGAATAACACAAAATTTTGGGGTAATTTTTGGGAATATTTGAAATTATAACGTATGACCGCATTTATTAGACTAGCAACTAGAGAAAGTTACGAAAAAAATGATAATTGCTCTGTCAGTAGACTAATACCCAAGAAAATAAAAAGGTGTTTGTGAGACCTATTTTTTCCTAATCTTTTGTTAATATAAAGTGTTAATTTGACAAATATCAAAATGCCAAATTTTAGTTATCAATACTACGGTATACCTCATCAAACCTGTATCCGACGTTATAAATGCTTCTTAAATAATTATTTTAAATACTAAATTAGTAATTTTTAGTGATTTTAAATTATATAAAAGAACGTGATTTTTTTTCGTTTTGTTTACAGCTCATTAGAAACATTTCTATATATAATAAGAATAAAATCAGCAACGATGAATAAATCAACTTTTAATAGCCTGCATAGTAATAAAAATATAAACGAACTGAAGAGTACGTTACCTTTTACAAGCACCTCCACCAAAAGTACACTTTGCAATATATAACATATTATAATCCATTTATAATTACAAACTGTAATTTTCAGAAGGCGAATCTCGCAGCGTAGTTTAGTTTATAACCTTTAGTCTAGAGACGATAATTAACTTATTGATAACAAGACATGCATATCGAGCAGACGGTAGAAGATATGCTGCGGTGGCATATGACGCGCTGGCGAGAAACTAGTTACGGACAGGAGTTGCAGTTGAATACTAAATCAATGTCAAAGCTACTGTGGGTAGTTTTTAAATTGAGTTTAGAATTTAATATATTCTTTTGAAGAAATACCAGGGGATTTTAAGGAATTTTTACATTGATACGATGTAAAGCTATTCGTTTTCAGATCAGTATCATTTCAACGCAAAGTACTGTGTTTTCCTTCCTTTCTTTCTCTAGGTATAAAAGCAAGCTTCGAGAAATGTGATATTCTTTTCGTTGATAGTAAACTTGTTCAACCCGTAGAAGTAAAACATATTTGTGATGTTGACATATACAAATACATACAAATTTAAAGATACAAAGCAACAATGTACGATCCTCTAAATCACATGTTTCTTGTATTGATCCTCTTTACTCTAACTCGTATCTATTAACTGCTTCGTTCTATTAAATACACAAGCAATATTTTAAATAAAAGTTTATTTGTTCAATAAAATAAAGTTCAGAAGCTCTAAACTCCATCCGTGCTATATGGCAGATGAACCGTTGGCAACTGAAGCTTCTTAATAGATCGTTTCGCAAATATTGAATACGTTGAAAAAGCGGTTTCGCATTTTTTTAAATATATTTGCTAGCTGCAAAGGACTGAACAAACATCTCATGTTTAAAAGAAAATTTGTTGGAAATATATATTTCACGAAATCATTAAAAGCATATTTGATTCCGTCTAGTAGGCGATCAAGGGTAATATGGTAACTTCACCCTATATTTTATAATACAAATGTGTCTTCCTGAAATGGTTACATTGTGCATTTAATAAATACCTACCTATTCGGGGAACTGGATTCCCAGCCACATCAGTCTCTACTTACAGGTCAGGTTCTCCCTAAGGTGAGATAGCTTCATAAAATAGTAGCATTGTGTAAATAAAATAAATGTAGATCCAGGCACAATTCGAATAATTTTTTCTCGATGATACAAATTTTAGCAAATCGAGTTTTTTTTTTTATTTTGTTTTGACCAGTTTCGGAAATTTTGAAGAATAATATTTTGTTTTGAATTATTTTTCTTCTATTACATACAGTGCCGGCTGATGTAATGTGATGTAATTGAGAGGTCAACGTTTCAATTTGCTCGTGAATTTCCGTTGCATGGTACGATGTGCACTATACCCACCGGAAATGCACGAGGGAATTATGCATCCCATTGATAATATTTAATTTCATAACCAGCTTTACCCCTTCGAAGCGAGCTATGCCTGAGATTGCATCAACGTATAGAATGCTTCATGAGATTATTTGTTGACGCAGAACCAGCGCAACACACAAGGAATACATTTCCGGTAGGAGGATTTACTCGTGCGGTTAAATATATTTCTCTCCATTTGTGGACAAAAACCTCTGATTTCAAATTTTTATTGAAAAAAGCATTTGAGTCTTGCCAAGTTTTTTTCTGAAATAAATAAAAATAAACTAAACAGAATCTGTCAATATTGGTACTCATCTCCACGCGGCAAAGATTAAAATGTCCCGCTTACTCAACGAAGATGGGACTGAGCATTGAGTAAAATAGAGACCTTCAGGGAGCTACACTGTTTCAAAATTTGTAGTCGCCCAACTTAATGGTGAAAAGAGGAGGAATTAAGTGAAGCGGTGTTATACTAATATGCGTATGTATTTGAAAGTAAATTGAATGCAATAAAAGTAAAGGTTCAGGGTATGAGTTCTAAATCACAAGGGGCAAAGGACGAAAATACATAAATCATCCCGTCAAATGGGAATAATTCACGACTAATTTTCACAGTTAAATAAAACAGTGATTAAATTCGTCTTATCGGAACACAGTTTAGCCAATGTCCAAGAAAAAAAGAAGAAGGAAAACAAACAAGTGCAATTAGTAATCTTAAATACACATTCCGCTCACATACTTCATTCAGTTCTATACATATTGTTGGCTGTAGGGAAAACTATTCTAATGCTATAATCTATACTGTAGTAATTTATGTTCCTCTGAATACATCGACTTTAGAATTTCTGGATTTCTTTGATTAATTGTGCACATTTGATTTTATGTATTATAAGAATTTCATTATTTGCGGAAATTTTAATGTATGTGCTTTTGATGATTCTTTTGCTCTTAATGCCAAAGGACGATTTTATGTCTTTCGCGATTGTTTTGTAGAAGAAATATTAGAAATGCGAATGATCGCTTTCTTGATTTGATTATATCTAATGTTCGAGCGTCATAGATGTGTGATATGAGGATTGTCCACTTGCCGTCGTTGCTAATTGATGTGATGTTGAACTCGGCGAACTGTCAATAATCGAACTTTGGTGATAGCAGTGATGCGAAAACCATCACTGGTTGCAACGTACGTAAGAACTAATTTTAACTTGTTATATGTTGAGTTGACCCTGGTTGATTGGAGTTGTTTGGACGCTTATGTTGGTACTGAGTCGATATCCAGGGCTTTTTATGAAATTTTGTAAGGAGTTCTATCTACGCTTGTACCGATGTAACTGCCAAGCGAGCGTCAGTGTGGGTGTCCGCCTTGGTTTACGTCGGAAATAATTGAAAATATTAATATAGAAGATAAATACCATAAGAGTTTTACTGTGATCGATTTAAAAATTTTTACAGTTTAGTCAAAAAGCAAATGCGCGAATCCCATTTCTCAAGGTACAAATGTACAAGTCTTACATGAAATTTTTAGTTTTGAAACTGTTAAACAAATTTCAAATGACCTCACATGGTCAAGGAAGAAAAAATAACTTGCGGCTTCCCTATATAAAATAGCTAATATTGAGTGTTCTTATTTGCTGTCGCCATTGCTCGAATTAGATCTCCTGTATACACATTTTAATGGTAGTTGGATGAATAGTTGGAATTTGTCGTAACAAAAACACGGAGAAGTACGTTTCTAGCAAACATTAATTTGATTCAGCTTATCCAGGAAAAGAACACTTTCAGAGGGACGTTCATTTCAAAATATTTCCCAAAGGAGTACGAATATTCCCCAAAGGAGAAATGGAGGTTGGAATGAAATGGAGTTCACTAAGAAGTGTTATGCTAACGCAAAGCAAAACAAGTTTTTTTTATTATATTTCTTTTTCAAACTATTTTAGTCTAATAGTTGTATTTAGATAATGAATCGCATTTTGCAACTTTATTTTGTATTTTTTTTTCTTTATTTTAAGTTGTACTACAATCTTTGCAATTATTAAAAGAAATACTAATTTTATAGGTAACGGAATAGGTAATATTTATTTGACTTATTAATAATCCTTTTTGATGCCCCCTTATTGTTAGTACTTAATTTCCCATAAAAACTATAAATATTTTTTTTCATTTGTTTTTAGCTGTCACTGTACATATTTGATATAAGTGGCCATAAAGCTAAAACAGTTCCTTAAATAACTCAATATACAAATAAAATACAGCAGTTGCAGAATCGATTGAAAATACATGAAAGAGCTAAATTAACTTCAAAATGATGTTTAGAAAAAATGCAACGCTATATGCACCTGAGCAAAATTTTATATTTCTCGTTTATAAAGTTAATTCACAGAAACCTGCCAGTTTGTCTGGCACTTGTTTACATAAGCAATTCCCACATGAACTCCGTAGCGTAATATCTCGTTTATGCACTTGAGCGTAGAAAAGACCTTTCACAAATTAAGGTGAATTCTACAAACAGGTAACATATGAAACCCGAGGGTACAAGGAATATACATATAGTTTTAGTTTCGAGTAACGATTGCACAAGGAGTATTTGTAGAATGACGCAGACATAACTGTCGCAATATAGCGCTTGACGCGCGCTGTATGAAAAAAGTTTTGTCCCATTTACTTCAAGCATGAATGTTCTTCTATGAAAAAAATGATGACCCTTGAATCTCTTTTAAAATTTCCAAATGGCAATGACACAGGGCTGGGAAATATTACTCTGTGAGTAATATTGTACGGCTTAATATACTCTACAGGTTGGTATAATTACGAACTGTGGGATGAACTTGTGAAAATGTATTTTGAAGTAATATAGACGAATATTCGGAAGTGTTGGAAGACTTCTGAATATTCGACCATATTACCTCAAGTTGTGCTGGTGTCCAAAATGTGACGATGCTGGAAGCTAGTTCCCTATTTTTTAGTAATTGGTGAAATTTACTGATATTAATCTGTTTATTTGTTTCAATGTCATTAGAAATTCGCTTTGTCCCTATCAAAAAGAATGTAAAAGAACATGCGCTTCTGGTTAGTGTTACTCGAATAATTTTAATTATTAAATTATAAAACGTTGATATTTCATCTCTATATTTTAGTCGCAATAGTTGAAGTAAAGTCTGCAGAAGCAATACATATTTACGAGTATTGCAACGGTTCGCCCAACGTTGGTCGCCAAATTACAACAGGACTGATGCAAACTAAATGAAATTGCATTAAACTTACTACTTACTTTACAATGATTATTTCTAAATATTTAAGGAAACTATTTTGGTTGATTAAGCCTATCAGCTTCTCAGCTTAGTGGTTCTTGAATAACTAGTTGTCAAAAAAATAAAAAAAACTGATTACAAAAAATAATATTTTATTATAAAAAATAATGAGAATGAAAAAACAACAAATTAAAATATATACAAAAATAAGATTTATTCCACAAAAATGGGGCGCCGGAAAATAGAATGGAAATGAATATTAATTGTATTAAATAACTAAAATTCATAGCATCATTTAAGTGACTCAGAGCAACAAACTACATATAAATATGAACAACACAACACATAAATATGAATATATAAATGAATAGTAAAATAACAAACAAAAGAGAATGTGCGACTTAACTCGATCGGTGCGGTAAATAGCGTACTTGTCCTCTTGGTGGTAACGATGACCCTGGCTTACGGCTCTTCTGGGGATGGTGATGAACTTTACGTTAGTGATTAATGTGACTCACTTTAACTAGTATCTGGACTGTGGTGCCTTTAAGCGTTAGTATTATTGTGCAATACCGCGTAATTTCTATTTATCTTTCGTTCATGCCTCCTCTAGCCATGACAGAACGCCAATATATATTTCCTTAGTACCATAGAAGGGAATTAGCTACTCTTGCCTCTCTAGGGAGTTGGAGTTTGCTGCCAACCGCCAATGCTTGGACGCTGGTCGCAGGTCCGGTCGCCTTGGCCGCTGTGTGAAGAATTTTCTTTCTTATATTATAACGCTCGGGACGACATCATCTTCATCTCGCTCCTTTTTCTTAAATAGTTGCACTTGTCATCTCGCACCAGTTACATTTCATACAGAATAATATATGGGAGAAAAAAATCAATACTTTTTCTCACGTACTCACCTAATTCTAATTGTATATTAAATTTAAAAATGCGAATAATGAGTCAATCTTGCTACACACCGAAACTAAATCTTTAGGATGGATATTATGGATTTGATAATAATATAAATAATAAACTGACAAGATTGAATGGTGTGTTGTGTCATAAGAGGAATTCTGGAGAATTGTTAATTTTTATAAAACAACGCCAAGCTAAGCCTTATTACGGTAACAGAACAGGATGATTAAAGTAAATTCAATAAACCGATGTAAGAAAGAAAAATATATTCATCATTTGTGCTACATCTTCTGTTGTTCTCACACATACGCTTGCGAAATTTAGATAATCAATAAGAAGGATAAATTAGAAATATGTTAACGTAACAATTTCAGAAAGGCATATGTAGCAGTTAAAAAGAACAACATTTTCAAAAGAAAAACAAACAAAGGTGTATCAAAATAGTACAAAAAAACAAATATCATCCAAGTAGTATATGCAATCGGCCGGATGGCTAGCTGTTGGAGGATAGAGGGATAAAGCGACTGTTGAAAAGTGAAAACGAAGGAAAAAGTAGAAAGGAAAGACCATGGAAAAAATAGTAAAGGCGGGTCATGAAACAGAGGAAGAGAGAGGGGTATCGCCAAGTGTCATTAGACTTGCAGCGCTGCTATATATGCGGAGGTCGAGATAAAGTCTGTATTAGAGAAACGTGACAGGCAACAGTAACCAGATTCAAAGTACATATGCCACGTTATAGTTATGGAGATTTGAATCTGCAAGTGTAGTGCGACACACAAACGAGGCAGGAGCCATACAAAATTGCAAACCTAAAATTAATTAAGAATATAGAGGTCACGAAGCTATTTATATGAAGAAGAACAGTTAATCCGAAAAGAATGCCCTCTCAACCACTACATTTTTACATGTCTTTTACATGCGTTACTGGTAAGACTTCTTTCTTTAGTTTCTAGTATTCCGCATGTTTTTGATTAGAGTAAGTGCTAAAATTAGGTCTCTGTAGACTGGAGATAGGTCGCAGCAAGTTAGGATAAAAAGAAATGTTCTCACATTATTTTATAATAAAATTGATGATGGAAACCCAGGAATTTTTGGAAGCGTACATTCCGAATTGTGTGGTGCGGAGTGGGCTTCTAATAAAACTTCTGTCGAAGAACACTGTTTGTCCCTATAGCCGTGATAAATTAATATTTGTACACTTGCAGACGAAATTAACGATGATAGAGGTAGTAGTATCCTGCATACTTATAAATGTAAAATAATGGAACAAGTATACGACAAAAGATATGTTATTCCTATTCTCAATGTATTGAAGAATTCCATCCACTCCATAGAGGAGGTTCCAATGAAGGCCATCCTTGAAAAAGACGAATAATTGTGGAACAAACTGATACCGTTTCTAATCCGCAAACTATAAGAATGTTTCTCTGAATGAAATAGAGATGACAATAATTACTGTTCTTTTACGCCAAATTAGTAATTTCCATTTTAGTTTGTATACGTGAGGAAGTTTGCCTCTGTTTAAACAGTAAATAACCTATAAGTTTACAAGAGTGGATATAATTCAAAATAAAAAGAAGAACTAGTCACCATGTAGAGATAGCGAAATATACGCGTTAACTTCTACTTAGTGTACCCGAGAGTATAAACCACTTCGTTGTTGTGTAGGGCTTACTACAAAACATGACTAAATGAATCTTACGGCTTCGCAAGTGACAAAAGACATACTACGTACTCACTGCAACAACTCTTTAGCTGTTATAAAGAATCGGTAGTGTATCTGATGCCGGTATTATAAAATCCTTCTGGACTAACTTCAAAGTAAGACAAATACAGAAATTTAACTTTTTCTTAATTTAATAATTCGCAGGATATCTTTCCATGACAGTCTCTATAAGTTATTAAAAAATTACACTTTTCTAAGGAAGCGAATAAACTTTGATTCCCTCTTCTGGAAGTTCTTGGAGCTCAATTTAAGCGGGTCAAGCAGATTCGAAAATCTATTCTCCTGTAAATTAAAACTGACCCGCCTGGGTATACTTACCGAATGTCTGCTTCGAAATGCACTACCGGAAAATGAAAGACTAACATCGGCAAACGGTAACTTTGGAAGTTATATACTGAGGGTGTCCCGACAAGAGGAGAAAAGTTTTATTATTCAGAAATCGTGAAAACCTGATTGCCACGGTTCGCAAATTGCGTCCAATGTTTTGTAAACACAATATTGCAAGTACTTCAACTATGAAGAGAACAATCGAATTATTCGAAGAGGATAGATTAGCGATGCCAGAAAATCGACACGTCTTCGTCCATGTGATACAGCAGAAAACATCATGGTTATTTGCCAGAATATGGCCGAGAGTTCAGGAAGCGAAGAAAGTTCGTCATTTGGGTCAATAAATCTTCAGCGATCTTCAGGTTGATAGCATTGCTAAACAACGAAAATTGCGGAATTTGGAATAACGGAAGCCTAGATGTGTTTCATAAGAAGGAAATACATTCCAAACGTGTTACTGTTTGGTGCGGATTTTGTATAGTGCTAGAAGCATCATTGGACTACTTTTTCCATAGACGCTGCTGGGCATGCACAAACAGTCAATAGCGAACGGTATCGGGGCGTGATAACTCAGTTTCTTGTACCTAAAATGGATGGAATGGATCTGGAAGACATGTAGTTCCAACAGGTCGCTTGCTATACAGCACGTATTATTGCACGAGACAATCTCTGGTCTTACGATTTCCCGTTTCGCCAACTAGAATTTAATACTTCCACCTCTGAAGTTTTTTGGAATCAGAAGTTTATATCAACGAGGCCACGACCACCCAAACCTTGAAGGAGGAAATTAGACTTTGTATGACTGAAATCCAGCTACAGTTATGCTAAGTCGTGATTGAAATATTCATCAGAAGGACGCAAATGTACCAACAAAACCGAAGAGAGCAGACGTGTTGTTTCATACATAATTCCCATGTCCACTTGATGATTAAATCAAAATTGCGGTATTTTCTCAAAAAAACTGTTTTATTTAAAATTTGAATTTTCCGCTCTCGCTGGAAAACCGCTGGAAAAAAATGATCAAATATATGTACATATATCTAAAAAAATGACATAATTCCAAACACCTACGGCTGTACTTAGGCGTCAATCAAATGCATTCTGCATTTCGTTTGAGAATTCGAAAGTTCATATGCAAGGCAGTATTACATTGCCGAAGGCTCCAACAAATACTCAATTGAATAAAATTTGAATCACTGGTCTAGCGGGTAACACATTTTAGATATCGGCTCTAAGAGACAGTGAAATTTCTTAAATTATCTAAAAGACTAAGCTGAATTATATAGGGAATATTTTGGGATAAATTGAAAAGAAGTAACGAAAAACGTGATCCAATACGAAGTGTTCCGTTTAAAAATTCTGGAACTGTGTTATTGAACATAATTCTATGTTGTGCAGTTCTTGTCTCCCAACATTGTAATTTTAATAATTTTTCGTTGAGTTACCTAGAAAGGGAATTATCGCCCACACTAGATGGACCCCCTGGCGGTATGCTACTGTTAAGAAATGTTCTTCCGCATCGATCAACGGCACTGAATCGTGTAGGGCACTATAACTGCAAATTCCCAACATTTATATTTAATACTTCACGAAGTAGATACAAGTGTGAAATTAGTTTGCCCATAATCCCCGGCTAATTACTTACGTCTAAATAGTTTGTATAACTCAAACTAACGCGAGAGGAATTGCTAATTAAACTTCGGAGATAACCTGTTCGCCGGTATCGAGATTCTTTAAGAGGTAAGCGATTTATAAAGTAGCATAGAAATAAATCTATGTAACTTCATGACTTCGGGATATTTTCCGAGTCACAGGAGTTGGTCTAACTTATTTAATCAAACCACTTGAATCTAATTGATCTATTTAAAGTTTTAAATTGCGACTCTGCAGATCTAAGTTGACACGTAGCTTGTCGTTTTCGAAAATGTTTCTACTAGGCCACCTAATTAATTTACCTTTATAAACTTTTTACATAAATCTAACTGTTAACGTTTAGAAGAAAATTAGATTTGTATTAATCGAGAATCACTTCATCAAATGTACTCACTGGCACCGTATAAATCTATGAAACACCCGAACGAGGTTACTTAAATACGCCTTCGATATCCTCTCGCTTCATCACTTGTAATTTACTTTCCCGATTTCTTCAAAGAATTTAGTACCAGACCGTGATGGACATGTAGAATGGTTCCCTCTAGTAGTCGATCGAAAATTCAATCTCAATTTATAAAGTTCTGTAAAGGTTAACTCTGGCAATTTAAGAAAAGTAATCTAAGTAATACGGTGACGATGAAAATTAAAGGCGTGACATTCTTGATGTAGTTTCTAGGTTATTAGGGATATATACATGTAGTTTTTTTATTACTCATCTGTAGTTTGTAGGCTTCTGTTCGTTCGGTCATTTTTCGTTTTTTACATATTCCGTTTTTCATTAGAAATTAATGGAAATAAATTCTGGTTGCCAATTAATAAGAGCAAAGTCAATTATATAGTGTATGAATTTTAAGTGAGAAAAGTATGTTTTGTAACATTTAGAGAAACAATTGCTTGTATTAAGAATACTCATATGCGCCACCACGCTATAATAAAAAAACACAAGGAACTGTACCTAAAAAGGTATAGTGGCTTTTATCATCAAATACCGCATTTGTAAGGATTTATTTATAATCGCCGGTCCCTTCCATACCGAACCTTACATAACGAATAACGTTGCTGACTGTGTAGCTGTGCACTCCCCGCTCCTTAGTTTGCCTAGCCAACCTCACACACTCGCCTTGCCTTGAGCTATGGGCTCATGAATAAAGTTCGCCACTTTCCGTGTGCTTCACGAAATTAGTGGAGACAAACTCGTGTATATGTAGGTGTATGAAGTATCCTCGTCCTCAATTTAAAAGGAAAAATTGTAAATTCCAAAAGTAAATAGATTACCTAGATACGAAATTCTGGAAGAAGAGAAACATTTTTATAGTTTGCGGATTAGAAACGGTATCAGTTTGTTCCAAAATTATTCGTCTTTTTCAAGGATGACCTCCATTGAATCCTCCTCTATGGAGTGGATGGAATTCTTCAATACATTGAAAATAGAAATAACATTTCTTTTGTCATATACTTGTTCCATTATTTTACATTCATAAGTATGCAGGATACTACTCCCTCTATCATCGTTAATTTCGTCTGCAAGTGTACAAATATTAATTTAGCATGGCTATAGGGACGAACAGTGTTCTTCCACAGAAGTTTTATTAGAAGCCCACTCCACACCGCCCAATTTGGAATGTAGGCTTCCAAAAATTCCTGGATTTCCATCATCAACTTTATTATAAAATAATGTGAGAACATTTCTTTTTATCCTAACTTGCTGCGACCTATCTCCAGTCTACAGAGACCTCATTTTAGCACTTACTCTAATCAAAAACATGCGAAATACTAGAAACTAAAGAAAGAAGTCTTACCAGTAACGCATGTAAAAGACATGTAAAAATGTAGTGGTTGAGGGGGCATTCTTTTCGGATTAACTTTTCTTGATGATTAAATCGAGATTTTGTGGAAAGTTTTTTTTTTTTGGAAATGTGAGGCTATGAGGTGGAAATGCAAGAAATTCAAGACTGAGGTATTCCAGCGGGTTTACAAAAACTTATTTTGTACAAATTCCATTTGCTATCCAAAGGAATGGTAATTTGTACAGTGTTTTAAGGGAAGTAGGCAAAACAAATTTTGAAAATTGCAAATTTATGTTCACGCAAGAGAAGCTTTTATAGATCTTGAATTTATATTGATACTGAAGTACTGTTATTGCACTCTCCCAGTGATCGAACAGTAACAGCTCTGAAGATGTGCCATAAGAGTAAGGGCGTAGCGTTGGCAGAAGCTAGGGCGACGTGGCTCCAACCTGGAAACTAAGAGTATAGTGCTATTGACGACTACGCAACAGATTGCTAAATCCAGCTGAATGTATTACTTTCCTGCGATAGTTGCAAGAACTGCAACTCCGGAAGGGATTAAAAGGATTAACTTCACACGGGTTAAACCAATGATTAAGAAACAGAGGAACTAAATAGGAATATCTAAGTCCACAACTAAAAGAGAAATTTAAGAAAATTGATATTCCAGAAGACACTAACAAGTACTATAAAAATAACGAAAACCATGCAAAATGACGAACTCAACCATTTTTTAAAGAAAATAAAAGAAGCCGACCCACAAAGGACCTCATTTCTAAGTAGTGCATTTCTAAGATCAGGTTATATAAATCAAAAATCAAAGTACGATCCTAAACCCTCCACAAAAAAGCAATGGGCTGGAAATGAAAATAGTACTTTTTCAAGCAGGATGCCTCCAACTTTGTTGACCTCATTGTGCTTGACTGTATGATATTTATAGGAATTGGCGCGCTGGTTCTTCAGTAATGGATATAAAGCACAACGACTGCAATTACTAATAAGGGTATACTTCAATAAAACGCTAACTACTTAACAACCAACTTAGTAGTGAAAAATGAAATGCAGGTACACTAGCTGGAGTGCATACACGACACTTGCTCGCTGAGAGAGTATTTTTTTAGTGTGTTTCTCATGCGACTGCGCTGTCTTCCCAAAAGTAAAAGCAATGGTGTATGCAACCCGCTTTACAAGTGTGCCAATAAGGAAACCGTCTAGAGGTTAAAAACGTAATTTACAAGATAGTTCGAGATTCGAACACTCATCAGTGGGTATAGTCCACAGATGTTAGTTACCACAAAAAGAGAGGGATTATTAAGGCAGAGTACGTTTGGTGTATTCCTGCTGCGGTAATTTTAAAAATAAACAGCAGAACTAGCAGATTTAAACCAATTTATCATAACTAACTAGCTCCAATAAAGGTCGATAAATTGAATGAAATAGCAACAATTAACAATTAACAAATTACTTAAAAATAAGTGCAAAATAATAAAAAGAACGAAGAACGAAAATATGAAGAGTACTAAATAGCATGAACAATTTTACTTTTTAAAATTGAGATTTGACAGATTGGCAATTGCGATGATTACCTTTTCTAGTAAAGCGAATCTTTTGGATGAACCCAGAGTGGCTGAAGAAAATTTTGGGTTTCTTCCTACCCAGTATAAAGACAAACATAATTTTTACTGCTACATATCGTGACTTAATTTTAGGATTTCACCATATACGTAAATTCAGTACATACTCATACCACTTCCTCCCACTAATACTTCCAACTTACCGAATCGATAAGGAATATTATTGTGTAAATATTTAACTGCTTAAATTCCCTTCGATCAAGATCAAAGGACGGGTTTGACTTTATAAGTAAGACGTGAACAAAAGATAGATTTTTACTAGTCACTTGCATTCATGCATATGTCATATACGTTCATACACATGTCACATACGTTCATACATATAAAGATCATATATTTACGTCCACCATCCGAATACGTAAGTACCTACAGCAATACTTCCGTTAGTATAATTTCCCGTTCAGATGCATACGAATCATTTTGCAAGCAGCATATTTACATATTTAGATTTCGAGTCATCGAACCGAAATAGTCGCACTCGCAATAAGTTTGTTTGATTCAGCAGTTCCGGTTCTCGCTGAAATATACGATTTGGATGTGACTGACATAAGAATATATTGCTATCTGTGCATATAGTATCTTCCATGCGATGTAGCTTAAAGTTCAATAGATTCTTTGGAATGTAATACCGGGAAAGTTACCTTTTTCCTAAAGCTATCGTTTAGGATTTTTAAGAGATTGTTCGTAATGCTGTTTATTGGAAAAAAGAAGTAAAATAGCGTATGAGAACGTGATTGCAAACTATAACGTATTCGTAAGCGGAGCGCACAATATGTTAAATATTAATAGAAATTTGCCACGCGGTGAATATATAGATTGAGATGATGTTATGTAAACCTTATCTGTTTTTACAAACTTAGTAAATTTTGTAACACAGTTACTGAATAGAAATCAGTATCTTGCTGTTAGACGTTCGATTAATTAAAAATCTAGGATATTTATAAAGTAACAGTAATGAAACAGTAGAGGAACATAACACCACTTTCACCATTACCAATCACAAGTAGTAGGCACGATTATTCCCTACTTATGATAATATTATCGTCTATAGGGCTGTCTGTGTCAGCAGTTGATTTATTTCGGTTCTATTTGAATGACAGGAGTCAGTGTTTCAGGTTGAAAAATAATATCTGTTCAGCGAGGTCCCTGATTAGAGGCGTACCGCAGAGATCCACTTTGGGATCATCAAAAATACATATTATTTGCATATATGTGCAAATGATACATCCATTTTATAGTTATTATAGGGTCTAGTAGCTGATAGGTCACATAGATTTGTCTTTAATCATCATAGACAGTTTCCAACTGCGGACACTAAGCGAGGTCTGTGTGAGGTATTAGTACTGTCACAATTTTATTTATTGTAGCTCTGTTTATGGTCCTTTTACCAAGGTTGCGAATGCTCTCGGTTGATTTTGAAATTACTAGGTACAAACGCGGATCCTACCATTGCTTGGGTTAATATGCATGGCCGTCGACTTCTGCGCGCTGTGACTGTGTAACACAAAAATATCGTAAGCAGGGAGTCAAAGACCTTGTGATATTGACACTTTGAATATTCGCTTTAAAGGTATGCTGACTGCTCGTGTCCATTCTTCGGCTTTGTTTGAGCGATAAGGTTAGCGATGTTTAGAATAAAATTCCTGAAAATTTTAAAGCCCTTTTTGGCACTGTTTGCTACTGTCGCTCTTTGAAAAGTGTAAGTTACTTTTGCGTATGTACATTCAAACAAGTTATTTAATCCATGTATCAGCTGCTGTGTTCATTGGTCATCGCAGAATTAGGTTTAGGCAATTTAATTTACTTTCATTGTTCAAGTTTGTTCTAGACTCGATGGAAGTGCAATTCAGCTATTTTAGTTGTAACTCAATTACATCTTGTAGTTCTCGTTTTTGTTAAAACTCTACATTTGTATCTGCGAGAATAAAGCAGAATAATAATTATTATTTTTATTCAAGAAAATAAATTCGATAAAATTCCGGCAACCTTCTCTTAACAAAGATGCTCGAACACATCAATTTATATTTTTGATTCAGGCTTTCTTCACTTATACTATGACTTAAATGTTACTTCGGAGATGGGTTATGCACTCAAACAGAAGTTTTTAATTTATTTCGCCAATTAATCAACCTACTGTAAATAAAATCGAAAACAGATTCCATGTACCTCTTATCAGCTAAAAACAATCCTAACGTCACTCTGAGACTCAAGGAAAATTGATACTTATTTCAAACACATCTCGAGTAGAGTTGGTGCAGGAGTCGTCAGGGGAAGACTTTGTCCGAAGAATCCAATTCTGCGAGGAGATAACAAAGGGCACTAATGCAAATTTCATTGAACACATAGTCTTTTCTGAAGGGGCGACATTTTTTCTTCATAGTTCCGTCAATAACCGAAATTGTAAGTGTTGGACAACCTGAGAATCCTCATAGGATATAAAAGAGTATTTTATTAGAAGGACGTTGAGGGGGAGCGCTATTTTGAGTTTCTTCAACTCGAATTAAATCTCGCTATAGTTGTCGTCTCCCAATCAAGAGGATGCCGACCATTCAAATAGCCTGATTTAGTTCCTGCGAGATGGTCTACCTCCACGCTAGGTAATCTATGTTCGAAGGTTTTTAGATACGACTTTTCTTAACAGATGAGTCCGAAGCAAGGCAACGATCGAGCAACTACTCAGGTCACCTTACATAACTCCAATACACTTTTTCTTGTGGGGTTATTTAAAATCCAAAGTCTGTGAAACAGGCGGAAGAATTTAAATGATTTAAAAAAGCGTGACGAGATCCGTTTAATATCTCCAGCAATGTTAGGGAATGTGTAAAGAGCAAAAATGTCTCGGTTTCAGAAATATTATGAAGTAGTTTGTGTTTTTACTTTAAGTTTATTTTCGAACTTACAAGGGAAAATGTACAATCACCAAGTGGATTGAAACTTGGCAGATATGTAGAATCCATGGAGCATTACAAAACGCCCATTTCCGTTTCGGCAGAGTCTCCCATTTAGGTGTCGATGGTTCCTACAATATGAATATGTGATCTACTGTATAACCAATTCTCCATCTCAGGCCACGCTTTATTCAATATGACATTCTAACAGTTGGTGACCTTTGGTTAATAATTTACAAGTCCTTTCAATAGTAGTGAAGCGTCAGTTCAGACATTAGGACCAAGTCTACCTAAAAATAATACAGCGTTTTTCTGTATTAACCATGAAACTTTAGCATTACTTAATATTTTCAATTATTATTGAAAACGAGAAATGGTTATAGCAGAATTATTATTAATTAGGCATTTATAACAGTTTCAATAAACGTTTTTAATAAGACGCCTTTTAAAAAGGTGAATTGTATCTTACGCCCTGTTCTTTAGTCTCCTTAACATAAATTACACACTTCGCCACTGAGTTTCAAACAAAGAGACAGTAGCAATTATTATTTTGCTCTAAATTTTATTTTATTATCAACATTTTTCTAAATGTTTATATTCAATTGGAGAATACATTTGCTAATTTATGTATATTATTATAGTAAAAGCAGGTTAATGTTAGCCGGTATATTTTTAGATATCTCAAAGGCATTTGATAGTGTAGACAATCAAACTCTGCTGAGGAAACTTGAAAAAACGGAGACCTACCTACAGTATCACTTATTCTCACCTCTGCGGCATATGTTAGCTCCAAGTGTCGTTTTTGAGCTCTATCGTATACACACTGCACACTAATGATTTACCATTCGCCCTTAAACGTCACAGTGTAGTAATATTTGCGAATAATACTTGAAATAGGAAATTAAAGGGAGTCTTTACTATATTAAGGATTGGTTCAAACAAAAAAATCTCCATGATAATGTTGTAGAGAGGAAACTAATGATCTTTTTCCTTAAAGGAGGCGATGTGATTAATGTCACAAACAACAACAGTGTCTTGACCTCAAAAAATAAAGCAAAGCTCTTCGGTTTGATCGTAGATCTCCATTTAAGTTTATTTTATGACGGGGAGCTTCTTCTCCTGAAGATTCCGCATTTCATCTTGGCTAGTATCCACAGAGATATAGTAATTCATTTAATGAAAATTTACAACCACTTGCATGCCAGATACAACCATGGATCTCAATCTAATCAATTTAAAAATAAATTAAATGGACAATTGATCTAAAGTACGTTTTACCCGTTGCAGGAATACTTCACATGTAAGCATTAACTTTTCCTTTGAAACATCCACTCGAGTATATCGAAAACAACAGTTTCAGGGAGTGGAAGTTTGGCAATGCTCTACAATTTCGTATTAAAAGCAGGTAAGCCAAACCAATGTTGGAGGTACAATAGACTACTAGGTTCTATTGCAACTTATTAGTTGGCTAAGTTTTAGTTTCAGTTAATCTTTTTGCTTTGAAGCGCCAACTTGTTGACGAAGAGTTTTGCGACGAATTTGTTAACTTAAATAATTTGCATATTCTGCTACCCTTAATTACGAAATAAGATATTCTCCATACATTCCACTCAAGGTACTATTCTAGAAACGCCATATGTTGTTCTCAACATTCTAGAGCTGTATCTCACACAATGCTACCATGCATTTCACTGACGACCGTGTTAGCGCACAACAAACGTGTCCGTAAACCCTCTCAAAACTTCTTAGAAGAGGAATTTTTGAAATCTTCAGCTTCATTGGATAAAATTGCCAACTAGTTACTTCTATTCTCTACGACAATAAATCCGTATATATCTAAGGTGCAATAAGACCTACCGTTGAAGTATTCGTTCTTGTGGACGTGATCTGAAAAGTTAATACCGCGTTATGAAGCTTTATTTAAAGGCGGTCGCACGTGTTGTAAATATCGTACTCGTGCGGATACATAAAATACAAACCGTTCGTCGGACCATCTGAAAGTAATTGTCTGAAAAGACATTGCACAGTATGGTTTAATGAAACTTCTACTCGAATATTCTATAGAAGTTGTGGAAAAAAATGATGAAATTAGATATTATAAACCATTCTTAATCATCGTTAGCATATACAGGGGTAATTAAATTGAGAGAGCAAGGTTTGGAATTGCACGTTAATGCAAGTTGAAGCCAATGTGTAAAATTGTATTTCCGACGTCACTGGAAATGACGCCAACTTTGTAAGATTGAATGGATGAATGAAACATTCTAGATATTTCAAAATGTTTTAGAAGAGTAACGGAAAGACAAATCCAATAATACAATAACAGAATTCGTGTGCAGTTGTTCTCTTGCAGTCAATTTTCAATTTAATTACTTCAGTTAGCTGTACCTTCTATTAACTTAACAGTAGACGTATTTTATAACATTGTTCGTGGTGCCCTGTCAACCACACTTAAGCGCGGTCGAAACAAGTGTTTCCACCCTTGGTTCCCTAATTCCATCACACGCGTGATCAGAAAATGCATGAAAAGTAACCGATTTACTATAGATGATTATAAACGACATACTTATGTCTCGTATTAGTTCTCGTATTAGATATGATGATAACGAGGCGATCAGTGAAGAGGGTCAACCATGTCTCAACGATGTGTTCTCAGACGCTCATGGGCGTTTCGGTACTACGTAATTGCTAGTGAAGCAAACGTGAGTACCAAATTACAAAATCTTGATGTAGTACCTTTACTATCTGTCATACCAAAAACTTTTGAATCGATTCTTTACGATAATGTCTATGATACAGTTCACATCAGCACGACCGTCTCGTTCTGTATGAACTAATTTAGTCGTGTATGTTGACTCAATATTGAGAAGGAAAGATGATCGTGTTGAGGTGTACAAACATTTGCGTTTGACAAAGTCGATCATACCATTCTGTTGGATAGGCTTACGGAAGTTGGTGTCCACGACGATTTACATCGTTAGTTCATTTCTTATGTAATGAATAGAGTATGCATGGTCACAATTTACCGTCACTTATAACCGTGGTGACTTATCACATCACATAACTGTTCCTTCGGAAATCACTCACCTTGGCCCATTTCTATTCCTAATCTAAGTCAACGATATTCACATTTGTTTCCGCCATTCAACCTTTTCGCTTCATGGAGATGGTTTAAAGATCCAACGTCAGATATGCTCTGTTCGCGATTGCTTGTTGCTGCAGAGTGATCTGAATCAATTGCAACGTTATTATTCCCAACCTATGTTACACACAACTTATATAAATGCTCACAAATCACTTTTACAAAAAATATTGGTAGATTTGTCTTCCAGTTCGCAGAACAATTACTCGGGTAAAACATTTTTGTATCATTCTTGATCCAAAGATGGTTTTTTTATGAACATGTTGCACACATTGCGAAGCTATGCTGCTTGTAAATAAGTTAAACATAAACAAGTACTCTGCGGTTGACGTTTCAATTATGCATCTTTTATCGGAGAGGCGTTTGGCAAATGACACTTTATTTGGTATCGAAGTGGCAAGCAGTTTAGTTGATTGTCGGGAATTGCTGAATACGATGTAGATTGGTTCTTCAACGTTTTGTACGTTACACATTGTAGTAATTATTCAGCTAACGCTCCATCTGTTAGAATTGCCTCCACGATCGATAATTATAGCTATATAACTGATTGTTTGCGACATTCGTATAACTATTATAAGCGGCGTTTGCTACGGAATATCTCCCGTTGTGGGTCTTGAGCACTGTTGAATTTTAATCTATTTGATTATATTTTCTTACTAGTTTTTTTGTTGTTTTATTCTGGAGCAAAATGTTTGAATTGTATTATTCACGATTGCAACACATATATATTATGTAATACTCTTATAATTGGATTCATCTATATGAGTTCTGTATAAACAAATACAAATACGAATACCGCATATGTTATGCGTGTTCCAGCTTGCTAGGAGAAAGCACCCAATTGTCCTCAGTGACGCCATATTCATTCAAAGAGATCGTCCGGAGGTAACGCAATGGTAACAGTTGACAATCTGTCGCATCTCAATTTGAAAACAAAAATTATTTTTGGTTGCATCTTTATATTTTATTGTAAACAACTTCTTTTTTCAAATAAACAATTCAAAGCGATTGACATGCTTTTGTAATGAACAAAGGATCATTATGTCTAACTCCTTCATTGAATGAGGCCATTAAAATGAAACAAGCAATTTGAAGAGGTTTGCGTTCTTTTAAAATAAACATAGGATCATTACGTCTAATGTATTCATTGAATTAAGTAATTAAAATGAATTATGCTGCTCGTGGTATATAGGTCGAGATAGTATAAATATTGTTGAGGAATTTTCCATTTTACCGTCCAGTAGTTTTCCGTTGGTGAATTGTTGTCGCAAATTTTCCTGGAATTTATTAACTAAAGAAGAAGAAACACATGTGTAGAATTCGCTAACATCAATCAAAGTATAACCTAAAGTAATAAATATCCGCTTTTTATTTTTATGTAACTTTAAATACTAGAACATGCAGTAAATATCACATTTTATAAGGATATTTTTAGATCAATCGCTTTAGTTTACAAAAATAACAGAGATAACCTCATTCCTTGGTTTACTACTAAAGTGTACGATATGGGTAATCTCGCCTTATAGTCGCCAAATAATTGAACTTCGAAGAGTTTCCTAGTTCCAGCTCTAGAGAAGTAAATCTCCTTACACTAATGGCAGCACCAAAATGCGCTAAAAATGTAAAATAGTCGAAGTATCTTGCCAGCTTCGGCGGATATTCCTGCGTTTGGATTATTTGGACGCGAGTTAAATAGTAGTTCGCTGGAATGTTTATCGAATTCAGCGAGGTGACATTGATATCAATCAAGTGGACTTTATCATATCCTTTACGAGAATTCGGACCTCTAATTAGTATAAAAAACAAGCATTATAAGACACCATTACCTATGTATTCACATCCTAACATTAGCGGCACCTCCTCTCTTCTACCATATTGTATCCATAAGTAAATATATAGTTAAGTAGCTAATATTGATTTACGTCAAATGTGGAATATTCTATGAGCATAACCAGCAGATACCGCAGAGGGATCGCAATTCCTCAGTTTGATGTGCTCGAGTCCCGAATGACTGAACTAGGTGATTCCCATGACGACTGGTGTAATATCCGAGGATCTTTTGAGTTCTTATACCTTTAATAAAAGATCGTCCAGTGCCGTGCATGTTAATTAGACATGTTTTGGGGAAAAAAGGTAACCATACATTGCACGTGGACAAAAACATTAACAAAATTCCTGATAAAAATTTATAGTAGCCCCTAAAAATCTAACAGAAAATCAAACGGTAAAGTACACATTCCACACCACGCAAGTTATTTGATTCATTCCGAACAATTGTTTTGGAAATTTGTGGATTTCCATTGTCAACCGTACAATTGAAGTAAAAAAGGAAGAAAAGATGCTTACAAATTCCTTTCTGCGGCCTATAAATCGTAAAACATAAAAAATGTTACATTAAAGATGTACGAAACTTAATGGAAAAGCTTCTTGCCTTTAGCGCAAGACGTAAACAGGTGTCCGTGTTATAACGATAAATCCACCGCAGCTGAGTGGCTTAACGCACCTCCTTCTCTGGCTAATATATTTGCATTCTTTTTCATATAAGTAGTTTCGTATGGGCTAAATTCTGGCGGCAAAATTATGTTCGTGTTTAATTTAAGGTTTTCTAATTTAATATTAATAATAGTAATAATAATAATAGCCTTTATTGCCAATAGTTACGGAAAACCAAATAACAGGCAAACAACTAGTACAGTCTGAAGTAGCTGCGCAAGGGAACAATTAAAAATATCGCATTTACAGCAAATGTTATTGTATGTGGAACACATAAAATAAATAGGTGAGCGTAACAGTAGATATGACTTGGCTGAATCCAAATAAAATGTAGTAAATGAGCGAGAAGATTGACGCGGCACATGAAAACTAAGTTTGCCAAGCAGTTCACTAGCGTTTGTTTGATTATTTAATAATTTAAAAAGAAACGTCAAACCAATTTTTTTCGCGTCGTACTTCGAGTGGTGCCACAGAAAACCCAGCAAGTAAGGTCTCATATGGGAAACCTCTACACGGGTAAGTGTTGTATTTTTTACACCAAAGGTATTTTAAAAATCGTCTTTGAACCCTTTCGATCATATTTTTATATGTAACATCGTACGGATTCCATACAAGAAATGCATGCTCCAGCTTTGAGCGCGCTAAAGCAAAAAAAAGTGATTTTATCTTAGCATTCTATTAGCAGACAATGTAATACTTCGGACGTGGTCATTAAAAGTTATACCACAGTCGAAGTACACGCCCAAGTCAAATATACCATCACTACGAGTAATAACGTCCGAATTCAGAACATAATTATGAATAAGTGGTTGTTTTTTCCTTGTAAACGATACAACTCTATACTTTGATATATTTAAGCACAATCTATTTGTAAAACACCAGTCAGAGACAGATATCAAATTCGCCTGAAGTGTAATGCAGTCCTGCAAAGAAACCACAGACCGATACAATTTAACATCATCGGCAAACACAACGCTTTACAACGCACATGTTTCCACAAGTCATTGATAAATATTAGAAATAATAAGGGAACAAGATTAGAACCCTGTGGAACACCAGAATCAACACGGCATATATCGGACGTAAAACCGTTATAAGATACAAAAAATTGTCGTTGACAAAGATAAGATTGAAACAGTGCAACAAGGGAATCACTAAAACCAATGTCCCGCAGCCTTCTCAAAAGAATGCCATGATCTATGCGATCAAAGGCTTTGGATATATCTATATATAGGACGTCAACTTGGCCATGATCGTCGATTATTTCAGTGGCGTACTGAAGAAAGGTGCACAAATTCGTTACGATTGATTTTCCATCAACAAAACCATGCTGCTCCTTAACTATAAAGGGACGAATCTGAGAATCTAGTGACTTATACAGAGCAGATTCAAAAACCTTAGCAATGTTTGATAATAACGAGATTGGTCGATAATTAGATATATCAGATGAATCACCGTTCTTCAATATCGGACAGACTCTAGCAAGCTTCCAGTTTTCAGGAAAGGTGGAGGTTCTTAGAATAGAAGATAGTCAACAGTGGCCTCAAAAATACCGATGAGCAATCCCTGGCACCTGATCTGATTAGACTGACTCCATTAGACCGGACACGACATAACTCTCAACGCGGGATAGTAGGCATCTTCATAAATTAAGAGTAATTCATCTCTCTCAACATTACATTCCAAATTTGAGAAAATAAGATCTAGTAATCTATTATCAGAATTTCGAACATCATTGTACGAGACAGATTCAGTAAGTCAATAAAATTTTGTATTGTCAACACTAATTTACACTGATCATTCAAACAAAAGTTGGGAATGTTAAAATCCCCTAGAAGTAGAACTTTTTTATCGTTCATGCGGAATTATATAAAATAATCCAACAAAACTCTTATTTCAAACACGGGAACCAAATAAACATTTACACCCAACAATATCTACGAAGGGCAATATAGTAGAGATCCTGGACATCTCCAATTGTTCCACAGTGTAAGAATCGCGGCAGGCTAATAACACACCACCACCCCTGCTCAGCCCAGTCGCCGTAAATTTAATAACTATCGGGTCCGATATAGGTTTGTCGCAGTTGCCATATGCTTCGTATCCGTTTTATCTTTCGGATTACCGAGAAGGTTCTTCAGTGTATTTCGCGAAATGAAACATCATTCTGTGTTGCCCACAATAGTTAGTCTGTCATAATGTACCTATTAGTGTTGGTTTCCTTTCTATGGATGTCTATTTTCAGTATTTTGTTGTATCTAATTACCAAACTCTCTAGGTCTCGAATTTTGAATTTTGTGTCACTAAAACTTCTGGAATAGTGCTTTTCTTTGTATAAACATTTTGAAATTGCTCATGAGTAAATTGACTATGAAAGGATACAATGCATTTCCCACCGCCGTATCTTTCTAATAATACTCGTCATGTGTTTGAAATTTATTTGATTCACGAAGTCCTTTGTACGCCTCAATTTTGATATCATGTTATTAAGTTTTGAGAACACCAGTCAAATATTTTGTTAACTCTGAGATGGATACTTGTACAATCTTATACAATCGGGACTTAAACGAGTCTATACTTGATACTGTTGGTCTTACAGATTTTTTGAACTGCCTAATTTGGGATTACCAATTTGAACTTAGTTGATAAGTTTTGGGCAATTTTTCAGAACCCATCTCGCTTCTCTAATCTCTAATCATTGATGCCAAAGGATTCTTTTTAATTCTTTATAAGTCCTGACAATAGCAAATTATTGACATCAGTGAAATAATCCAACTTATCCAAAATAATTATTTTGTTTTCTTTATTCATTTTTAGTTAATTTATTATTACATATAGTGAAGTGTCATACGAGCGAAATTTCAAGTTAATGTGTACATTAAATGGTTAATGATCTTCAAATTATTTCTAGTACTTTTAACATTATTTAAATTTCTTGAAATTATAATTTTGTATGAATTTCTTGAGCATTCTTTCGTTGTGGCATGTCTTTAATAAAAAAAAAATAAGTTAAATTGCGTTAAATTGTACCGTCCAAAAAGATTAAATTATGGAAATTTTATATCGAGTCCAGAATACACAAGGTTCAAAGAGACGTTTACTTTAAGAGATCGTCCAACTCGTAAAACAGAATCCTTTTACCGAAAATCGCCTATTCAAGGGTTGTACAATAACGAAGATATTAGTTAAGTGTATGTCAATAATGTTGATATATAAATTAAATATATTAAATAAAAAATCAGACTTTTGGCACAGTAGACCGTGGATTGCTTCTAATTTCTATTTTGCAGTACCTTTACTTTGACAATGAGGCCGTTGCGTACAACACCGAAAGTGCTGTAGTCTCAGATAGCGTCCCTTTAACTAGGGATGTTGCATAGAGCAGGCACACCTCGTCCCTTCCCAATAATTTAAACACCAAATATGGTTCTGATCTTCTGTTTTATTTGAAACTTATGCAATAGGCGGAATTTTAGGTTGGAGGAGGTTATAGGTGTAGTGAAATCTAACTTTTGCATACAACAATAAGTGCTGAATCTTTATCAACCAAATACCTTAAGTAGTCAATTATTCAGTCTTATTCTTTTGCACATCGCATAAAAATATGTTGGTTTGTAATACATCAACCGTTCTCCAGTTTCTTTTTCACTCGATAGTTGGAGTTTCTAGCTACAAAGGATAAACATAAACAGTGTGAAATTAACGCTTTGATATATGGACATAGATATTAAATACGTGTTCACCTAGCTATGGAAGACCAAGTCGGTCTACATTCTAGAGAATTAGAGGCGTAACTGTCAAGAACCAGCGCCTATTTTTTTGCTGTAAATGAATCGAGCATCCTTCAACATTCATCGTATTCCGATACTAGAGTAATACTCTTTAGTACACTTGATCCACTTTGAAGAGTTCTCATCTAGATACTACGCGATTTTTTCCCACGGCGTATATTTCAAGTACTGACATTTACGGACGTACATTTATAAAGTGAATTTAGATGGGCATTTTATGGTCGTGCGAATTAGAACGATCACCTTCAGCCGTAGCGAATTACCGGTAATTGATGAAGTTAATTTTCGGGACAGAATTTAATTATAGGAAAATATGTCCTAATCGAATTTTTCTTAAATTAACGACGTCATATTCGTCCCAGTTATCACCGAAAAAATGTTCATCATCAGCGAAGTTGTCTAATTAACTCTCAAGGCCGCCTGATTTAATTTCGTCGAGCCGTCGTAATTGATGACGCTAATTATTAAGGGGATGAAAATTGACAATCCAAAGTAGGGATATTCCAAATTCTCGTTAAGATGAGTTTCTATCATTTAAATTATTTTATTAGGTCGGGAAAGGTAGGTTATGGTTTCGGTAATGTTGTTTATCTAAGCGATTTGTGTGAGTTTGAATTCTCCCTTACGTTATTTTAACCGGCTCATTCATTAGTTATTTTAATACGTTTTAATTTATCTAATTTATTTTAGCCAGGTTATTTTAAAAGGAATTGCTCCTTGTCGGTTGTTCTTCTTGTCTGTTTTTTTAGCAAACAAGGAAGCACTTAACCCATTTGCTCCCACGATAAAAATATTTTGAAACAAACATTTTTTTTTTAGTAAAAGATATAATAATTTGTTATTAAAATTAAATAATTTAGCATCATGTCATCATCAGTGGAGCTGCAAAGCATCCAATCTCAAAAGCCAAAGCGGCTTACCTCGAATGAGTTGTTTTGTTGAGTAGTACCCAAAATATTTTACCATAGCTTCACTAATAGATAGGTTTTTACAAAAGATGCCACATAAAGTATAAAGTTTTCGTTTAGTTTGCCATTTTATCGACTTTATCTATTTGTTCATTGTTATTGAAGTATAGATACTTTTTAATTTCACAATAGCGATTTATACTCATAACGCTACCTACTAAAGATATACATATCTATAGCTTCTTCAAGTTTCCAGACGCTCTCTAGCTAAATGGCGATATTTACTACTGATTTCCTCAGAGAGAATACTTTCAAAAAGCTCCACGTTCATTCATATTTCCTAATTCATGTTTCATATTATTTTTCCCGATCTAAAGAATAATTATTCTTCTCCATGGTAATATCAATTGGTTTTTCCGTCCACTGGGTATTTCTCCTTCTAGTTTACCTCTTCTCGCATCTTACTTTATTGTTCCTACATCCTCTTCGTCTTCATCTTCATCCGAGGATGTAAATATTTCAATTTCATCGGGGACATCTTTCGTCTTCGTCGGTTCTGAGCATAATAACTACAAAATCTACCTCTCTATTATTGTCATTATTTTTTATATTTTTTATATTTGTCATAAAAGGTTTGCAACTTATTTCCGTTGGTTCCATATTCTATAGTCAAAGTCACAATGGCGTTACAAAGTCACTTTGTAACGCCATTGTACTCATTTGAGTACAGATGAAAAGAAGAGCTTTTGCAACAATTGTACGCGTAATTACATAAAACTGTTTACATAGAAATTACAAATACACATCATGGAGATTATAATTGGCAAAATTTAGGCCATATCAACATTATTTTCGGTAAAAGTCGCTAAAAGTTAAAATAATTGATTATGACAAAGTTCTAACGGTTTAAAAAAAAACGTATAAGCTTTTGGATTTTTATCTTTTTATATGTTCCTATTTAATATATTGACCGGCCGATAGTGCATTTGACTCAAGAATATCGCACAACACGTTCTTATTTGAAATTATTTTCGCCGTATTCATATGAGTACAATGTGAGCAAATGGATATGAAAATGTATAACAAGCTATCTGACAACTAAAAACAAAACGTTGGAAGTTATAAGGCCTGCGGGGAAAAGTTTGACGGCTGCCTCCCGCAATTCACATTCTACTTAGAACTAAAGATTCTAAATTCTTTCTTTTGTTAATTTTTATTAGAATTTCATATTCAGTTCCTTTGTTTTGACGACTTATACAGCGAGGTTCTACACATTTCGCAAGTTGAATTATTTGTTTGCTTATCTTGTTGTTTAGGTCATCTTGGAGAGGTGTGTGTTAGAAATCCAAATGATAAGCTTTCATCTGTAGAGATTGTAATTTGTCTATTTTGAATGGCAGCCCTTCGGTCTTCTAAGTACAAAGATGACCGATCAACGCGATTTGTTGACACATTTTTTTTTTCGAGGCTAACTCTGGCTAGCACTTGTAAATCTTATTTGATCAAAGGGTCACATTTTAAGGAATGTTATTCATAGCCAACATCTCGTGTCGGAGGATTTATATTAGAATATGTTGGAATTCGCGTACAGTTGTTCCACTGTAGTCAATTTGCAATTTACTAACTTATAACCAATTAACTTTTGTTCACTTATACTGACATTAATCTTCACTTTTCTATAATCGATTGGTTGTTTCTCTTCGGAATATGGAATATCGCGTTTGTTTCCTAATATCATGAGATACAACAGCGACGAAGCAGTCGACGGGGAAGGTATCCGCAACTTATCTTTTAACTACCTTTCTTCAAATTTAATCGCAACAACGGTGTATCTAGTAGAAATTCCCGGGCGTGCATCGAGAATACAAGTGAACTGCCGATAATGCCAAAAGATGGTTTACAAGAAATAAAAGTCAACTTATTTTTTCTGAAGACGACAGCTTCCGTCGTTTAAAAGTTAGTATGGTATGTGGGAGAGGGCGATACTTAAGAAGCTCACTGCTCGTATTTAGGGTACAAAAAGTCATTGCATGACGAGTGCACAACCTAAATTTTCAACTATTATTTTCAAACTGTAGCAAAAATATATATCTTTCTACTACCATTTGACAATGCTAGATTGTAAAATAAATGGTTTATATAGATCAATATCAAAAAATGCTTAGAAACTATAACCAAAAAATAATACTAAAATATAGTTTCGACGTGGTATTGATGAAATCACTCACGGCAAAAGCAGTGTAAGAAGAAAAAAGAGACACTATATTACGGAGATGTTTCTATCTACCCGCTGTCATCAGTGTGGCTTCGAAAGCGTCTTGTTCACCTAACACCGCTATTTACCTCTTGGTTTATATCACTTTCCTTTGAAATGACGAACCGGGCATTTTTTGGCGTCCCCTAGTGCCAAGAAATATACGCTTGCCGTTTAGAAAGCAAAGATAGAAATCGGGTACTATTCACCATGCCATCTCTCGAGCAGTTCTTGGATTGTTTAAAACAAGATGGCATGCGCAGAAGCGCAAGACGTCTTATCTAGACACAATAATTAAAAAATACAGCTAATATAGTATCCTCATGGTAATGAATCACTAACGGCAAAAGCAATGTGAGGAGGGCACTTCCCAAGATATGGATTGGGATATAGTACCCGGGTTTTGTTGCTGCCTTTTAAACGGCAGGCGTGTATTTCTTAGTGCTAGAGGACGCTAAGAAATACCTAGCTCGTCGTTTCGAAGAGAAATGATATAAAGTGCAAGACAAATAGCAATGTTATGTTGACAAAATACGCGCGGAGCCATGCAGATGACGTCGAGTAGGCAGAAATATGTCCATGGGATGTTTTTTATCTCTCCTCGTATTACTTTTGCCGCGAGTGACTCCATCAATACCATAAGGAAGCTATATTAACATTATTTTTTGATTTATCTATGGTTTTTCAGTGGCGGTTCCAGTGTCATTCCGCTGCCCTAATATGGAAGCAACAAATGCGAAAAATAATGCTAATAATAGTATTTGTAATATATTTGTATTCCAATCAGTGTCCGAATTTTAACATTACAATACTATATCCCTACTTTAATAAATTCAGGAAGAAAAGTGTTACATCGTTCACATCGTTAATGAATCTGTATATAGATATGCGGACATAAATAAATTATGAATACTTAATTTAGTATCAAAGATGCAGCTTCGGCTAGAAAAATAAAGTTCATAGCAACACCTGAAATTAAGAACAACATTTATGTGGAACAATGTTCAAAAATAAATAATTTCTTTTCAAATTCTTACCTCTCTTAGATGAACTTTGGCATTTCGTAATGACTTTGACTTGCAAATTTGCGATACGAAAGTAATTTCCCTGAGGAAATGAATTCCCTCGTATTATCCCGAATTGTGTACCAGGAAAAAAAAATTGAGCACGAATCAAAAATAAATGAAGAGATGCAAAATGTAGCGATTTATAAATTGATTTTGCGCCACTAATGGAATACAAGATGCTCAGAAAATGAATAGAATGAAAGGATAACTTGTCAAATTTTATTAAACAATGTTACAGTTAATTACAAACGACAAGTACAGTGACGCGCATTAATACATCAGGAAGTAGAAAGTATCTTTTCCAAACATGTTGTGTGTGTCCTTTGTTTGATGACAACATTTACAACTCTAAAAATATTTTCTGAGTAAACAAATTACTCGATACTGACATTATTTCTACTGCACGAAATTAAGCAAGAGGGGATGGGGAAGGGAATTTGAGCACAATAGTTGTGGAAAAATATCTATAAGCATGCGAGAGCAATTTGAAAAATTAGTAACCTAACACAAAAGAAAGTATTTTTTTGTCAAATTGTAGTTATAAGTTGATACATTTTCCCTAGCCATGTGCCTATTTCTTTAATCCTGTTTTGTATATTCAAAGACGGTTAGGCTTCAACTGGTTTATTCTATAACGTTTATATTACAGTCCCTTCTAGCCAACTTAAGAAATAAGAAGTTCCTAACTCTAACATGCATATATATACATATATAACAAATCCGTCCAAAGAATAGTTGATGTCTTATTCTGCAAAGCAGGCGTTTACGATTGTGATGCCCTCCTCTTTCGATGAACATCTTTCTCTTACGAGCAAAAATGTCAGCCTAGTAAATAGAAAAACGTCGCCGAGGCCCAAATCTGGCGAATACGGTAAGTGGTCTATAAATTTGAAGTTCGAAGTCGTGAATTTCTAACATGGCGACCACTGGAGTGCAAAATGGTGCCTTGCCTTGGTGGAATATAACTCATTTTCTTCGCCTTTCCGTAATTTCTGCCTTGAACCTGTCAAATGGTGATGCGTTACTACGCATCACCATTTCATGATAAAAATATTAACATTCATAACAAACAATACTTTATTGTTTTTCCTTTCTTAGGATAGTCGATTAAAATATCTCCATGACTATCTGAAGAAATAGTCGTCCCAACTTTCGCGGCTTATGGAACAGTCTTCGCCTGTTTCAGGACTGATTCGCTATTTGTAGAAAGCTGTTTCGACTTCTGTCTTGACTTCTAGATTGTACAGATGTAGCAAATTTAATATCCAGTCATTAATGGCGTTAAAACTCAGATTTATTTCGCTTAAGTTGCTTCAGCAGAGCAAGCGCGGTGTCCAACATGTGTTTAGTTTTTAATCCGTGTTTAAATGCAGCTACCCAAAATTTCGCTGTGGCAAGTACTGGTGCAGAGTCACCGTAAATAGCGTCTATCTTGGCTTAGTTTGCGTAAGCATATTGTCCTTCAAATGCAAGAATTTAGCGGCGGATCGATATTCGTTTTTTTTTTTTATTTCTACAGACACATTAACATCAACTGACACGAATGGTTATTAAAAAAGTATCTTTCAACGCATGCGCACTATTATTATATTACCGATCACGATATCACGATATCTTGACGTTGAGGATTGAAAATTTTCAGACTACACCCCTATACAAATGTACAATTATATATATATATATATATATATATCCTTTTTAACCGTAAGGTGTAAAGCTGCTTCACTGCTCTTCACAGATGCACAAATCTTGCCCAGTTTTTCCTGTCTCTCGCCAACATTTTTCCACTGCCTCATTTCACTCCCCTCTCCTCCAAACATTTCGCCACTACGTCGTCCCACTTCTTTCTTGGTCTCCCTCTTATGCTCCTCTTTTGCGATCCTGTTTGCCACATTTGTTTTGCTTGGCTCTGTTCCCCCATTCTTATCAAATGCCCGAACCATTTTAAATGTTGTTTTTCTATACTCTTTAGGATCGGTTCCACTCTTAATCCCGCCCTCACCACTTCATATCGTATTCTTTTCCTCCTTGTAATGCCTTTTATTGATCTTAGAAATCTCATATACATGGAAAGCATTCATTCAATTTACAGTTGTAGGGTAACAAAAACTATTGATTGAAAGACACATGAACAAATGCATTACATTACATTGTTGCATCGACTAATAAGATCTGTCGTAGACCGACTATATAATCTTAAAGTTCGTCTACCTAATTCCAGAAGTTCACTCAATGAAGTCTTGATTGAGTCAGATTCTGTTCAGGTACTTCTTCGATCAAGGAAGCACCTACACAATCTCGTCTCGGCTTCGCACAAGACAGAACTATAGATCCATTCCAATTTCAAAGAACTTCCAGTACGACCGAGAGGGTAATATGCATTTTGCAGTCCGCTTAGCGCCCGTTTTGGCGAGAACATTGACTACCTCGTCGCCATCATTGCCACAGCGTCCTAGAGTCCTTATTTTTACACCCATTCCTGCCATGAGTCAGGAGGGCGTCGTTCTTTATCGATATGTGTTTAACACCCTGTTCAGGAGTATCGTGATAATCATATCAACTGCGAATATTTCTGCTTTCTATCGCAAAGGGAAATGTAAGACTAAGCGTAAGGTGCAGATAAGATTTTACACTTGGTTAAAATGCAAATAGCATAGAAGCAAGTAGAAGAAAATAACTATTGATTCACTTAGAAGTTTAGTATATTGACACATTTAACATGAATTATTTATTTTTCTTTGTTAATATAGTTGTTTGGTAACTGAAAAATATATAATGCTTCTTGCTTTGTTATCATATTTTACCAAATACTTGTCACCCTATCCTTAGAGTTAGGCTTGTGCCTTCGAACTGTTTATCCTCTTTTAAGCAATTTCCTCCTCGGCCGCTGTATGTGACATTTTTCTGCTGCTAAGGCAGACTTCCAAATTTGCATTCTACTATGGCTTTCTCTTAATCCGTGTCTTTAATCGGAACTACAAGTGTAAACCACGGGGCTTCATATATTAAGCGCAGCAGCTGATTCTGCAGGATCTCCAATTTCTATTGGACCACGAAGCGGGTCTTTGCATAACAGTGCAATAGCAGCAATGCACTTTTTGCATTAGCAGCTTCTTTCTAATTTGATTAATGTGTAACCTCTATGTAAATTTTCGGTAAAAAAAGAACCCCTAGATATTTAGTGCAGTCCTTTCACCCCAACCGCTGGGCGTTTATTTGCAGCTCGTGTAGACAGGACAATTCTTTTATTCTAATTTTTTCTAAAGCTCCACTTCTGAAACTATTTGACCATGTCGTTGAGTGCAGCTTCACCACTAGATCTTTATTGTGGATTTTATAATATACCATTGTGTCATCACCCCAGTATGTTTCGGAACGTCGCGTGGTGTGTAATAAGGGACAGTTCCAGACCTAGCAGGTGTATTGAGGAACTTCCATTCCAATCGACTTTCAAAGGAATACCACATTATAATCGCAAAAGTCCTTCCACCCAAAAACAATGAAGTCAATCTGACAAGAACCAATCTGAAACTTAACTAACTACATATAAACTAAAAAAATGTAAAATATTTAATTATTATACTTGCTTACATAATCCTTTTTACCTATCTACCTCGGGTGTAAGACATTGTGGAATTGGGCTGTTAGCTTACGGTTTTCTTACATATTTTACGCAATTTCTTTCTGTCCTGTGTATTCTCCCATGTTACTTCCCTCTCTACTACGCTAATCTCACATCCTACAACCATACTGTTCTAGGTCTCCCTCTTGTTTTCTTAATTCTGCTTGCTTCTTGAACTTGTCTTACTATTCCACTGCCTTGTATTTTCTTCACGCGATCAGACCATCCCATTTGCGATTCTTCGATAACATCCAGTATGGATTTTACTTCCAAATTACTTCTGATAGATGTATTCCTAATTCTACCTCTTGTGCAGAGTTCACTTACTTTCTTATCTTCCAGTACCCAATTTCATATATTTGACCTCCTTTTTCCCTTCTTTATTGCTTCACCCAGGACCAGTTAGAACAGTAGTGGACTTAGGGTACATCCTTGTCTAAGGCCTAGGTTGTTTCAAACTTTTTTGACTTTTCTTGCCTTGTTCTTACGTAATATCTTATGTAAACTTTATACTCCTGCTATTAATATTTCAGATGTTCATTTATTTCTTAATATCCTCCAGTTTTCTAATCCTGAAGAAGGCTTTTCCTAGGTTTACAAAGCCGAGATGTACCTTTTTGTCTTCTCTTATTGTCCTTTCCCATTATACGAGTGTCCCTAATTAACCCTTAAAATCTTTATAAAGTTTAACCGAACAATGGAGAAGTTCAATAGTCCTTTTACGAGCACATTTCCCGTTCATTAGTAAACTAGCCTCAATAGAATGCTTTTTAGAACCAGTAACATCTTTACTGTGGCCGCATAAAAGTAATAGTTTGTTAGTGAATTTTGTGATATAACAACAGTAAGATATGCAAAGTAGCGACTGGATCCATATTTCATGCTTGTACAGTGATACTCAGGATCCCTAAAGTGGCTTTTTCATTGTTAGCAGACTTTTTCATTCTTCTTTAACAGTCACATAAATATCTCTTTAATGTATCTTATATCGAAGAGTGTCTAAGAGAAACAAAATAAAAGAAATTTATTGCTACCTCATAAACGCTTAAAAGTGTTTTGCATTATGTTGGAGATGATGTTGAATCTTTTTAAGTTTATTGCCGAAAATATTTCGTAGAGAAATTTTCCTCGGACTTCTTTTTATACGAAGGTGTATACATATATCATATTCCCCAGATTTCTTCTGTCTTCTTATTGTATTTTATTCGGGAAATCTGGAATAATTTTCCCATTATGTACGTGAAACGTTTTTCTCGTAAAATTAAGTTCGTGTACGAGCTACATACATCACTGTCATTTTATTTAGAAAGTACGGGATATTTTTGGAAATTTCGAAATCGTTAAGTACGTTAATAATGACGAAGGAGATTTTACTAAAATTTTGTGTAACGAGCTAAATTACGGGAGTAATGTGATTTATCATCCAGGAAATGGAAAAAAACCGGAGACATGAAGAAATGGTATTAAAATTGTTCTTTGTGTCGTCGCGTAAGATGATGGAAACGGAAAAAGTAATTTGATTCGCGAAACCTTCCAGCAAACTTCTAAATCTTAATTACAGAACAAAAAGTTCATGGAATAATTAGATAGCAGTAAAATATCCTGGTATGCAACGAGATTGTTCCCAGGAAAGAAAAACATTCATACTGAGGTTGAAAAAAGTTTAGTTACCAGATTTCTCTGTTTTATACTACATTCATATCCATGCATCCTAATAGGCAATTTGGAGAAGTTAAAACATGAACGACTTCATCTTCATGTTTCGTGCATATTTAAACCTACCAAGATATTTGCTACGCCCGTCAGGCAATTGTTTTATAATTAATTTACACAATAAGCGAAGCACCATAATCAAAAGATATTTAAACATTGTTATCAATTTGATCAACATGGATTCTGAATTACTTAAATGGATCACTTTCTATTTTTAAATAGTCCCGCAAGAGCTAACTCTCGCTATTGATTTGAAAATAATTTCACATGAATAACTCAAAGGAAGAACTTGGACGGTGTTTGGTCGGAGCTAACATTTAGTTAGTGTAGTGTATCAATCTAATTAAAAAATTGAATACTGCTATATCAAGCAAACTGGTACCGGGAACCACAGTTAATATGTCACCCAACACTGTAAAAAATACATATCTTAAATTTTCTTTTGGGTGTTTTCGTGCCTAACTTTATTCTTGATGTTTCGCTAACCATACTTGCAGTTTTTCCAAAAGGTTTTTAAATATAGATCTGGATATTAGAAGAGTTAAGTTGACTGAGGTGTAGCTGATACATTCTTGCCGTTGTAGTTGTTAAGGTCCTTCATAGTTTCCAACGATTCGCGTACCATTCTCTGGTGGTAGTGAGTGTAAATTTGTTTGTATGTCCCGTCGATGCTCGGTTTTCGTTTGATGGGATTAGCTGATCGCCTATGTGATACTTGCATATCCTTTCGGTTATACCCATTCTCGTGTATTGCATCCTGTACCTGTTGCATTTCGTCCTGTCTGTGTTCTTCGTCGCTGATACTTCCTGCTGTTCTTAGTGGTAGAGTTCTCTTGTGGATGATGCATGCAGATATCTTTTTCTTGAGCTATACGGGATGATTCAGTCTGTTAGTGCGCTTGACGAAATGTCTAGAAAAGGTAGAGCGCCGTCATCCTCAAGTTTCGCAGGGAACGTGATGCTACTGTGACGTTTGTTAATATGTTGAAGAAATTCATCTGGTGCTTCTGGTCTGGTAAATAATCATTTGAATTTGTTGTTGTGGAATCAATAGCTTGAATGAGGACACAGTAACATCCGGAACATTATTCTATAATAGACAACGGCCGTGAAAGCCTACATGCCATTACCATACAGCAAAAAAATGTGAAAAAGCTTGACAACAGAATAAGACTCGCTAAGGAAGGGGAGTGGCATCTATGCCAGTAGTAAGGTGAGACAGTTGAGGATAGATTTTGGCCATAACTTACCGTATTTAAAATCAGAATTTTTATTGGCCGATATAAATATAAGTGGTAGCGAACCCAAGCGGCATAACTGACCTCCCACTTATGGTATAATCAGCAGCCACTGCTTTATTATGCAAATAGTGGGTTGAGTGTTTCCTGGCTTTAAGAAAGTTCTTTTATTCATCGGCAAACCTTCAGCGATTGATCGTAAAAACTGTGTTGCCACCTTAATGTAACGTTCGGTAATAAAAGAACGGTTTTGATGGAATGTCAATTAATTTTCTAAATTGTTCTTACCACATCTTAATCTAATAAATAGTTTGGCAAGAGGTAAGCAATCTGTTGAAAACTATTCATAATAAAGGCTTCTGCCTTACTTAAAATATTAAGTAAGCGGTACTTTCCTAAGGTAAACGTCAGCTCATTCTTGAAATTCTTTTTAATAAATAAAGAAATAAATAAACTTCAGCACATTGCAAATTAAGCTTAAAGCTGGGTGCACGGATTAGTCCACCCATCTATTGATCGTCAAAGTCCATTGTAGGTCGGTAATCAAATTTCGCGTTTTTTCGCGAGTTCGCCGAATAGACCTCATCCTTTCCTCAGACTCATAGGCGTCACAAGAGTCCCACCAAGCAGAGAAAATCTGATTATGCAGCCGGTAAGACAGCAGCTGAAAATGTGCACAACTGATTCCTCCTCTTCCGTACATTAACGGCACTCCTCCTCTTGAGTGGGCCCCATTCTGTGTAGGTGTTTCCTTAATCGAGCATGGCCTATAAGAGCTCCAACGAATTTCCTGTCAGTTCTATAAGTTTCCTCGCTCTGTTTCTACCACCAACGTCAGCGTATCCTAGTCCAGAAGAAAGCAACCTTGTTGCTTCTACCGAGAATAATAATATTAATGAGATAAGTAGAAGGAAGATGATCCCAATCTCACAAGACTCTTGGGACCATTCTATTTACTTCATTATGAATTACTCACGTAGGGTCAACATAGATTATTTAATCTTAATATTGTTTCTGAAGTAAACTACGCGCTTGAAGGGAGTTTTTCTCTAATACAGAAAATTTGTATCAGCCTATCGCTTATCTACTCAGACTACGCGTTCGTTCAATTACAGGTTTGCAGTAGGTTCCCGCGCCGACTCTATGGGTTAGTGAAACCATCTGTAAAAAAGGTAATGTCAGTCTTACTCAAGGAGTCATAGTTATGACTCGAACGGTCCCAGACGGGGTAACATACATCGAAGGAATTCTCCCACGATGTTGTAGCGCATAGTATGTCCGAAGGCATAGACAGAAACACGACGCCGAGTAACTTGTCTGTAGCAAGTGTACCGCAAGATGCCAGTATCTGTAAATAGCTGTCCTTCCTTCCCTTTCCAAACGCATGCTAAGAGGTATGACATCCGAGAAGAATTTTAAAAGCCAGTCCAGATGTTGTACTTAACGCACTAGTGATCGTTAGACTGGCTACTTGCTGCAACCTGTTGAGCCTTCTACCATTTTCAATCACATATACAAACTTATTGTAGGACTGATTGGTGTAAATAAGTCGATATAACCTAATTTGAACGCAAATCTTTACATTCCCTCCTCTGAGGTTTGGTGGCTTGAGATTGTATTGGACCCACCAGAAAATCCACCACAGGTCCTGGTAGAACGTGAACGCACAGCATTCAACTCGGCCGCTGTCAGGGGCAGGCCCTCTGACTACTAGATCACCCACCCGATTAAGTAGATTATCTTAAAGTACATAATCAATAAGATATTGCAGCACTTCAAAGAAAAAGCTAAGAATTGAAATCAAATTCACACCAATGTCTAAAAAAGTAAAGAAATAACTCTAACTTGTACGATTACTTAATTTTGATAACGATATCCCTAAGACTCTATGATTTAATGTTCTTCATATGTACAGAAGCATATTTCTCGTTTTCTCGAAAACAACTTTGAATTGACAGGCGTAGAATCACTTACTTTTATTTTCTAGAAAGTTTTCGGCAGGGCAACTTCTTTTAACTCTCACTGATCATATTATTCTCCGTAGTTTCTCCTTTGCCGTATTGTTTCACATACACACACACAAACACGAATAAAACGAATAAATGTTTTGACGCGTGTTTTTCCGAATAAAAGGTATAATAAAAACCAAGTAAAAAGGTTGTAGTTACTTTGAATTGCAACGTTCCCGTTTCCTCGTTTATTTACACGTAGACACAAGTTTAGGAGTAAAATAACGTTTTACGGTTTATTTTACGAGATGGGGTGAGAAGGCGGCAGGCTGTGTTTATCACCACACCTTTCATAGGGATTAACATAGTACCAATTTTCGCCGATACTGCGAGATCAAATTTCTAATTTCGATTCTAATGCCGTCGGATCTATTTGTTTGTAAATTATCGCACTACCGCTGTGGAATTGCTAATCCCCACTTTTAGTGAAGTTCGGAAGGTGATACCCGTGTAGGTTGCGCTCAATAGCTCCAGTAAGTGCAATGTGTCCGTCCACATTGTCCAATAAACACTTTAAAATCATTAGTTTATTATGGATTATTTATTTTTAAATTAAATTTAGAACTACTGCGTTTCTTGGGGATGTAATATACAATGTGTCCCCGAGTTGGATATCCCACATTTGTAAGCTTTATTGTTTAATAATTTTTGATCAATAGTTTTGCTTATTTTGAGATGCTCAACACGGTGTCCAAACCTGCGATAAAATAAGACCACTGTACCCTTTGTTATCGGGCTGGAACCGCGTTGTTGCCACCGTCTTTTCGTCCTCACTCTTGGGGGAAATCTTCAGTGCTGTTACGGGCTGACTCGCTTGGTATCAAGTAACTGGCGACTGTGGAAGCTTACGTAACAGACTATATTAAACCACATTTTTAAGTTACATCTTCGATGAAAAATTAAATTACTTATATTACTTTGATGATAGATGATTTCACGATGTTTAATTTGAGCACTCCATTTAACATTCCAAAATAAGCAAAACAATTGATCAAGAATGATTTTTTCCGAAGAATAAAAAAATAGGAAAAAAGTACCCAACTAATTTTAAATACAAAAATGGTGAACGCGCCGGTTTTATATAAATATTGTAATTTTATTGAAACACTTCACTATTATACCTTACCACAAACACTTCACTAACACTGTACGCTCGTTTCGATAGCTAAGCTATCATCTTCAGCAGCAATACTGAACTGAGTGAGAGATAGTGAAGTGTTTCAGTGTTCCAATGCCACAGTATTTGAGTATGTGATTTATAGATTTATTGTTCTCGTACTTACTTACTTAACTAGTTAATGCGATTTATTACCTCTAACATACAAGATATACAAAGTGTATCGCCGGAAAATACAGTCATCAGTGCCTTAAAACGTTTGAAAATCGGAAAAGCCCGTATTAGTAATACGCCAATTACTAATACCGGCGCCCTTTCACCCAAAATATTGTATCGTACCTGTTACTTCCAATTATACAGGAAATCAATATCAAATTGCTTACTGTAAATTGAACACTGTGTATTTCCATAAACGTTTCTATATTTTTTAAAGCGTTTTTGGAATTCTATAGCATAGCTTTTGGTGTGCCATTGTATAAATTATATCGCTTTCTATATTACGAGGTGTTCACATAAGACGTTAATGTCAAGTAATTTCCAAATATATACAAGACTCAAAAATGTGAAATAGAACCAGTCGTTCTTTGATAAAAATGTATTTCAGTTAAGAACACCACTAACTAAAACAAATATGTAACTTCTACTCTCGCCGACGACACTAATTTTAACAGTAACAATCTTTTGGCTACCCCTTTGGACTGGTTCAAGAGAGTGAGCTATCTCGCTCTTAAAAAAAGAACAACACCAGCTGACTAGGCGTAATCAGTTCAAGATTCCTAGGAACTGGAATTGAAGATACATTGTTATGGAATATTCATTGCGATAAATTAATGAAGAAAATATCAACTAAAATCGTAAAAGTTGCGTTTATCAATAACCAGACAAACGCATTTTTCCATGAAGTACGCTGAAATCTAATTAAATCTACAACAGAGAATTTTGCTTTGGGATGAATTTCCAAGGGCGAAGCACGTCTCTTTAACTCAAAAAGATATTGAGCGCACAATGGTGGCTGCCTACTTTTTTCGCAATCACGTAATTTTGTTATTATCCCGCATTCATATTTTAGAGGCAGGCTGCTACGTGTGTCCCAATAAAACAAATTACATGGTCAAAGCTGACGTACAGTAAAAGAATTTAGTAACCGTGGTATTTTCCAGTAAAGAAAGAGTGTATCTCGTTTGTATGGGATATATTGTAATACCTACTACATTAAACTCTCTATTGGAAATACTACGCTTACATTTAATATGTATATATTTAATTACCGTTAAATACATAATTTCCATACGCCTAACGGAAACTTTTGACATTATCCTCTTTATATACTCACGAATTGTGCAACAATGCGTTTTTATATACCTTGTGCTAATAGAAATTTGTATATTATTACAGATTATTTGCTCCGTTATATAAATTTCTAAATTGAAAATGAGCAACCTTTAATGATGAAAAACACACAAATAGCATTGAAATAATTTCTATTTACATTTAGCATTTACACGTTTAACTCTGAAATAGTTGGATGTCATATGAAACTTTTTGAAACTGCCCTTCTTTCAGCAGTGGACTGCTAATAACAACGAGATATTGATTTTACATGATTTCTTTTATTATTTAAATTAAAAAACTAGTATAGATAATCGGATTAATGTAATATTAAATTTTAGGTAATTATATAATAATTAAGAACGTAATAATATTTTCGCCTGCTTCTCTTAAATATTAATCTTTAAATTTCCATCGTTCAGTGACCAATTAAATGTTCTCAGTCTAGATAAAATTGCTGAAGAAAATATGAGGAGGGTTGGAGATCAACCTAGCAACCTACATTATCGAATTCGAGAACTTGAAGATCATGAGCAGCGAACGTCAGGAAAAAATCTTGCGCAATGTTCAAACAAAACCTTCAATATCAATTTACTAATTTGGCGTGGCATAATTAAAAAGTCTATTTGTACTAGATATACGTCTTACTGAAGAAAGATAATTTTAGACGATGTTCTTCTAAATACCCGACAACGAATATACTTGATGGGTTTTCTCATTACTTCGCTTTACCTGTATAAAATTGCTTAAGCAATCCCTTTTCTTTATAAGAGGGCCAATAAATTGTCCGGCGAGGTTTCCGAACTTGGACTTAATTGATTATTTTCCCGAAGGTGAATAAAGCTATAAGAGTGGGCACAAGAGAAGCTTTACTTGATCGAGTTATGAATACGTATGTAGTAATAAGAAATAATTCCGATATTAATAAACGTGCAAACCTTAATATTATTGAACTGGCAAACAAGTGAATTTGGTGGTGGTATTTTAAAAAATGTTTCTACTAATTTTCCTCTTCAACACCGATGAAATGTAGATTTATTTAAAAAATGTTACCTGTTTTTACTTCAACAATAACAATGACAACTGGAGTACAATTTACGAGTTCGTTTTTCTTATTTTGGCCCCCTGTATCTATTGTAATGTTTCCTACTAGAGAAAAATTTTAAAATAAATGATTTTTCAAAATCAAAAATATAGAGCCCACACAACTCTTTTGGCAATTTAAATTAAAATAGGCATCGTTTAGTGAAGTTTTACGCATATTCAAATTTGGAATAAGAAATTAACCTGTAATTGTGACGTTTCAATATAGGCTTTATGCTTATATGTAGAGTAGGCAAATTCGGGTGCGCACCATCGGCGCAGCTAACGAATGGACTCTCGCATGCGAAACACTAGTCAGTATCTAGTTCGCTGCCGCCTGGAGCGTACGTAATAGTAGCAGCGAAGTACCCTGCGTTCTGTTTTTAATAATGTCGAAGGTATATAGATTGAGAAAACAGCTATCACTAAAGACAGTGAATAGGTTCATTAAGGATTATCCGGATTTGACTTTCGACGGCGTAAAAATTAAATGTTTAATGTGCGATATATATTCAACGTTAACGGCCACGTTACAAAATTATTTACCATCTGTGCGTGTACATTTAGAAAATAAAATTAAGGCTGAACTCAAAATAAAAAAGTGTGCTTGTGTGTGGATGAAACGACTGATTGAAAAGGGATCTGTACTTAATATTTTAGTGCGCAAAATGGAACCACATCAATCATGCTCTACATCTGGTGGCAAAGACAATTCGTAGATGTTATCCACGGGTAGATGCGCCAATTGCGAGTACAAAAGCAGTGTTTCTGAAATCCCCAAAACGTATTCGCGAATTTCACGGACTGTTGTCATACCCCTGAACAACCACAACCAATCCTGACACGTTGGGGAACATGGTAAAAGCGGTATTTTACTATCATAAATATTTTGAGGGTATAAAGAAGGTGGTTCTATTATTCAATCCGAAAGAATGTGCAGCTATCAAAGCAAGTCAGAAAAAATTTGAAGATAGTCAGGTTAAAAGTGATTTACAAATTATTCACAGCAATTACACCGGAGTAGTGCAAGCAATAGAAAAATTTCTTCACTGTCGTTAGAGGAATCACTGCAAATTGGACAGATGTACACGCACAGCTTTGCTCGGTAGAAGACGCAAAAAATGAGTGCGTTCTAATTAAGTTTGAAAGTGTTTTAGATAAAAATTCAGATTTTGTCACACTTAAACAAATTTGTGAAGGTTCGTCTACAGATGCGTTAAGTTGTTTCAAAGATTTTCTTAATTATGCAAATATAACATCACTAGCTGTAGAGCGATCGTTTTCTTTATACAAGAACATATTTTCGGCACGGCGGACGCGTTTTGCAGTAATAACTTTGGAAGCGCACCTTATGTTAAAAATATTTAATCTCGTTTCTCCAGTTTTTCAAGTCACGGAAGACGCTTAGGACGGTAAGTTTTTTTTTAATCATCGAATACACTCTTGATTTTGTATGACTAGAGATGGCAATTTCCCGCGTTCATTCAGTAACCTTCACATGCAGTCGATTCATTAGCTACGCCGATGGTACGCACCAGAATTTGCCCACTCTAATTATATGTTACGTATTGGAATCCAGTTTGCTTACAAGCCACCTACTTCAAATTCATGGTGGAATTCAAATTATGGACACTTAGAAAATTGGGACACAGCCAAACACGTGTTACCTGGATGAATATTATTTATTCAATTACGATAGTGATAGTTTAAACACAGCTAATGTTGATATTTACGCCTTTCGAAGAAACACGTTGATAATGAATTTGGACTTAATTTCCTTCATTTGAAAAATAGAATAAAATTCATACACCAACTGAAACTGAAAGACTGTTTCTATGATACCAGGTGACCTGCCAACAACTACACAGCATTAAAATTTACTGACAACAGAACGATTAGTTGACGAACGATATTTAATTTCGGAATATTACAATATTAATTTTTGATTACTTTGATGTTCATATGCACTGCGTCTAACATAAAAAAAATATATTTACTCCCCTCTTTTTAAGGAATTACAGATGCTTAGCCTTCCTTGTCACCGTACATTCCAAATTTTAACTTTTTACAAAAACAATGAGAAACTTTTATTAAAAACAACGCAGACAGGTCACCAACATGTCGTCACACATACGCTTCGATTAAGGTGCCGTATCCACGGTTGTTATTTAAAAACAAACTGAAAGAACATTATTTTTGTGTGTTTATGTGTGGTTAAGCATGATAATTGAATTTCAAAATTAATGTTTTCTGGTATTGTTGACAATGTCCATTATAATAATACAAAAATTTTATTATAAGTACGTTTTCAAGAAAAAAATGTTAGTAATTAAACGAAGATGCTAACGACAAAGGATAGATTCAACACAACGACGAAACGAGTAAGATTTAGAATATTTTTGTCTCGATTAACACCGTCAGTTGTTCCCAGAACTGCTTTGAATTTTTACAGCAGGGTTGTCTACAATATCATGTTATCATGAGTTAAAAGTTAAGGTTTGTTCGTTACAAAGAAATCACTTATTAAATTTCCGACCTCGTCTCCATTGTTGCAGCAAAAATAAGAGAAAGTGTTTTAATGAATAAAAAGTGGCGAAATAAAAGGAAAATTCGTCAAAAATACAAAGTCAGAGGAAAGTTATTCTGAATTCTCCTCGACATCCACACGGAAAATTTTTAAATTTCCATTTAAAATCAGATTATATACATATTATTCAGAAATTAACCGCACATCAGTCCTTCCCTTCAACGCACGTTTCTCTCAATATTGTTTTTGAATTAACATTTTATTTTCAGATAAAACACACGCAGAGAGGACGTTTTTCCGCATCGACGATGTAAGGATCCGCACCGCAGGAAATCTGTATACAGAGAGAACCGGAAGCATTCAGGATGCCGTGGTTCCTATTATTACTCGTCATCATCGGTGACACGGCGACAGCGACTACCCCTGCGCGAAAAAAATGCGGCGGGATTTTCACAGCACGAAAGGGGGTCTTGCAGACCCCGAATTTTCCTAAAAAGTTCCCCACCCCGATCGACTGCGAATGGATAATTAAATCTGAACGGGAGAACAGCTCGATCATAGTATATTTAACGCAGATGTATGTGTTTGAAGGACTCACCTTCACCGAGTACGTCGAGTACGATAAGAGATTGCCAGGCGTTGTGATTTTGAGCGGCGAGGACGTCGTTAAAGGTAAATACGTGCAGTGCCACAAGAACGTCTTGGTTATCAGCCTGAAATTGAATACGATCGAAAACAATCACATTAGAGTGATGGATAATTTCATGGATGTATACGGCTTCAACATTACGTACGAAATCACTGGGAAGGACGTCAGGAAAGATCACTGCAATATGATGGATTGCGGTTTCACCGGTGTTTGCTACGACTACATAACGTAAGTTATTAGTTATTAATTGCTTAAAACGTAATACAGTTGACATTTGATGATTGTCCTTGGTTTTTAAGATGACGTTAGCTGAGCTTAATATAAGTTGTCACATGAATAAGAAGAATGATTTGAATTACCTGCGGAAAATTAGTAGCTATTTATATCAATTAACTGGGAAGTTAAAGAACAGAGTTTACTAGCAATTACTTGTATACCGGAGACTCATTATATTTACGTCCAAACCGTATTTGGTAATTGTAAAGATTTATGGCTGAAATAAATTCTATAACTAAATTGCTCTGTTAGTAAAGAAATCAATTAAAGTACAGCCTTGGTCATACACTACGTTTGGGCAAGTAATGAGTGAAAAATCAAAAAATAAAGGGCAACTAATATCAAAATTTATTACGCTAAAGGGTAACAAATCAAAATCTAACACAAAATTGATTTTTTATTATTCGTTTTTAAGGAAATTCTTATATTATAATATTTTCCCGTAAAAAATCTATCTTTTGCATTGGGAACTGCTTGAACAGCTGGCGGCATTCTTTCGATTAATTTTTTTAGGGTATCTCTTGGAACGTTGTTCCATTCTTGTTGGAGAACATTCCAAAGTTGTTCCCTGGAAGTAGGACCGACAATTTGGACTCTTCTATCGAGTTCATCTCACAGGAATTCAATAGGGTTGAGATCGGGCCTTTTCGTGGCTATTTTAGCTCATTCAGATACCGTGTGCATATTCGGGCCGTATGCTTCGGATCGTTGCCGATTTATTCCAGCCCAGAAAGAATAGTATGTAATTCTAACATTCCGCGGTAGCCCTCTTGCCTTTAATTCGGTGTAACGTTGTTACGCGCAAATTTTTGCGGCTATTTTTGTATCCTGAAGTTAGGCAACCCGTACCTCATAGTGTAAATTATCTACATCAAATTTTATTTATCGGAAACTGCAGCTCTTTTAACTTAATTACAGCTTCGATAATTTATGGGAATTTTTGCACAAATGTTTTTGCCTCAATTTTTCTCTTTAGCAACGTAATTTTTCAGTCTTTTTCCGTGCATTTCTATAGAGGTCGTTACATGTTGGACATATTTTCCAAAAACTGCTCCGATTGAGTGACGAAGTATTATAAAAACTATTTTATTCTAGAACGTTAGGATTGCCATCTTTGAAGCCCTCTTTTCCGTAAGATTCGACACGAGTTGCACGTATTCGAAGTTATCTCTATGTGAAATAATTAAGTAATAAATCATTAAGTGCCTTAAGTAAGGTATAGAGAAGAAGTCTGTTGCAAATACGTGATTATCGATATTTTAGAGTATCAAATCGACGTAAATTTCTATGGCTTCAGATATCAAATTTCATCGTGCCACCCTCATGTTGCTAACATCTACCTTTGTTTTGAGCAAGAACTCTAATCAAGAATTAGAGATCTTTTGGTGGTTTGAAAAAACACGTGTTAATCACGGAGAGTGATCATGGACATCTCCGCAAGGCGTTGTGTCAGTGGAGCCCGAGGCTACGCTCCGTTAAGAAAAACCAGCTACCGAACGAACTTCTATCATTACAGTCAAACAAATAAGTAACACCGTCCATTTGTCCAAATCAAGGAATTAGACCATGTATTGTTTCTTCTATAAGTCAACATTTTAATTACAAGATCTTGAAGAGCGAACGAACGGATCAAATGTATTCATTAAAACGTCGAATTGAATAGTTACCCAAATATTATAACTGGTACAGATCAAAATGTTTAATACTTAACTTTAATTTGTGTTTCTCTGATTACTTGTTCGTCACAAGCTCTACAATACTAGACTGAGAAATTACCTAATTAATTAGTGTGTGGAGCCTTCCTGTATAGGTGGCTCGTGCTGCGGGAGCCATAAATTATTCACTGCGACCTACGACCTTCGCCAACTGGGCATACCGACCACAAATGTTCCTTTTGTTTTATTTATCTTTTTCTTCGCTATCAACACCAGAAGAACGTATACCACAGACTACAGAACGATAGGTAATTGCGGTTTTGTTAAGAGTTAAGGTACTGTTTTCCCCCTGTGTACCCCTTTTATTTTTGACCGGAAGGCGTAACAACGTTCCTCTTCCAGAGTAAGAAAAGCAACCCCAAACTGTAACCGAACCTCCGTCGTGTTTTATTGTTGATACAATGCACTGCGGAAGCATTAGCAGATCATCTTATAAACACCCTCCTACATTGACTGAACACTTAAATAATCCAGCTCCGATATTCTCGTTCCCACTGAGTGTATTCCGGATCATCAAATGTGTAATTAATTTTTTTGTTTGTAATACTTTGGCTATTTAAGTCGCAGGTGTGTTTAAGTGTGTTTATGTTAAGATTGTGATCGTTGAATACAGTAAAACTTGGAAAATTTTCTCCTTTGGTACAAACTTCCTAAAACGGTAGTGCTTAAGGCACCCTGCAAAAACCTTATACATTACATTACTTTGAGTACGATTTAAGTCGGAAGTAAGTAATAAATACTACAGTTACTAATCAGGCTTAAACAACAGTTTACATTACAAAATACTTAACAGCAGCAAATTTAATTGATATAAGGCATATTCTGTGACCAATATACTATTTTAAAAATTAAAGGCAGCTAAAATCTCGCTATACAGTAAGTAAATTGAAAAGTTTGCGATATCTTAGGGGCCCGTTCCTAAACACTACCCGTGAAACTCTGTTGTTACCTTGATTCATAAACTAAGGGTCCCGCTGTAATAAATATTTAACCTTTTCCTGCGTTTATGAACTACTTAGGAATAATTCAGAGTATTCCCCGACCACCCTAGCCGAGTAGCGCGGAAGTTTTAGCCCGAATATCCATTATTTTTCTTACGCATCCATTTGGTTTGTTCTAGCTATGTTTACGATGTAACATAAGCGTAGAACGCAGACCTCTCACAAATATCAAGCAAAGGTGATATAGAACGACGTTATCAAGAAAGATTAGAGCTGCAGTAAACATTGGTCCATTTAATAATCGAAAATGTGACTTGTTGAATTATTGATCAGCCATTCCAGATATATTTTCATTTACATTTTTTATGATTCGCAGCGATTTTAGGTGAACTATTATGCCTTCTTGTGGAAACAAATTCACGGACGAAAAATATTTATAGCAAGTGCATATGCGTATTGCTACGTACTTCGACCTTCTTCTGTTTAGTAAAGAACTTCTACTTGCAAAATTATAACGTCAGGATACTGTTAATTGCCAATAAATATGAAATTCCCCCTTCACCTTTGACAATTTGTTCACAATTTTGGAGAGAGCTTAAAATATGTTTACCACGACATTCTATCTTTACACGCTATTTAGAAACATACTCTAGGCGGTAGATAGACTGGATGACATCAGTGTGTATGGTGCATGTGGAATAATTTTCTGACTTAAACTAAGCTGCTAAGTTATTTTTGCATAGTATAATCTGACGTAATGGAAGACATTTCTGTCTGACCATTCTAAATCAGGAAGCATTTACAATGGTTTCTTATACTACAACTGAGTCCACCTTGGAAGTATTCAAAGCATACAACAGTAACACTGGTTCACTAGGCACGCAGCGCTGCATTAACTGTTGATGATTTTGATAAATGTTGTTTAGCCTTCATGTTTTTTACTGATCAGCATGAGTGGAAACGAGAAGATCTTGATATGTTCACATATAGTTTTTCTAGCTTACAAAAGGCGGAGCATGTATCCATAGAGTAATCACAACCAAATCATTGAGATAGACACAAAGAAACCGATTATTTTCTTAATAGTAATAAGGAATATTGAGTCTAAAAATACAAAACTTTCTATAGGATATGCTTACTGTAGTCGTGTGTAACAGTCAGTGTACCATAAAAACAACCTAAGCAGAGTTAAAGTTTGCACAAACTTGAAAAGAGCTATGCAGGAGTCTCTCGGTGCCAGTTCCATAATCACCCCTATGATTTGGTTTTGAGGATTTCCAAAGCAAGATACCATATCCCATATACTATATTGACCTTTGAAGCAGTTTGTCACTACAGTTTTGAGTTGCGTTCTATATATGCCTGAAATTAAGAGTATGCTAGATTAGAATTTAGATAATAAATGTCCAAATGGGCCGCTGATCACTATTATTCGCATATTGAAATTATCAATTTAAACCGCTAGTGCCTAACCACTCGTTTCAAAAATCTTTTTTAAGCTGAATATATCGAAATATTAGATTGACATGTAACGAAATCTTTTCGTGTAGCTCGTCTAGAAACACGGAATAGACTAATATTGGCTTACTATTGGTACTATTGGCCTACTATTTGCTAGTTACTAATCCGAGTACGTTTACTACATACAATATGATTATAAAAAAAAACTCGAGATGATCCTTTTGGAATTATTTTACATGTTGGTTATAATTACAAATATACCGCTTGATACATTTTTCCGTAATAAAGCAAATAAGGTCGTGTTTATAAACCATAAATGGCCAACATGATAATTTAGATCAATAATAACAAAGCTGGCAGGATAAAAAAAATATTCCCTAGCAAGAGTAGAAGAAGCAATCAATTGTAGTAAATGCTCAAAGTGATCTCTTTCTGTTTCAATACAGATCCTAGCGTTGTTTCATGTTGTTTAATGTGTTGACGTTGCCCTGAGGTCTTATCATACCACAAACATTTTGAATTGCTTCAGTAAATTTTTGTATTGTGTGTGATGTATTTTTAAAAACTGCATTTTTTGGTTGTGGAAAAATGAAATAATCCAACATGTTGAGAAAACTCTTATACGGTTACGGCAATATTCATGAAGGAGGTTCAGTATTTGCAGTGTCTCATTAGCCGTGGCATTGTCTTCTTGGAAGCATTCATCCCTAGTTCGTTATGATATCTTTCTGCGATTACCGTTTCATGAAAAAATAATGGAGCAATAATTCTTTTCTGCGAGGCTGCTATTTAAACACCAACCTTCTTAGTTTCTCTATCATGACATGAGGGTTTTCACGGGACCATATATGTATGGTTTGTTTGTTAATAAAATCATTAATGTGGAACCAAATTTCATCTGAGAAGAAGGATTTATAAAAGATATCATCATCATTCACGTGATCTTCAAATTAGTACCAGTATTGTCCTTTCACTACGTGATCAGTAGGCTTAGCTTCTTCCATAATAGGAGGTTTATATGGATATGGTGGCCCCATATGACAAATTAACTGCCTCACATTCCCAATAGTTTCGGCAGTTCCTTTCAACAATTTGTTTATATAAACTACGATATGATATGATGTTATAAAATGTGGAAATTGAAGAGAAAATTCATCCACACATGGTTGCATAGAATAAGACCATTCCCCATTGCTTCCGTCCATTACGAAGATGGGTTTCAGTGATGATCTGTAGTAAACGTGCTTTAAAATTTATATTATGTCAAGTTATGTCAATAAACATTACTAACGTCTTATGATCATATTGTACTAATAAATGCATACCATATTAAATCTTTCCACGCTGTTAACAACAAAATCAAAATATTAACTGCTTAACCATGTAATGTGTCATTCTCAACTCTTTTGGATTTAGTTCCATACATTCCAATTATCCTTCTCATACTTTTCGTATTTTAAATGCCCTATCAAATGCATCTTTTAGAAAAAAAACCGCGTTTAGACTATACTTGTTTATCGGCATTTGAGCGGTCGACGCTGTGGAATAAGAATGATAAAGAAAAACATAAATAAGACACAGGCGAAAATAAAAGGCATATTCTTTAAATAGCGTTCGTATAAATTCTGTTGTTCGCAGAAACTGCGCGCAATAAATCGAACCTACTATATTTTTACGATTTTTAGCCAGCTTCGACTGATTTACGACGATACCAGGAAAACCAACAAATTCTGTCAACCAAAATAAACAAGTGCAGATGCCTACAATGCTTTGAATAATAATACATAAACTAGCGAAAGTCTTTTTCGTGCTGTAGGCATACAAATGATTTAAAATTTGTCGTTTCTTCCCTCTTACTTTCTTTGTTTCCTCGCTTATATTTACAATGAAAATTTTCTTTAATTTGGCGTAATCCACGGAGCTTTTGGTAAATGCCCGAGATTAATGTTTAGCTTATTGAACCAAATTTTCAATATTTTGGCAAATTTTATACTTAAATAGTCAGTGTAATCTAAAACCTATATCTTTTTCTGACCAAAGCAATATTGATACCAAATGTTACCTTCTTTTGATTTGAAGAACAATGCCACTGGTCGTCTGCCTCCGTGTATCTTTCTTGTACAACATTCACATTTGTGCGTTAAATTCGTTTTATCACAGTGGTTTAAATAGCCGATCACTACCATACAACTCACGGTTACCCTGACGTTTTCGCTATTTTGTGTGTTTGCTGTACCACCTCTAGTATCTATTTTTCTGTGTTACTGTTCCATATAGAAGCGACAAGGATGAGAACCACAAACTCTGTGGAGTATAAACGTTCTATTGAGAATAGGCAAAGTAGCAACAGATGGCAATTTTACGAAGCCATTTCGTCGCCGGGCACCTCAGTTAGACCTAACAGATTTTCCTTTTAAAAATTCCGGGCGGTATTATAGCACCACATAGTACTCATATGGTCGAATCTAGTGCATTTAAAAATTATATCAATTTATTTTTTCTGTTGGCAACACCGCACTTAAGTCTTGTGTCCATCTTCTCTAAATCGCTGGGCGACTAGTAGATATTTGTATTTCCAAACAACGGCAGCTCCAGGGAAACGACAATTTGTTTTATTTCAATTCGCTCTTTAAACAGCTGAAGTAGTATCTAGTTAATATTTCCGAGCCTCCGACAGACAAATACACAAATGCAAAAATATAACACTACAGGAGATTTAAAATGTAACACTTCACTATTACCCCTTACCAGAAACACTTCACTGAAACTGTACGCAAGTTTCGATAGCTAAGCTATCATCTTCAGCAGCAATACTGAACTAAGTCAAGAAGTAACCTATTTATACAAAATATTGTCACGGTTGAGTAACCGCGGCCACGCTACCGTTAACAAAGAGAAAGAAGAGGCTGGAACTTAACAGGCCTGAATCTGAATTCATTAAAGTATTTTTGTTTTTGTAAATTTCCACGCCAAGGCTACTGAAGATGATAGCTTAGCTATCGAAACGTGCGTACAGTTTCAGTGAAGTGTTTGTGGTAAGGGGTAATAGTGAAGTGTTTCAGTGTCTCAGTGTTCCAGTGCCACAGTATTCGAGTACGTGATTCAAAATGTGAAGCATGTTGTAAAATTGTGATATAATACGCAGATAGGATGTATGATAAGAGAAAACTGTTAAGGAAAGTTTAAATTATTGGAAAAGAGGTAATTATATACGATGAAAATTGTAGTTGGTGTTGCATTTCCGCAAATACTACAGCGAACTTTATTTATGTTTTTTACTTTTCCGACGTTAAATTTACTTGAGTTTCCAACGGTTATTAGTAACAGCTCCGAAAAGAACTTTCGAACTTGATTGATGACGAAAGCATTTGGGCTTGACTACCTACACAAATTTTCACACAGCCATCTTATTCCCACTTCTACCTGTGTTCCGTACAATTTCAAACCAAAGCATTCGTGTCCAATTAATAAATAATGTTTCACATGATTTACGACATAGTTTCCTAGTGATTTCATTTTCTTTTACATATTATGAAAGGTAAATTCATATCTTCTTATAATTTAAACCTGCCAACCACAAGTGACAGTGACAGTGAAGTTAACAAAAGTTTTTAATTAATATATGCAGCAGAAAACTAGTATTTGTTTCGCCGCCTAGAAATGCAACTGTTTCCCGAAAGTTAGATGCTCTAAAACTATTAGAATCTCCTGGAATTCGTAAGCGCAATTTAGCATACATAATCCATATCCCAAACTAAATACGCGAAATCTTCTAATTTAATTAAAAGGAGCTTTGAGTTGTAATGTTTATAAATTATTAATTCAACTTCCAGCATGTATGATAGACATGTGGAGTGTTTGTAATAAGGAATTCTCCACGTAAATATTAAGAGTGTACTGTTAGCTTACAAAGTAAGTAAATTTATGAAAATAAGAAGTTGCGTCTTAACTATGGCAACCGTACAACTCGTAAGTATCCTTTTGCTGTTAGAAGTGAAACATTTAGAATGTCAAAATAAGATTAGCATATTGAAGTTAAACAATAAAGTGCGTGTTAGATTGTTTCATATATACGGTGGGATGCAAAGTAGGTGCATGTATCTGCACATTAGTTAAAACTAAGGCGGCTAACCCAATTTACGAAATGACAGCTGATTAACGTATTGTAAAGGACACACGAATTTCTGTGTTTTCTGAATAGATTGCTTTATATTTTTAAATATGCTGAAAAATAATTTTATTAAGGACGTAATTGTTAAAAAAATAAGTTTTTAAACGAAAATTCTAAATCCAAAGAGGGGAAGAGAAAAAATTGAGATCTGGATCTTACAAAATTATAAAGATATAAGCTGATATATTTAGTTCAGTAGGTTTCAATGTGCGTAAATGGTGTAGTTATTACGCATTTGCTGTAGAAAGTACTATAAACTACTCGATTGCGCGACTTATTCCAAGTCAAAAACATAGGTATTTTTTGAAGCCCAAATGCTGATTCTTTCTGATACAAGGTATCTTTTTCAACATCAAAGATGCATGTAACTAAAAGAAATGTATTTTCTACTACTGCACAGATTTTTGATCCATTAGGCTTCCTAACAAAACCTTTATTAATATCACTTTTCGCGAGATGAACCTGTACCCAATGCTTTACATTAGAAATGGTAAATTTCTTAGATCACTAGCTGAAATTAAAGTACCTCATCACGTATTACAATTAAACACAATTATCGTCGAATACCATGGGCTTGCTGATGCGCCCGAACGGGCTTACAACGCATGCATGTATGTGCGTTCGATAAGTACTTCCGTAATTAATTAATAATGTTCAAAATCTCGAGTTTCGCCAGTTTGCTTTTACATGCTTGGAACTTTGTACTGCGGATTTACTTTCTAAGGAAATGTGTAGCACTAAATTCAATTCTTATTGTGATATTTAATATCTCGCGGTGGTTCTCCTGATTTGCTATCATCATGCTCGGTGTGATGGCATAGTACTACTTGATTATCACTGGGGATTGACGTTTAGCCAAATAAATCGCACAACATTTTTCTGGATCAATTACCGGAAGCGCGAAAGAACATTCTATTATTACCGAAACTATGAAATGTGAATTATTCCAAAGGTTTTCTTCGTTACGCAAATTACTTATCGCCAATTGCCGAGGAACGCCTTCAAAAAGAAGAATAGGTTCCCTTTCCACTTCGGAATTAAATTCAGCCTTAAAAGCTCTGATCAGATTAGCGCAATTAGAAATTAAGGAGTCAGTTAAGAGTGAACGATAAATTTCAAATGGCAATTTATTATCTCTAAATTTGTTCTTGAACGATGTAGCTATTATACGTGTTGGTGGACGGATTAGCAAATTAACAAAAAACATCCCATAATTCTGACGAAAAATAATACTCTAACTAATCTAATAATCGTGTGTTCGACGTGTACAATGCGTTATACTCTCTAAGGGAACGCTATTGGCCAATTTCCTGAAAAAAAACTCATAAAGATAAGGTGCTTTAAAGTAAATCCTCGTCAGTCAACGTACTTACTGGATGATTTGACTAATACCCGAGTAATTCAGGGTTTGTAACTGCGGCATAGACTATGTCAACCTATTTCTTAAAAGAATCAAAAGAGCGTAACAAGAAACTTACTAAAGTTTATGTTTGTTTGTTTATTCGCTTAGCAACAAATGCAGTTCATTTGAGTAAGTAAGTAATCTTAGTACTCAAGAATTCTTGGCTTACTTTCGTCGTTTTACGTCGCGTCGTGGCAAACCCCAAGCGATATATTTCGATAACGCAACTAACTTTTTAGGTGCCAAAAACGAATTAAGGGAATTGACAAAATTCTTAACTAATCGTCACAATATTAATGCAATTTCTAACTCATCAGCTCAAGATGCATTGCTTGAAACTTCATTCCACCTAGCGGGGAAGCTGGTATCAAGTCTACCAAATCTCATTCAAAGTGCATGATTGCTGCGTTTCGAGGATTTCCGTACTAATTTGGCACAAATAGAGTCTGTGTTAATTTCTCGAGCTCCATCTCCTTTATCCACTGATCCAAATGATCTAAATCTCCTCATACCTCGAAATTTCTTGACTAGGAACCCAATTACATTTCTCTCGGATTCAAACATTTTGGAAATATCAGAAAACCGTCTGGGTCACTACCAACGAATACAAAATCGGACCCAGGACTTCGGGAAGCGCTAGAGCAAGAAGTATATCGCCGAACATCAAACTAGAAGCATGGAAAACCACATCTGCCAATTTGCTGCGCGTAGGTGTTCAGATCCTTCTGCGTGAAGACAACCAACCTCCTTTAAATTGGAAGCTATGTCGAGTGCTGAAACTCTATCCTGGTGCCGATGGTGCGAGTGGTGCGGGTGCGGCGTGAAGGCAGCTGAATGCATCATAAAGCATGCAACGAAACAAAATTGTGTGTTATCAGTGCTCATTGTTGTCTAACCTGCTGCTGATTAAGTTTTGAGGGTGTTGCGAGTGAAATAGTACCGAGCCCATGAAGATGACTCGCCCTGTGTACGTGAACTTCGAAAACATGATGCCCCAGCAGACATTACATATATTATGTATAGTAAACTTCCAGGTCGACCTAAAGCGAAAAAATATCTTGTTAGCTTTATGGATGGAAACTTTACGTAAACTTGCATCGAAGTACGCAATATCTAAAGATACGAAATTGGGTTTTAATTTATTGTTACTGCCTACACTCAATCGTTTGAGAATCATTGTTCGTAAGTTTGCGCTGGACAATAGCTTTTATTATACTTAGTATTTACCGGTCGCGTAGCAAAATTTCCAGTACGAATTCGTGAATAAAAGCCATCTAGCTATAACAATATAATATCCCGTTTTACAAATGTTCTAACAATGTGCCATGCTGCACGCGAACATATATGAAATACCGAATGGTTAGTGTTTCCATTTGTAAAGCAAATAAAAGTACGTCGAAACCCGCACGTATACGCATTCCTCTCGAGAGAATTCTACAAGCAAATATTGAATTTCATTTTTCAATATTTATACAAAAAAAGCAAGTCTAGACTTACTTCGTGGCAATGCAAAAAATTCGAATAAATCCTTATTTATAGACGCGGAAAAAGAATGCCAAATTATTGTTTCTTTCACATGTTCCCAGAACTTAATTCGAATGTTTTGACGGATAATATTCGATACATGTTGATTACTACGTTTTCATTTATGAGATGCTCGCAAAAGGCTAGAACATAAATATAAAAGGAAAAGTTCGATGGCAGAAAATTCCGTCGGCAGAAAGATCAAAGGGCCGTGTAATACTCGAATAACTGCGATAAAAAATTGTATTTTTTTCCTTTTAATTTGAAATTTAAATTTCAAAAGGTACTGTGGGTGATAATCGGCGCAATAATGTTGTATTCATATAACGTTCTAAGTTTGACACCAAACCAAGAATTCAAGGATTAAATTTACATTTTAATACAGGAGATACAACTTCAGTGCTTCATTAGTTGTATCTTGAACTTGATATTATATTTCACAATGTGTGAGACCTCACGGAGCAATATCAGAGGTTAAAAGAAATTAATTGTTACCTATTTTTTGCATTCTACTAATCGAATTTAACGATTTGAACAAAATCAAATAGAAGCAGTGTACGGAAAATCAAAACTTCCGACTCTGTACAGGATGCCCCAACCTCCTGAAATTTGTAAATCTGCGTCTATTGTCTGAACACTAGCAAGCTAAAATTTCCGTTAACAATGTTGCTAACACGAAATTAACTTTATTGTATGTAGACATCATAAAGTAACTTTTAAAAGAATTTTAGTATAGCAAGTGTGGCAACTTTGATTGTCCCTTAGGATGTTCACCGTCCACTTTTTTTCCTTTTACCATGTAGTGTCACCAGGGATAATTTTAGAATTATCGAAAGACATTTAGCTGTGCCGCAGAGGGTCTAATGTTCGAAAATAGGAAAAATATACTTTAGGCGTAAAAAACTAACGGTAAATTAATTCCTAATTACTAGAAATATTTTATTTTATTTCTACTACTACTTACACTACTACTAAAACATTTATATAATATACTAATAGGGCTTCTTTAAAACATTTCGGAAATAAGCGATGGTATTCTTGGATGCAACGCCAAAGAAATTCTTTGTACGCTGCATCATTTTTGGAAATCTAGGGAAATTTTCTATCAATTTAACGGATTATTCAGCTGTGTCATTCGTTACTTACATACATCTAAAGAATTTAACATTTCTCAACCACGAATGTTGTGCACATTGAAATTCCAATTAGCAGCTTCTTCAAAAAAATTAACGTCTATATTAAATCTTTGGAATAAATTGCTTCTTTTTTCAATATAATAGAATCAATAGTTTTTCCTGTAAGCAGTACATAAATTAAATAGTGTTAAACAGTGTTGCGTCTGTTTTTGTACCTATGTTACAAGTTACAATACTGTTGTAAATATCAATAAGGTCCAAAAATGCGCTTTCCTGAACCAAGTTGTGGCAGAATATGATATATATCTCGTAACGAATGTATTTCTTCGTCCGAAAATTGGTAGTGATGCCGAAATAAAAATATGTTTAAGCTGTAAATTACAGGACTCATCGGGGCTTGATGCATGGCACCAGAAAGTCTAATTTTAAATTTGTGTTTACCATTTTCGCCCAAGAATATAATAACCAATTCAAGCAATTCTCGATAATCAGCTCTGTATGGAAGTTGCAATCTTTCTCGCGCAAATCCTAGACTAGCATCTTTTTTATTTCGAAAGATTTGAAGGCACTTTTCGTTACTTAGCGCATTTAAAAAATAGACAGACTCCATAGTTCCCCGATCCTTTTGAAATCATTTAAACACTGAAATATCTGGACTTAAAGTTTGGCTGCAAAACACATTCCAAGATCAACTCGGCAGGGGGAATATACTACATCTTGCCATAATTTTTGCTCCAGGTAAATAAATACTCCGTTTAGGCGGCCGATATTAGAAGCTATAGTATCAAAGCAAAACCCCTGAACGCGTTCGCACTGCTCCCAGTTTTCTAGAACCGCGTTGATTACAGCAGTTTGTTCGCTTCCAGTTGGGCTTTTAGGCGATGGCATACCAATTGTTGTTCTATATTCTTGCCCGTAACAGCGATTAGAAAATATCCATTGCAGTTTTTCTTACATTTAAAGCTGGTAACAATTTTCCATCCCAGTGAACTATTTGTGTGACATAAATTCTTTGAAGCGGTTTTGAATCAATAATGAACGTTTGATCCGATGGATTGATCAGCGTCTAATGACTACATCGTCAATGTTATAACCCAGAGCTTCCGCAATTGCTTCTATTATAAACACGAAGTCTCGTACACTTAATTTATACTTGTCTAGTACTGCAACACTTTATTGAGCCCCGTAACTTTCAAAATAGTCCTTCCGCGATGCAAGTTTAATCTCCTCTAGCGCATTAAATCTTCACCCTTCTAATATGATTATTTCAATTCCCGAACTCTCATACTTAATTCTTCCATTAAATTCGCCGACATGAGTTATAGAGTAATCCCCACAGTATTAGCGACGTCTTGGCTAATATGTCTATCACCCGCGATTGTATTCCCAACATGAAAGACATATTCCAGTGTAATAACGGTTGATAGTTGTCCGGAATATTTTTCAAACGATTAAACCAGTCGTGTAACCCAAATCGTCGTTCCCGAATAGTTCCCTTAGCGTTTTGCCTCTACGGCAACTTTACCGAATTTAACATAGAACTTGATACCGATACGATGTTTCCTCAAATCGGCAATTGAAAAATAGCAAACGATTGAACATTGTTTACCCGCAAGTACCGTTTGAACTTATAATGACGACACTTACGGCATATTGATGTAACTGCGACCTTTCACGCGCGTTTATTTATTCATGAATCCACGTTATTTCCATTAATTTTAATAACCTAGTTACTCGCTGAGTTCTTTTCGGTTATCGCGTGTTGGCATCAGTCAACTTCAGCAGGACAGAAAATCCATTTTAGTTTAAGCAAGAGTACAGATTTCCTTAAAAACAAGAGCTAAACAAAAACATACACTTAGTAGAAGTAGCTGGAAATATTCGTCACGTATTTATAGTATAAATGTATCAAATTTAAAGAGCTAATACAACACTATTGAAAACGCACTTTTGTCGACGAAATGAAGGTTTTCAACAGGCGACGGACCTCGTTCCTTGAATCGAGAACATCCGAATTTACTTCAATCAAGACTACTGTTGTGCAATTCACATGGCTTGTTTGTCAATAAGTCATAGTATTACATTCGAGACCTGCACAATTTAACCTCAGGGAAGGCAAAATTCATCGAAATATCGAACGGAGTAAAATACCAGTCTAGCATTTTTACGTGATTTTAATGTAGATAGTAAGTTTTAAAAAACGATTACATGAAACTTTTACATCTTTAACATTACTATCACTGAATGTTATTTGGTAGAATGAAATCTGGATAAATATCCTTATCACTAGTTTGCTGCCACATAAACAGTGCACATACTCATAATAAAATATATGACCAGAATAATATTGCTCATATAAATGTGTATTAAAATTTATGAAATTTAATATTTAGTTATTCTCCTGGTAATAAATCGTTACAGTGCACTGCGAAGATAACGGCTACAATTCCTATTCAATAACAAAACAGTATTCGGTATCTAGGGCAGGTTCAATTTAACATTATGCAAGCTCACGTATAGTTTTAACCAGCCACCGTTTCTAACATGATAGAGGCGGATCTCATTATTTTCCAAAAAGAGAAAGATATAAATCTCATGAATTTCAGTAATGTAATTTACACTACAAAAATTAATGCATTTTACACTTTAAATAGGTTAAGACAATTTGTTATAATCGGGATAGACAAAAGAATTAATATAAGATCATTTGCACATTATCTGCTACATATTATGGCCAACTCTTTTGTCAACAGAATTTAAGATAATTAATACGTAAGAAGTAGATTTGTTTAAGAAGCTATTGGATAGATGCTAACATATGTACCAGGAAAGTTTGATAAATACGTGGCCTTGGCAAGAAATAATTTTTTTTTGTGTAGAACTAATTTTAATTTTGCATCATACATAGTCTCCTTTGAGATCGATACACTTACACCAAAAACATACGGTTTTCCCGAGTCCGTAAAATAGGCGTTTGTTTCTGCAATGACTTCATCGTTTTAGTTAGGTCTTTTTCCGCTAGTACTCGTTCTAGCCAAATTTTCGGAAAATATGTTCTTTTTCCGAAAATTTGGCCAGAATGAGAACACCTTTAAAACTAACCGATAAATAAATTGAACAAAATAAGTGAGGAAAGGAAGGTAAACGTGTTAGCTTACTTTGAAGCTAATTCTACCAGTTCCATTCGTGAATCAATGCAGAAACTAAATATTAGTACAGAGACTATTCACATTTGCGAAAAAACACAAATATGTATCTTTCGCAGACCCTTTACACCAGTCTGCTCAAGATAGGCTTTTACCAACGGATTTGAAAGAGCGGATGACTTTTGTGAGTGTCCTTTCTAGACAATCTTATAAATAAAACAGCAATTACAAGTACATTCTATGGAGTGATGAAACACTTGGATATGTATAATTTGAAAACCATGCATTATTGTAGCATCGTAAACGTCTTTATTCCACAGCCACGTAATCCACAGCATTGATTTAGTTTCAATGTTTGATGCGGCATCCAGAAAAACTGAATTATTGGTCCATATTTTTATGGACACTTTTACACGAAAACGATATATTCCAATCTTACGTGGTGTGTTAGAAGAATTTCCAGACAATGTAAATATGGAGGAAAGGGTGTTTTCAGCAGGACGGTATTCTTGTGCATAATTCTTTGCAAACCGCAGAAGCTTTAAATGAAATCTGGGAAGATAGATGGGAAAAGGGTTGCATTGTCTTCAAAAGCACTACGTACAGACAGAAATATGGAAATACGAAGGTACTGCAGAACGCAATTAAAAGAACGATAGAAAATATAGTTACAAATTTTCATAAATTTCATCAATGTAGGTTTGATTGTATCTCTTCTCTTTTTCATTTAAGGGCTTTAGTACTGCAAGGATGTTTTATACAAAGTTTCATTTTCCATCGAAGAGTCGAAAGATATACGCGATATTCAATTTAAAAAGTGCGCGATGCACTTTTTCCTCAACATCATCAGCAGCATCAACAGCAATTCAACCATCATAGCTACAATAATATCAAAGTTAGCAATAGTGGCCCGATAACCTTAATAAGCAGAATTCTACAATTTGATGAGGTTGGGAAACCGCTATAGCCAAACACCCGCAAGTTCTAATAAAGTTTCGGCCAAACACATTGTTCAATAGAAGCAAAACACTTTCATTCACGTCGGCATTCCCTTTGAAATTCATTCTAAATGCGTTTTCGAGACAAGTCCACAGCGCCCTCTCGTGCACGTTATGTAAATGGGATATACGAGTATACTCCAAATCCTAGAAATGCAAATGAAAGACAACGTTGCATATTTTGTGAAAGCATCCAATCTACCGCTACTTGATTAATAGATGCAAAAGTGTATATGTGCATGCTAGCGCTGTATGCTTTTTTGCCTCATAAATATGAGACAGTTTGGTCATTGTCGCTATTATACTTTAACTAATCGCTAAAACGGAACTGTGGTCCGGAGCTAAACTAATCCGATGGTCGGGTTCATGCGATTAGCTTTATATTTCACGATACGAATTATTACCCTAGAAAAAAGAAATGCAGAAAAAAGTCCACATTTCGTTTGCGCTGCGAAGAAAGCACACCATTTTTATCTCGTCGGGATGATAGCCGAAGCTACTCCTTTCCGAGTTAATTTTTAATCAGAATTCTGCTTTTCAGCGTGAGATAGAAATGAATCCTTTCATAAAGACAGAATAAACTGTGTATACTGGTTTTATTACAAAGGTGTATTTTCATTAGTAAGCAAAAGAGGATATTAACAATAGAATGTTAAAAGTGAAAAAAAAACTGAACAAATATTCAAATTTATGGATTCACGTTTGTAGAGAGATTAATAATTTGCCAATGGATTCAAAAGTAGCAATGGCTACGATTCCCGTATCTACTCAATCAACGAGGGATATCAGAAGTTGTTTAGATTGGAGACCGGCGCATCAATATTTACCGCCGAGGTTACGGTACTAAAATGAACTATAAATGCATTGCCAAATAACCTGATTCGGCTAGTGTTCTGCGATCACTCCCTCGCCCTACAGAATCCATGGATGCAAATATTTTCACATTAGCGTTTCCGCTAGGTAAGCACAATGTGGCTGTGACGTTTTATTGGATTAAAGGCGTTATGTTTAACGAAAAAATAAAAAATTTGCCAAAAGAAAATGTAACGATGGCGTTCTATATTTTGCCATTATATCGGCACATTCCAGAGCATGCAAGTTTAATTACTTAGTCCGGAACAACTGTTTTGAGGATGCGTAGATCCCCATTATTAAACGTATGACTGAATTCATAAGGTTGATAATGAGGTTCCATTAGCTACCGTTTACTAAACTTGTGTGATGCAGAATTTGCCAATACTTCAGCGTTGTTTGCCCTTCTACCCCACAGACCTTGCTAGGATTATGTAATATGACATCGCGCTTGGGGAGACTCTTGACTAAAATTCTATGCCACTAAAACAATTCAGAATGCCTACATTCATCCAGCAGTCGATAGCATGCAATGGTATTATTCATAAGGTAGCATCTCCAGAACTTATCAGCAATTGCACGGATGAAATTGGGCCACAGCCGGCCAATGGCCGTCACGTTTGTACAGTTTGAGCATAAAAAAGTAGCCAGCTTGTGAATGTAGTAGTGAAGTAAGTGATCTTAATCGCATATTATTCAACAATAGTGTTCAACTAGATGCAATGTAAGTTATTTGATTTTGTGATTACGGTACTTTGTAAAAATCATGCCCAGTTACCTGTATGAGTAAACTATCCGTGTTTTCTTGAGCTATAATCTCCGGATCAATTACTAAAAAAAAAGAATTTATATAAAAGTCGTGTGGCCAAAAACGAAAAAAAACGCAGTATACTTTTTCAAGTAAATGATAGTGGCAAAACAGCATTTCCTCGCACGTGTGAAGCTGTTCCAACTTATTCTGGCTCACCTCTTTGATACATACCATAAAGCAGCATGTAGCATTTGTCCTAAATACGTTTCTTTCATAATGTGTGCCGGTGACCGAATTCTGTACTTCTTGTTCTAACACTTCCTCAATCAGGCATGTAAAAAACAGTCAGTAGTATTCTGGCTCAGTAAGACTACATATTACTAACTTGTTATGATCTTTAGTACGCTTTTGAAGCCACCAATCATGGTCTGTTATTGGATAAATTATAGTACTCCGCAAAACGTAAGAAGGTTCATCCGCTATTATTTTCGTATTCACTACTTCTATGTACTCTTTGAATTCCAGGTAACGTACACGGACGACAATTCACTCCTAAAACAAGCGAAAGAAAACCAGCAAAGGGAGAACTGGTGATGGGAGATGTATGGAAAATAATCAAATCATGAGTACCTTCAAGTTGGGGGTGTAATCGCAGCTCCCAGCGCTTCTGCCATGAAATGAATGCATTCTGGGACCTGTTTTGTTAATATTTTCTCTACCGTGTCAAATCTTGCCTCCTTGATATTCATCTTTCGAAAAGGAAAAGTGACAGAATAAGCAACAGCGACCACATTGTTTTTCACCAACAACCGTGGCACCATAAAAGCGTTATATGGTGGAGCCCTGTGCTATTCCTAACATTTCGTATGAGCCAAACGTATAAACCTTTTGTAGATAATCTCATCACTATAAAAAAAAAACAATGCGGTAAGGGCTTAGTGATGCTTTTGACTTGACGGGCTCTCTTTGAAGCGACGGTTGTTTGTGTTATTCAGTTATTCAATTAAAGAGTGCAAACTATTTTTTTACTTCGATGTTTCAATTATTCAGCATATATTTACAATGTGTTTGTTTTATATAATACATTTGCTGTATTTATTACTTATATTGACTTCCTCGCAGTTGTTTTAGTTGCAATTTGTTTCGGTAATGTAAATCAATTGTGTTCCTCCATACAACTCTCTTTGGATGCAAAAAACTACGAAGATCCATCATCCAGTCAACCATAATCATAAATAACGTCGCCTGTATTATTAATATTCCTGTATTATATCCAAACTAATCTTTCAATTGCTTCAAGGTCGATTTGAATATACTTACATGCGGTACACTATTCTCATAAAACATTTTTATGGCGCTGATGCATCTGTTCAATATGTTTAGTGACATTCATGTGGCTTTTATACGCTGGAAAATATGTCGTAGGGAATTGAAATGCATCATGAAGCATACTGGTATTATTAAAATGGATTATAAAAGTTACTAAGGCATCATGTACTGTTAAATAAATATATTCTCTGAAGTGGTTACAAAAAGGATATTTAGCGAGGGAAGATGGAAAATTATCTAACGTAACAGATATTAACCACACAAACATACCTAGAATCTCGGGAAATAGTCGAAGAGTGGGAAGGTTAAGAGATTTAAACGGGGGCAAATGATCACGTTAGAAAAATATTTTTTGGTAAAATTTCTCTGCAATAAGTATCAAGAAATATTGAGAATACAATGGGGCCTAAAAAACCAAACTCGCTGCTGCTCGTATACTTGGTTATATAACGTTCTTCTAAATTCACAAAATTCTAGATTGGCATTTAGATTTATATCTTCCAAAGAGGGAATCGAGCGAATATTAGCGACAAACTCGTGATTCAATCAGAATTTATTGTGCGTGTAACGAAGACATTAAGCAAAGCAAGGTCCAGCTATTTTGGCACATTGTTACTGCTATTCAATTCAGATCGAACTTTCGCTAAATAAACCGTGAAAATAATGCGAAAATTAATGTTTATAAATCCCCTTTCGAAAGAAGTGCATGTAAATCATTTCATAGGTTCGTGTAAGTTAACAATTTGTTATTCAATGTTCTTAGAGCTAACAACCTATATCTAAAGCAAACTTCGAAAATATACAGAATGAAAACTGTACAAAACAAAATCTGTAACTTATTAATCAATTGTTAATATTAAACTGAATGACAAAATATCTTGGTTTCATACATTGGCGTTAATATACCTTCGAAATGCAAATTTCATTAGAATTTGGTGTAATGTTATTTCTATCATCTTTGTGATAATAATTGTTTTGTATGTATCGTCAATTGTAAACTGTTTCATGTTAAATTTATCTCGTTCTTTCTGTTGCCTGAATTTTATAAAAGGAATATTTCAGAAACTTTCCTTAACCTTGAAATAACGCCTTTATTGCTTTAGTATACGTTCTATTGATTGTATTTGCAATTTAATTTTCCTTTGTTGCGACGAAAGTAAGAAACCCTATTCATGTGTGCAAAGAAGCAGCGAGCACGTCTTTCATTGGTCCTTACCTCCTTTTGTGGAGCTCAAAAGAGGCGGTTAAAACAAGCAATAAGGCATGGTAGGACAATCAAAAGGTTTCGTAGTGAGAAGGTATTGCAGGACAAAAACATGCAAAAGCACTGATGCTCATCAAAGACAGCAAAAATAACGCTATGGTTCAGCAAAGAGGACCTCGGGCATGGCAGAATTTTTGACAGGTGGGGTAGCCCTAAAACACTAGTTACTTAAACTATGAAAAGCTGAAGAACAAATCTGGCGCCTATGCCAAGAAGATCTGGAGACGTCGGGGTACATTCTATGCAAATGTGTTGCCATTAGTCACACACCAACATTTCAGTAGGCTATTTCATGTGTCTGTTAAACTAGAGGAAGAAGATCCTAGAGTAGTACTAAACTCCATTAGAAACCTCCTTTTGTTCTTACACACACGAGGACATTTTGTCGCGAGAGATCTATTAAAGTCGCAGTAACCAAAGAAATCCGCGCCCACAACCCGACTATAATAATTAAATAAAAACTGTATTCAGGAGTATTCAGACTGCCTTTCACTTCTAGAAGATAATATTTATACGTGACACAGTACGTTCAAGCACAGGAAGACTAACCTAAATTAAACTCAGAAGCCTATACAATTTCAATAACCAACCTTGTCTCTGCCAAACTATTTTTAGTGAAGCAAGTGATGACTTAGAGTAGTAAAACAATGATTTATACAAAAAATTTAAGTTTACAATCAACATACATATTTGGGTGAACATTGACGAAACGAGTGATATAATAAGAAAAAGTATTGGATTGTAAAAGAAGATGCAGAAGCCTTATGTAGTAAGTGTGGTAAAAAATTGCTTTGTTTTTAAAGCACCATTGTGGGTTGCACCATATACAGAAAAATATCCAGGGCTTCCCTTGTCGCTTACACCTGTCATTACTAGACAGAGAACATGGCTAGAAGCTATTTTATATTAGGTAAAAAATGTGGAGCAAGTTGTTATTTTCCGCTTAAACGATGATGCAGAAACCATTATTAAATGCAAACAAGTTCTTGAAAATTGTAATCCAGTAAAAAAAATTGAAATATATAGAAAGAAATTTTAGTGACAACAGACGCAACTAAATATTTTGAAAACTGAAATTTGAAATTACAAGAATATATAAACACTCCCTGTGAATTCTTCGTTAGACTGACGACAAACACTGACGCTAAATTGAAATGCTAGCCAAAAGAAAGCATTGTCCGATGTACATGCAAGCTCTTGTCGCTAAATATAAATGAAAGCTGTGTATATCTATCTGGCTTGATAAGCACATATTTAGGTTGTATCCTCTTACAGTAAGTCACCTGAAATGTGCGCCTCTAATTATTTATCAATCATGAGGCTTTGATTTTCCTAAATCTGTTGAAACTATTATTTAATCTCTTACAACGCTATTTACTTTAAATGATGCGAATCGAAGTGAACCCTAATTTGAATAAAACATGAATCAATAAATACGCTCTCAGAGAAGTAACTGAAAGAAAATTAATTCAAACCTGAAAATGTGTTGAAATTAAGTATTTTGTACAATTTCAAATCTTTTAATATTATACTATACATCTTATCATACTCGTAATTTAAGACAGCAAATACTTAGCCAGATTAGGCTATAACTTACAGGGGACATGATGGTCGTACATCATTCATAAAAACCAGATCGAAACTATAAACTTTCTATTTAATAACACCTGTCACTTTGCTACATATACATATATAGATAACAACGTTTGTATCGGAGATAAAGTCCTAGGCATTAATTAATGAACCGTGCCATATGATAACATAACAGCGTCGAAAAATCAATTTAATTAACCCGGATAATTTCGGCCTTCTGAATTAATTTCGCCGTTGAATACGATCCTTAATTATCCTTTTATGTAGGCGGCTACAAGATAAAGTATTCATAATTTCTCTCCAGATCAAACATTATCAAAACGGCGTTTACGTCATTAGGTCGTCCTCTTATCGATTTTAGACATTTATGGTGGTAATACACATTTTGCGATGTATTATTAAAAAGGGAAATACATATACATACACTAAACGACTCGCCGTTTAAAGGATCGTCAAACCTGGAATCATACATTTCATATTCACACGCTGAGCATGATACGTGTACAAAAGAAAAATGGAATGTTGATAACGGGAAACGTTAGCGCTAACTTGCATATACATAGGTGTCACTGCTACAGACTACAGCAGAATCCGCTAAGATTGCATTACCTGGATTGCGTCTTTATGCGGTAAAGTATCCGTCTCCATGCCACTAACTTTTGAGTGGCAGCTAGCGATTTTAGAAAATACGCGGGACGTTACATTAAATAAACGTTCTTGTTTTTATTCGTATCACACCAGACTCCGCACTGATACAAAAGAATTTTCACTTCAAGAAAAAGTATTTTCTGAAGAAATGTCTTTAATAGAAGGCAGTAAGTGCAGCTTTCCAAACAAAAGATAGATTAAAGAAACATTTTCTTTTCAAATCAAAGAACATTAGTTTGTTAAGCCCGTAATCGTGATCTGGTGAGATACGCAGTAGCGTTTATCAACGATAACTTTTTGTGACACCAATAATTACTTTAATTTTACTTTTAATATATCAGGGATAAATCCATCAACATTGCCAGTGCATGGAATAATGTATCTCCAACGCAATTCACAAATATTTAAAAAGTAAACTGCTAATGTATAAATATCGCGCACGTAAACAACTTTTGCTTTCAGTTTTTATTTTCTTTAGATTTCGTCAAAATTGTCCTGCCATGAGTGGCAAACAGAGGCATTTAAAAAAATCCACGTTTCGTCTAAATAGGCAAACTGCCAATAATTGGCGTGCACATTTTTAAGATATGATGTAAAAAATTTATGGTCGTATTTGTTTTGTGCAGCAATTCCATCAATTCTTATCGAAGATCTTCGTTCTTTCAACGGAAACCTATTCTTTTTAAATTAATCCTTAGAAACGAAAGGCTTGCATGAAGTGTATTTCAATCCATTAAAAGTTATAACACAGTATTCTGTATAATGTGTTGTTCTAAGGTATCAAGATATTCAGAAGTACGGCACAAGAAATGTGAGCTAACCAACGAACATATTTCTGCCCACTCGGTGCCATCAGCGTTGTTCCGTGCGCGTTCTCACATCGGATGTCCTTAGTTTCCTGGAGCCTTGTCCTTCTTCCTCCAGTTCCATCAAGTTGATGATCTTGCTGGGGTCTTCGGTCCTCAGAGTCTTCTTCCTGGACTCCCTCCTCGCTTCCTAAACCAGAAAAATGTACGTTAGTATGGTACTAGTATACGCTATGGTGATACTTATGCCAGCCTACTCAGGTGATCGTAGGTAGCCTTGTGCCTCGATCCTGACGGGGTTCTTCGGATGGTGGCGTTCTTCATTGCGGGATTCTCGCTAGTTAGAAGTTTTTGTTGAGCCGTGCCAGGAATCCCTGCAGCCGCTCAGTCTCGCTCAGGTGTGTTAGTGTTGCCATCGAGGTGCTTTGGGGTACGTGTAGTACTAATCGCAAGCAGCGATTCTATACACTCGCAAGGGAGGTAATGTAGGTGGGTGCCGCCGTGACCCAGACGGGATTGGCGTAGGTAAGGACTTGTACAGCATGATGCGCTCCGTCGCTCTGACTTTGATCTTGGGAAGCGGATCGTGCTGTTTCCAGGCAAACGCAATCGCTTCCGTCTTCCTGGGGTTGATCGTGAGTCCCTGGTCATCGAAGTAGTTTTTTTTTGGTCAAATGCGGCTGCGCAAGTTTGACCGCCAACTCGGCGGTACTCGATGTAGCCAGGATTGCTGTGTCATCTGCGTAGCTGGCGTTCAGCACTCGTTGATCTTCCGGTTTTGGAATGTCCATGACGTAGATCGTGAACAGAACTGGTCCTAGCGCCGATCCCTGTGGAACTTCAGATAGCATGCTCCTCTCTGAAGATTCCGTCTCATTAACCATGGCGTGGAATCTTTTTCTCCAGGTCCAGTGATACCTTGACGGTCGTCTGGTTCCTGTTGAAGGCAGTGGTGACCTGATCCGTGATCCGGTACAAAGCAAAAACTAAAGAGTTGTGGAGTGGCCTGACCTGAATCTAAATTGGTCGCTGTCCATAAGTTGGTTATCTACAAGATGCTCGTTGATTCTGTAGAAGAGCAGAGATTCAAGAATCTTGCTGATGGTCCCGAGTAACGATATCTGGTCGATAACTGTCCGGAGAATGAGGATCCTTCTCAGGTTTCAAGGCTGAGATAACCCTGGCAGACTTTCACCAGGTCGGGTAGTATGTCAGTCGGGGCACTGCGTTGAAGATCTGCGTCAGGTTGACCAGCAACTTGAGTGGTAGATTCTTCAACGCTCCTCCTGTTATACCGTCTTCGCCGGGGGCCTTTCTGCCCGGGATCCGCCCGATTACTTGCAGGATCTCTCTGGATGAAACGACGATCGGATGTCCAGCCTCCATATTGTCTATCTCCCCCAGCATTCTCACATCGCTATTCCCTCTCTACTTATATCACTTCCCTTCAAAATGACGAGCCAAGTATGTCTCTTGTGTCCAGGGATACACGTGCCTGCCGTCTATATAGTAGCGACAAAGAGCGGGCGAGGTTTCCCAACCGACCAGTCCTTAAACTCTTGAACAATAATACTGCTAATGCAACTACTCATGGCATTGGTGGAAGCAATTGGTGTCAGAAACATGTCCGTTGGTTAGCGTTTTCTCCTCTCACATTGTCTTTACCTTGAGTGATACCACTAATACCATGAGTAGCTGTATTAGCAGCATTCTTTTTTACACGTTTAGGCTTTTGTTGATTTACTTTGGGATCAGTCAAGCGTTATTTGTTTTTCACTGCTCCGGGCACTAACAAACTACGACAATATTCAAAGCTGTGGCGGTACGCTAAGACAGGTAATATGCATCAGTTATAATTCCGTGTACAGAATATTTATGCAATTACTCTACTTACTTCCCTCCCTCCCAATGCCTCCCAGTGCCTCAGAGGGTATCAAAGGTTGTCCCTGAAGGCAAATACGATCACGTTCTTGTTCAAAGAACGTTATTAACGCTGCAAGCATTTCGTTTGCTTGTTCATGCAAATATTTTAGCGTAATACAGTTGCCAAGTAATAAAATCCTTCATAAGGACTAATTTTAATAAAATAAATGGTTTAGCAAAGAAAATATGCATTGAATAGGCAATAGCCTAAACGAATGGTGCAAATATCAGATAATGTCGATAGAAACATATATCAACGGCGGTGTACTTCAATACTAATAGTAGGCGCTAATCTATAACTATTTACATGTGACGTCAAATATATTCAGCAAATATAGCATCCATCAATATTTATGTTGCCCCGGATATATTTAATCTATATATTCTAGTCTATAGTGAATAATGATATTTAGAATGATGCGGTGGTATATAAAATACACGATGTTTGCCTGTTAAATTGTTAAATAAATAATTCTTTACATAAATTATAATTAGGATGAGGTGGTCCCTAGCGGTTTCCTACACTGCGGTGCAAGTAACCTACTGTGCTCTGAATAATTTCTCAATGTTTAAGCCACTGTTTTATGGTGGTGTATACTTTATCAAGGAGTCGGGTTATACTCTGATTCAATTACACCTCTTTTCTTCCCTTGTTTACCTTTCTTCCTTCTGCCCTTTCGATCGTCGAATTTAGGTTACGAGTCCGGCCCCTCTTTTACCCACTACTCATTATTGTTTTCTAATTGTTACAATAATTTTCATGTTGTCTACCGTTTTTCTTTTCTCCTTCTCTATCTGGGCTGTTGGTTAAAACCATCTTTTCCTAAGTTTACCTCTTCGCTTTTTCTGTCTTCTTCCTACCTGTTTGCTTTGTGAGGGAGTCGGGTTATACTCCGATTCAATTATACCTCTTTTCTTCTCTTGTTTATTTTTCTTATTTCCGTCTTTTCGATCGTTAGATTTAAGTTACGAGTCCAGCTTCTCTTTCACCCATTTTTATTATTTTTTCTTATTTCTAGCAGTAATTTTCATGTCATCTACCGTCTTTCTTCTTTCCTTCCTTATCTGGATTGTTGGTTGAAACAATTTTTTCCTAGGTCTACCTCTTCGCCTTTTCTGTCTTCTTCCTACCTCGATTAATTTCCTTGGGGTCGATTTGAACAACATCGCCAAACCAACACAATTATCTTTTTATGCTTCTGATCATTGGAAATATTACCATTGCTTACTATTCCATTTTATTTTTGTTGAAATTATCGTAAAATCTATCGCTTCCGCAGCAATTGTTTCGCGATATGTATTGCAATGATACAGTTGTCGCTTGGTTTCTACATCATGTCGTACATCTCGTTTCAAAGGTTGTTAGATCGATCGGAAAACAAATGCCTAATGGACAAGCTACGCAATCACAGATTAATCGAATGCAAATTCTGTGGTAGGAAAGAACATCCACAATCTATTTGATTAGCTCCGACTCGATAATATTTCAGTTCTACATTCACAACACTCTACACATGTTCAGAGTCTCATTTAGTCGATATGTCGACTTCTAATATAGAGTACCACGCTAGAAACCAACGTACAGAATACGATAATGCACAGAATCTCGACCCTGATTTACGTGTAAATTGCCTAATTAGTTTCGAGCCTCCCGCTTAGTAGTTGCTAATAGAGAGCGTGTACTTTGCATTTCTCTGTTATTAAATGTAATGGGTTACATTGAATAACAGAACTAATACAACTACATACGTTTCTTTTGTGAAGGAAAGCATCTATTTATTGCCACGTGTTGCCAAGGGTTCAGTAGAAATAAAAAAGCAAATAGTTGTATGTTATAATTTAAATCGGCTACTAACTCGTAAGTCGAGACTCTCGTTCACGGTACAAGCAAAATATAAGATATTGAATAGCTTTTCATTACTCAATCTGTATTCGAATTTTTTGAGTCTCTTTACTAAACTCCCTGTAGATTAGAAAAAGGCATTATCTAGCTTTTTTTATCTATTACATACAGTTGAACCAAAATATAAAATTAAACGTTTAAATGGAAAATTCCCATATATTCCTTTTTTAATTGAAAAAGTGGAGTACGCCTGAAATGCTGTATATATGAATACTTCAGAACTATAGCTTAAGAACAGAGTGAGCATCTTTATTAATTTAGTGACAAAATGATTATAATTATAATTACTTTGGGAAAAGTCCGGTGGGCAGACAAACCAATCGAGTGCGGCAGGACGATAGGTATTGGAATAATAAACGAATGTAATTGAATTGAATGGATTCTTTAACAAATGATAGTTACCTGCAACAAAAATATTCTTCCTTAAAACAAAATACAAAGTGATAATTAAACTACAACAAAAGAAAAGCAACATAATGTAAATATGACTTTCTCTTATACACTTACACCTAGGACCTAAGAGTTGCTTGATAAATTCACTCTTCGCACAACGCGTTTATTGAATTTTCAATCGTTGTGTCGGTTTGATTTTGGAGTATGGGTCATCGTGCCGTCAGAAAGAAGCGTTTCTACATGCGTACTGCCAGTGGTGTTTCAAACTTTCCAAAGATTTGTAGTACGCGGTAAACAGCAACGCCTAGCCAATATAAAGTTATTTTTGATAAACCTTATTTTGTTGTTTTTTGCTTAGTTATTAAATATATTGTGAAGTGTATCAAATTAAATAAAAGAATTTTATATCTTCTCTAACAATTACTTTCCCAGCACTACCAATTTCTGTTGCCGAACTGAATAGCGAATTTTCCAAAGGAAGTTTCTAATTGAAATCCAACTTTAAATAAGATAAGTTTAGATACTTTTTAATAAATGTTTGCGTGTTAATTAGGCGTCCACTAATTAATTTAGTTAGCTCTCCAAGTCTCTTCTCTATTTACGGAAGAAAACATGCCCCAACGCTAATAATAGTGACCTGAATGCAACTCCGTAAGAAACTAATTACAAGGTTACACCATTGAAAAGTGTTTTGACCAACTACAAAAAAACTTATCGCGAAGTTAATTTGATATTTTGCAAAAGTCAACGCAAATTTATTAGCAATGGATTTTCTTTTGTAATATAGAGCGTTAAAAAAGTATCATGACCCTTGGGTGGGGATAGTAGGGACCAAAATATGCAAAAAAGTCTTAATAAACGTGGGTCTGGAAATGGATATTTCGCAGTTGTGGAAAATTATTCCTTTTTCTAGCATTTATACAATTTTTCAGTTGTTTTTTCTTTTTCTGGTAAAAACTTACAAGTTCTTATCGTAGTTGACATACGTATTATTAAACAAATAGTTTGTAGTTGTAAGGTTTAGTGCACAATTTTGCGAATTTTCTCTGTCCCTGTATACTCTAACAACGAATCTACCGTGCTAATGGGAATCCCAGAAAAGCGTACCGTCTTTAACGTCCAACTGTCAGAGCCCTTCAATTAATGTTTTTGTAATACTACACCAAAGGTTACTTGATACCTGTTCATTTAAATAACGCTCCCGTGATTCCGGGAGACTAAGGTTGGTGTCCATCCCAGATCTAGAAGTGGCAGTTCTAATACGGTTAAAGCAGAAATCGGAGCCAAGTTTGTGGAGAATATCTGCTTGCTCGTCCCTAAATCCACCTGACCATTGATTTTCTGCCTCTGGTTTCTACGCAATAGTCTCTAGGAGCCCGGTTTTGCTGTCAATATTATTTTTACATGAAATTCGAGCTTTAATTTCTGCAATACGCACCGACCAAAATCCCCGCGATATTCCAGAATTTGATTGACATTTTGTTCACCAGGTTATAAGCCTAGGTTCTTTTACCAAAACCTAATAACTTAAGCTTTCTTTAGAACACAGTGGTTTATCTCTCAAAACGGTATTCCTTTGAAACAAAGGCAACAAATGTAGTTCCAGTCTGATGATGACCCGCCGCATTTTTGTATAGCAGTTAGAAACCATTTACAGGGAACTTCTGGACAAAAATCGGAAGGAATCGGCGAACCTATATCATGGCCTAAAAGATCGTTTGATATTCTCTTTATGGAGAAACTTAGAACTTCATGTACGCTACATCTGCATATAAACTCGACGAGCTGCAACAAGAAAAGTCAAATTTCAAAAGCCTTTGTGGTTTCTGTTTAATATAGGGAGAGTATTTGCAAAATCTCATTCGAATTTTTGCCTCTGCGGTTTATTCATAAATTATATATTGTTTGTTTGTTTATACGCAACAAAGAACGTGTAAAAAGGCTAAATATTTCGTATATCCGAAACCATCTACTTGCGGGCGCGTATTCATCATGAGTTTCCTTCATATTTTAGGCCACACAATTACCTCTTTAGATTTGTCATACTTTTTTAACACCCTGTGTAGCTCAAATAAACATGATAATATATAGGAATTCATGAATTCAGTGGTGACGATTAATTACAACATGTAATAGGTGGATTGCAAGTATTAGAAGTGGACATACGACATAAATCGATGACATGTTTACAATTACAGAGCAATAAACATCAAAGAGTAATCGGTATTTGCTACACAAATTGATACAAATTTCTGGCTTTATTGCCGTATAATTTTGTTGATATCGCTATGAATTTGCATATGTTACCATTAACATCAAATGAAAAAAAATGTAAATTAAATGCAAAACATCTAATTTTGAACTGTTTCAATAGTTTGTAGGCCGTGATATGAAATGTCAATGTAACATCGTACAAAAGGCTAAATCTGCTGTATATTATGTCATCTTCCATATTATTCAACGAAACTAACTGCATACGGATGAAATAATTGAAAATAGCATTTGATCGAGTTGTGTAAACATTCGCCATGTCTTCGTCTTTGTTCCCAATATTATTTCTCATTTCTACCTGTTTTATTAATCTTTACTATTTCATCATTTTACGAACCTCGTTCGAATTAATTTAAATTTATCAGTTTTTTGGTAGACAATATGTACGTTTCCCAAGCTTTTTGTGCTGTTACTTTTAGTAATGGCACAAACCATGCAAAATTGTTTTAGTATCCGGCACATGTGAAAATTTCTTCTTATTTACCCTTATTTACTGCAAAGTTCAAATATTTCCGACTCTACAAAGGTAATATTTATTATGTCTCATTCCCTAGTAAGCCTGCAGAAACGACCTGCGCTTCACGAAATTAGCAGAGACTAGAGAGGCTCGTGTCTATTCGCCTCATGAGAATGGGTTCGTGTTGCCTACTGGTTTCGAAGAGTCGACAAAACACGAATCTGTCTAGTCTCTGCTAATTTCGTGAAGCGCAGCGAAAGCGTACTCGTTTCTACAGCCTTACTTTCTAGTTACTCTTGTCAAATTTACTGAATACAATATATGCATTGCAGGCTGTTGTAATTTCAACAACATAAAACAAAATTAAAAAACACACAATCAAATTTACACAATGCCTACTATAATTAATTAATTTTTAAAGGTAAAATAAGAGAAAATAACACGTCGTTGGATATAATACTGCTCTCAGTAATTACTTTATGCCTTATTTCTGGTTTTCTCTGGCTTTGAAAGTTGATTTTTCTCTAAAGTAACACTAGAAAATAAATTGTTCCCAATAACATATGTATAATAAGCAAGGTATAATAGAAACGTATAACTAATCAAAGAAATCAATTATAAACTCCTTCGTAGACCTTGTTCAATAAAGTTATAGTAAAAGGCAAAAAACCAACGAATAAAAGCAAAAGAAACGGAACAAAGCTTTTCCTTTCTACTGAGACCTAAAATCCCAATAGAACAAATAAATCAACTCTCAAGTAATTAGTCTTGTTCAAAGCTGAATTCCAAAAGATAAAATTTTCTATTTGTCTTAATTATCCACTCATTAATCTGGGAATGCACTGTATATCTTCCCACAATAACGGATCCGATCTTGCTGCACCGCCGAAAGTTGCAACTCTAATTATAAGTAATACATATTTCGGAATCAGAGCCAACGATTTTGAGTTTGTGTTTGCAAATTAATTACAAACTAAGCAAATTGCTTCTTTGAGTTCGCTACGGAAAGCCCGTTTACTGCGGTATATTACCTAATCTCGTTTTAAGCTGGTTGTTTAAGCATGTTGCACCAGGTCTAACTTATTTGTAAACATGATCTAATTATGAAAGATCTACTCCCTCGTGTAGTCGTATACGAGACTTGCAAGCTTCTATGATATTGGAGGTTGTCTTAATTACCTTCAGATGCACAGAGAATCCGAATAAGCGATTTTCGTTACTTGTTATTAGCATCAATAATGACTACGAAGTCAACCCTACTCGTATTCTGTGAAGTTTGCGAGCCATTAAGTACAAGCAATTGGATGTTCTAAATGATATATACGAGCTGTCCCTTCCTTCCGGAATTGTAAAATTGCGCCTATTGTGTAAATAGTATGAAGATAAAGTAGAGTATCTTTCAAAAATATTTCCGCATATACAGGATAAACGACAAGAAGCGAACCTGGCATCCACTTTATTATTTCAAATGAAACGCGCTACATATTATTACGTTTTTGGTTTCTCCCTTCAGAAATAAACTATTATCATAGTTCCGATAGGTTTCGATATATTTATAAATCTATTTCAATCTCCTAAATGTAGGTATACAAGGTTACCATAAAGTGAGGTAGACATTTCAAGTTTTTAGACAACAAATTAAGTCAACAACAAGAATCAATGGAAATTGAACTTCTTGAATCATAGAATTCCTTGTGTTAACTTAACCGTTTAATATGACTTCAACTTTGGTGGTATATAAGCATTAATCCATTCTCCAACTTACAGGGCATTATATTTAACATACTATAATTTTAGCATGCTACGCCATCCTGTCAAAAGAGAGGGAAGGGAGAGGGGAAGTCGAAATTCTTAACGCTCAACAAATCCGCAGTTACCTGCCGTTCTGAAGCCTAACTTGTACGCCCTTCTGGGGATAATGTTGAAGTAAGATGAACCTAAGGAACATTCGTGGCCGCTATGCCCAGTCGGCGACGGTCGTAAGTGGCAGTGGAAAAAGATTCTGGCTCCCACGGCAGGAGCCAACTATACAGGAAAGCGCCACCAACTCAAAACACAAATGTCCTACGTAGACCTCGGTCGTGGGAACCGAGGTACGTCGCCAGAAAAGACGCTCAAGAATTCCCACTTAGTGACAGTTCTAAGTAGTCGGCGTTTAAAATTAATTAAAATAAAGGAAAAAATTAGCAGATTAAAAACAGGTCTTAACTGATTTACGATGGGTTTGGTTTACACTGTTACAGAGGGTATGACCAACGCAAACGGGATTCCATATGATCCTAGTGTTTCGTAGTTTGCTAAAGATGAAGGCGTGGTACAGTGTTTTAATGTCGCCTATATTCATGAAGTGTTTGATTGATCTGTACAAAAAACCAAGAGTTCTATTGGCAAAGTTGTTTGATAATATTTTGACAAACTAAAAACTCACAAAGCTCAGGCAGCTTTAGCCGAAATTACTTGTAGCTACTTACAACCTTACTTACAACGCTATTACTACGACAAAGACAGGAGCGTAACTCCTAACGTCTACTGCCCATAAATTCTAGCTCCATTTTATTTAAATTTATATTGCCCCGATGTTGGGAAGCTGTTGCGTCCTTGAGAAATCCGAATTTTGTCGATTCCTACGGTATATCCGGGCGTGTGGTAAAGTGCATCGAAAAAATCGCAGTTTCTTTAGCAAGATGTTTTAATTACTGTATCAGGCTTGGCGCTTTTCCAGACGTATTAAAAAAACTAGGATGGTCACTCTATACAAAAAGGGAGATAAAAACAGAGAAGAAAACTATCGTCCTATTTCGATAATACTAACATTCGACAACATTTTTGAGAAAACTATATGTATACAGTATAAAGAAAACGCTGAATCAAAATCCCTGATTAACGAAAAGTAGTTTGGTTTGAGAAAACGTTGCTTTATTATGTACTCAGATAGTACATCATTTAATATATCGGGTAGTTGAGGGTCTCGAGGATGGTTTGTGCACGAGAATTCCATTGTTAATCATAATGTGTTGTTCGACAAACTCTTTAATTTATTTGTCTGACTGCTCGCAATTTGTAGACATAAAGAATATTCCTAAGCCTCTTTCTATTAAATATGAAGTTCCTCAGGATTCCGTTCTCGGACATCTCTTTATCATTTATATAAATTTTTGTGAAAACATTACACCTGATACATGTATTACATATGCAGATGATCCTACGCTGATAGCATCTGCTGAAGACGTGAGTGTTTAGAATGTCGGATGAGCTACTGACCGGTCACTGCGTGGTGATTTACGTCCAATAGATTGAAATTAAGCAATGAATGAACTCGGACATTGGACTGGATTTTGGTTTGCGTGCATGTATTGTAGTACCTAAGATGATAAAGTTCCTTGGTGTGACCATTGATAGCGATTTGTCTCTGAATCCCATAGATGAGATCTGTACAAGGTTATCTAGCATAATATATGTCCTAAAGAAAGTTAGTTCAACCGAACGCGATCTTATCGGTTCATCTGATTTACGCTGTGATACTTTGGGCAACTTCTTCACATTCCGAGATTTTTTAAGTTACAAAAGCGTTCACTGCGGATTATTGCGGACGCCGGCTATAGGGATCATTGCAGGCCAATTTTTAAACAACATCGTATGTTACATTTACCAGGTATATACATTCGCTTTCAGCATTTGGAGATCCACTTAAATAAAAATAATTTCAGTACAAATTCATCGGTAAATACTAGAATCGCACACATAATTTGAGGGTCAAGTTTTCGCTTTTCAAAATCAACTAAAAATTGTCTAGATATTAAATTAGGTAATCATTTGGCATTATATGTTACCAATTGGAATACGAATAAATTCAAGAGAACAATTAGAATCTTCTTACGCACTGTTTCTACTCTATTGTTGAGTACTTAGATCCGCCTCATGTTGGAAAAGTCTCTCCTATGGCGTGGTCTTTTTTTGTGTAAGTCGGTTTTTCGTAGTTTGTTTTTGTTGTTGTGATTCTTTTAACTTTATTTAAATACTCATTTAAATACCTGATACTTTTGTAGAAATATGAAATAATTTCTCATACGAAGGTCGAACATCGCGCCGATTTCCGCACCGAATTGGTAATAGCCAACAGCTTTTATTTGTTTGTCTCACACCAATCCATAATTATAAAGTAAGAGTAAGTTGTCATCAATTCCGTTAATTGTACAAATATTTTCACATCATTCGCATGTGCCGAAACCGGACAGGTAGGGCTCTCAAATAGGTGGTTTATGAAGATATTGAATTAGAGCGATCTTAATTTTCGGCCCTTTGCAATACCGGACGTAGACACTAGTTCGTATGATCGATATCCATTGTAAAATAAGAACACATCAGCCTCTACAGGTTAGGTGAAAATCCAAAGCAGCTCAATTTATAAAATAAAATATTGTGAGTAAAAGAGTCAAATGCTTTGGAAAGATCGGTGTAAGTTACGTCGACTTGAATCTTTTTATGCATGCTTTTACAGATAAATTGAAAAATTGTCGCTGAGTATCCCGGGATAACAAACCCCTCTAGATTTTCTTATTTTTAAGATACCGAAAATATTCGTACTCAAAGTTTTAGCACTATGTATTTACTCAACTTTTGTGGTTGATAAACAAATCTTGAAGCAGAGGGTCCATTAGTAATTATTTCTGATGATTTGTGCAAAAAGAAAAATTGCTTCTTGACTAGAATGCTGCAATTTGTGAAACATAAAATTGTAAAACGACGGAATGCAAATTTAATTGGCTTACTAAAATATTTAAATAATCCATCAAATTATAAATATGAATTAGACATAGATTCCTTATTTTTTACTGCCATCAAAATTGGTATTAAAAGCTACAGTCAAAAAAGTGTTTGTTAAACTATTTGTTACTAATAATTATTATTAAAAAATATATAACGCACTAATGACCATGCCACCTGCAGCTGATCTTTTCAGTACAAAGATTCGGTCATCCTCAAGTGATAACGCCATTAGCAACTAATGTTGTTTAAAAAGTTATAAAAATTTATATTATCATTTATTTTTTTTTTAAGCAATATGAATTTACGTTTGTTTTGTTAAGAATGAATTATTTTGCATTTCAGTCTTTCTCATTAGAACTGATCTTTTCTATACTCACAATAAATCTTCTGCGTTTCTTTTTTAACTGAAAAAAAACCTCACTCGCAATAACTAAACACTAGATATGCACTACGCGAATTAATTTGTACTTGTTAATGGGACATAGGAAATCCCGGGATCCAGGGAATAGAACCCTTTTTTCCCGGGGTCGCGGGATTTGAATTTTACGGAAAATGAGAACCATTATCGCTAAGTTAGTGATGGCTACGAAACCATGCTGGAAGGTAAAAAATGTTAGGTGCTAGAGAGAAGATGTTCGAACATTATACTTTAACATTACTCACCCATTTATACATAGGCGGGCGAATATGTGTATGTAAAGAGATGTATTTTATTTAAGTACGTGGACAACTTTCATGCCATTATTTTTTCAAAGTTTCCTCTATTTTCGCCCGTCTCTTTTATGCCAGCGCATACGAAATCCTCCGACGATATTGCTACGGTTCGTTAAACTTCATGTCTTTTTAAACAGGATACTTTATAAAACGTTCTGCATATAGACCTTTCCATTACTTTTTCAATTCACCTTTTTTGTTTTCACGCATCTACTATGTTTATTTAACGAATTCGAGAAGAGGATGGCGAAAGTTGTGTCACATAAATAATGTAAATTGATGATACACGCATATGTACTCCAGCTTTGTAAGTTTTAATAGGTTCTTATACTCGAAGATCCGTACTTTTACAAAATAGGCGAACCTTGCGGATATGTCTATGGAACCGAAAAAAGTTTTTGATGATTAATTTTTTTCCACGTGAAATTCAAATTATTACTTACTTTTGTTACGTGTGTGGCATGTACGTGAATTGACTTTCAAGCCTCAAAAAAAGTTATAAATCAGCAGAACTTGTAGCTTCAAGGCTTACAGGATGGAATTGATTAGACAAAAGGCAGTAATATACACATTCCGTAGTAATCAGCAAGAACTGCGACATTTATTTTCAAAGTAAGATGGCCTGGTACTCTGTAACGATGTTAATGCCATATTAGAGGCAATGAGCCACCATCACAATCCAAAAGAATAGAGACTCTTTATAGACTCCTCGAAAACGAATCTTAAAATTCTTAATAATAGAAATGAAAATCTTTCTATTCCCATGCTGTCAACGAGAAAGAGCTTTATGAAAGCATGAAGCTACTGCTGGATACAACAGAGGATTAGAGATTTCAATGGTAAATTTGTGCGAATTTAAACGTTGTATCCTTAGATCTGAGTTTGCGTTGGAGTATACGACATTTTAACGTTGTGTGTGTGAATGAAGTAGTAAGCATAGAAAAAAAATTATCATATAAAGAAGCAATGGCAAGAAGCAAGAAAAAGTAACCTTACTCGTGATTTTAAGAATACCACTGCTGTCTTTACGTCAAATTGGAATTGAGGGTTTCCTTTATTTAAACAAATAACTAAAACTAAAATTAAAGAATTAAAGAATATTTGTGGACTGCCAACTCAGAGAAAGATACAATTTTCGACAATACCCTAGACCAGGGATAATTAACCAGGTCCCTACCGCCCACTAGTGGGCGATTGAAGCTTTCGTGGTGGGCGGTAGATGTTTATGACTCAATCACAAAACAGGTTCTACTATACTTTATAGTTGCGCTAAAGTTACTCCAGAACCGGTAAGTAGTAAGTAAATCTAACTACCAACAAAGAGACAAAAGTGAGCTGTAGCTATAGAAGGGTTGACTATCCCTACCTTAAATGAAAGAGGAGCACCCGCTTAGCGTCCTTTCAAAACTGAGGTAAACAACTATCACGGGGATAAAAAAAATTAAAAATATAAACAGCTGGTTGAGGAACAAAAATTCGAGAGTAAATACGCGCGTAAAGATTCATTTCTTCCATTCGCATTTTGATAGATGTGAGCTGTGAACATGGTGATTGTATCAATTTACAAGTGAGAATGGAGCAAAAGCATGCTTGTGCACCAATGACACACAAGCGGAAATCGAATAGAAATCTGCATTATTCCTTAGAAGGTTAAAATTTCGAACGTGTTTTGTTCAAAAACCTTACGTGCCTGAAAAATTTGGAATGCAGATTCAAAATCAGTAGGAAAAATTCTATAAGAGTTGCCTTCTTTAGTTCATGTAACATTCAAGAAGTATAATTTTGTATGTCAGTATAATTTTCAGGTGTAAATTTAAATTTAGGGTAAAAATGTAATTCTTAGTTGTAAAAATTTTTTATATGGTATAATTCTTGCGATCGGTCATCAAGCAAAGAAATATAACAGCCAAGTAATGGATTAAATTTTAAAGATTTTAAAATTTGAGTTCAGAACACTTGATTTATTTTAATTTGATTTTTAGACCACCCTAATATAACATTTGATTTAAAAAATCTTTGAAAGTAAATCTACACTTCGTCATTTCCAAAGGTTTTCTTGGATCAACAAATTCTAAGTATAGACAAGAAAATCTGTATAAGATTGGTAGTTAAATTGTTGGTATTCTAATAATGTTTTCTTTGAATGAATAAATAACGTGCCACGTTAAAAGCGATTATCGCAGTAATTAAATTAATGTGTACTCAAAAAAGATTACCCACATACATGCTCTTACATGGTTAGTGTACAACAACACGGTTCTACATATAATAAATTAGAGTGCAATTACATTAGGTTTGCTCTTAAAAAATTAAACGGCAGCGTTCAGCGATTGTACAAAGAAGTAGAGAATGCATTAGTAAATCAGTTATCTTTTTTGTAAAAATAGATACAAACGCTTTGCTTTGTGGTGTCTTTTCCTTTCGGTTTTTAAACCTTTCCCAAAGTAAAAGATACTGAAAATTCTGAATTAAACATCAACAAAATTTTAAAAAACAACAAATTAAGATATTAGGAAATATAAAATTATCTGAACGGCAGTCTCCATATTTGGAAAGGTTTCAAACGGTTCTACTGATGCAATTAAAATTCTCTCTAATATTTGTGACATCTTTAACATTTCCCATAGTCCACATTTAGGCAATATTTATATGGAAAGCTAGCTTCCTTGCCTAATGATATCCATACTGGATAAGATCTTCTAGAAAAAATTTGGTCCGATGATTAATGCAGTCAAGTCAGAATTATTTATAATCAAGAGAGAGAGACATTAAGGGCAATGATGGAATTCCTCTATGCATACGCTCCATATTTTAACGGCATTTCTATCCGAATTATACAAAAATGTGAAAATTATTGCGCAAGTATAAGTACAAATATTCTACACATTTTTCATGAATATCACATGAATACCTCATTTGACATTACTTTCCTTAAACCTGACTCCCATTTAATTTTAATAGAAAATAGTCGAACGTTATCGGTTTGTTAGAGATAGTTTAATATCTCCGCAACATTTGAATCTAATTCTGGCCCAATTAACATATAATATTTCTCGCAATTAACAACTTAAACTCGTAATTCAGGAATAAATTAAAAGCATAAGTAATTTAGAAAAACAAATGGAAGTTTGTTCGTTGTAAGAGCAACTGCATTCCGTAACTTGCACTACTACTGCAGCTTTCTACTAAAACAATGATATATGGTATATGTTTTACCTTTACAATATTGCACTATTATATAATTGGATTTAAAGGAAAACTTGTAACGACCATTTTGCTAATTACAAGTTGCATATATTTACTATACGTAAACGTTGCGTTCATATATATTTTTAAAAGTTACAACTCATGCCTTACATATTTACAGATGCCCTCGTTTCCTTTATATCCACCCTGCTGCTTGTAAAATTTCTGGTCGCAATTTTCGTCGTTTCTTGAAACCTTGCCAGATAGTGCACAAATAACAAGAATAAATTGGACCATCACTAAAACTAATGTAGTTAACAAGAAGGATGACTGGGATAAATGTGCACTTACAACAATTGACAAGCTTCCAAAATTTCTTCTAAGATTTCGTACCATGACTTATTTTATGCTCTACATTTAACATACAGGGACATTAAGAAGTATGGAACCACCCATATATTCCCACGGTAGCTAATTATTTTTGATCGAAAGTGGATTGTGCGATTTTGTAGAAGTAGAATATTTTGATAAATTCTGCACTTCAGGTTTCTGGGCAGTAGTCCATGGCTTTTCAAATTATGGGTTACTTCTTAGAATTTCCAGAGCTGTAAAAATATTTTTGTTGCCATCCAGAATGGAAAATAGTATTGAGAATTATACAGGCGAAGATACTTTATTTCTTATGCAAAAGATTTGCAGGAGAGGACCTGTCATGTGAATAATGCGAAATATAGACATTTTCCTGTAACACATACAAGAAGCTATGAGACATTATATCTATTTTTTTGCAAACCTTGAAACCCCATGAATAAAGAGAATGTTTTAATTTTATCTATTTCTACGTCCAAAAGCGAAAGAACTTGAAATAACATTCTTTTAGCGTTTTGCATGACAAGGAAACCTTACAGTATCCTGTTTCTGTCTGTGGCAGAGCTAGGCGCTGTGTGCTCGAGTATCTGGTTTCCACTGAGGTACCAAAACTGATATATTCCGTAGGGCAGCCACCACATGATAAAGAAACGCTCAAGATCAATAAAGAGTGTGAACTAGGTATTTTTACGATGGCTCATACTTTTTGATAAATACTGGATTCTGATAATGAAAACTGTCGGAAATGAACCAGATAGAACTACACCTGTACATGGTGTCACAGGATAAGCTGACGTTAGCCGTATATCAGAAACTAAACAGATTCAAAATTTGTAAATTTGCAGATTTATTTTGTTAGAGAGGGCGTCCCTTTAGAATATATCAGTACATCCTTTCAATTTCCGGCTTTACCGGAAGTGACGTAAACTTAATTTTCGATTGAATCGAATATCCTAATTTTTATAAAACAATTGAATTCAGCAATTAAATTGACGTAAAATCAATGAATGTCGATAGGTCTAGACGTTACCGCATTAAGGCCAACTTTAATTAATTTAAGAAGATTTCACTAAAATGATCCTAGCACTTTATCGCTTACTTCCTTGGTATGCAAAAGTGTTTGATCAGTGATTGTTATGGGTTAATACGCTGTAAATATGGGCAATTGAAAAGTATCTCCACTTTTGTATGTAGTTTAAAACACGCTGTATATTTTTATTGTAAATGATGGAATATCAAATTCTTCATCAAACAATATTCCCCATATCTCAAATGAATACTCGAGCAATTAATCGTAATTAATGATATTGTATTCAAAATTTCGAAAGGTGGCCATGAAGGGTGATTACCCATTTGGTATATATGTTTAAATTTGAGGTGTCTGGAGAACGTGGAAGCCAAAAGTGTGAACCTTCGCTTGTTATCCACTTTCCTTCAAATAGTTTCCCAAAAAATTTTTATGTTGTGAGCTGGTACACCAGTATCAAGCGGCAGCAGACTAAACAACTGGCAATGTATCAAGGTGTTCATGGACAATATTGCGTAATATATCTAAATATTTTTTACTCGTTTAAATTTTCATTATAAAAGGGAAAGAATGCGGTTGTTTTTAATTACCCGGGATACATTTAATTGCCAACTTCCTTGAAATACCCTCTACCTAACTACATAGAGATTTTGGCTGCCCAAAGGTGACTGTTACGTCTATTGAAAATACCGCATTCATCTATCCCTATAATTTTCTTCAATCTTCATCTCCGTGACAAGATGTGAAAAACTCGCGAAAAAATCCTGTGGATACAAGTTTTGTACTTGCTTATATGGAAAAGGTTTCCATTTGCGTCTTTTTAACATTCTGTGAATGGACATTCGCGAGATTTCTAACGTTGTTGCTACTTTTCGAAGAGGTAATATAAAAATATCACATGACATGAATCTCAACAATTTCGCCATTAATCAATTCGTTTTTTCTAATTTTTGGTCTAAAGTGTTCATATTCCAAGAAATTTTTAATTAACCGTCAAAACGGAGCGCACGTTCTACTTAAAATTCTTGTAGATCCCCCGGAAATAACCAATAAAATTAAGTAACCCTGGTGTGTCAATTCAAAAAACTAGATTCGCGATATACTAATAAGCTATAGAACTGTGATTACAAATTCAAACATACACGCTAGACGTTTATTGCCAACTTTCAAACTTTTAATTACAATAACGTTAATTGCGAATGATTGCCTAAGTATTCATTTTAGGTATATAAATGTAATATCATTCGATAAAGAATTTAATACACCATCATCTACAACAGAAATATAACTGAATTTTATTTGCATTTCTTCGAAAATTTTTGGCAGATGGACGAATACATCTGAACTTTTATAACTGTGAAAGTGTTTAACTTGGAGAACTGACATTTTAAAATTGAATTCAAAAATGTAATAACATATAAGGTGTTCTACTGGAAACAACAAAGTTGACAACTACTTCCGGTATAACCGGAAGTATCAGACAATTCAAAATATTAGTTTAATAGCACATGTCAGCTTTAATGCACTGCCAAGTTTCCAACATTTTCAAATGATGCTACTTCATATACTGATTGATATAGTTCCTCGTGAAACAACTTGTATAACGATATATATGATAAAATTGCTATGGGTTGATGTAGATATCGAGAATTGTAAAACGAATTAAAAAAATGCGCAGGGTGTTACTCAAAACATCAAAAATAATATTTCTAATCACTATCCTAATGACTAATCCTTTACATCTGTACATCCAATCTTAATCATAAGAAAACTGAAATGAAACAAAAATGAATTTTAAAGTAAGATTCGTTGGAATTTAGTTCAACAACAAAATATTGGTGACCCATTAAATCCAGTCAATTTTTAACAGCTTATATTATCTACATTGAGAATATAAAACCAAATAGTTTTACTTCGTTTCTCTTCTTTCCAGGAAATTTGGTTGTCAATGCTTTCCAGGATATACAGGTCCTAGTTGTTCTGATGGACCAAAATCTGGTTGCTCCAACTCAGACGGGTCGCCTCTGTGTCAGAATAGAGCCTTTTGCAGGTAAGAATTTAAATTAAACAAAAGCAGAGCTATATTGAAAATTTGTACTTTGAATAACTGATACATGAACATTTCATGTTATGAAATATCTTACATGTTATAGTAGTATAATATAGTATTCATCAAACAATTTTACAAGAAGATGAAATATATTGTCAAATATTGCAAACATTAGTAGAAAACGTTTAAAAAGAAATCTAGTTAGCGAAAATAAATTTACTCCTGACAGAAGGCTTAGGTGGTTTCCGGTGTTATTTTACCGAAAATGGATTCCTAAGAGATCGACACGCCTCGTAAAACTGCCTGGAGTGAGTGTAGTGTTCTACTAGAATCCAGGGTATACAGCTGGAAATATTGCGACATAGACCCAAAAGTAATGGATACAATCCATAATTCACGACGCTTGCGTTTGAATCGCTTAAATGGTTGCGACGCTAAAGCGCTGACTGAAGTAATTTCAAAACCATGTTTTCGTTTAAATTAAAGTAAATAATGGAATAATAATGCTAGCAGTAAATTTATGTTGCGAATAATTTTAACTCATTACATTAAAGGATGGAACGAAACATTATCTTTACGTAGGATAAAATTGAATATGATAAAATGCCATTCAGTAATCTTTAATTAAAAAGTACCTTACCCTGATTGAAGTGACGAAATTTTTTGTTGTAGATTAGTTGACAATTTCATCCTAAATTATTACAATTACTTAATTAAAATATTTTTAGTTTATCGGCACCCGGATATCCGGAAATGGATATCAATCTTCTCATTTCAAATGGAGCGCTTTGTATTTTATGAGTCCTCTGCATACCTTTAATACAAATAATATGATGTAGCATGCCATGGACCTAGGGTGTACCACCTTTGAGAAATGTTGATAGGAACAAATTTCAATACATATCAATATTTCTTCTCGGGCATTTGCTATGTTGTTTATCATATCGTATTTTACTCAACAATTTTTATACAACAATGTATGAGTTTAGGGCAGCACATCTCCTGTTCACAGAATTTTTGAAATTCAAAGATGTGTGTGATGTAACAGAACGCATGTTAAAGCTAGAAACTACAAACACCGACAGTTCCCCTATTATTTCTATCTAATTGTTTAGTGGCCACGAAATAAATTACTTACAATTACCGTCAGACAATCATGATTACAATGGACGAACAGACTCGGTTTTCAGAATTCCATTGCATTCGTTAACGCAGCAGTAAAAACTCATAATATTGATTCCCGTGCTAGAGAACTGAACTACACATACAAATACATTCAATTTTATAGGTGTACAGATTTTAAACACTACAAGCCGATACAAAAGGAGAGCATTTTTTGGAAATGCACCATATAAATGGGGTAAAAACAGTATAAACTGCAAGGTCTACAACAACTATCTAAGTACCATTTATTGTAATATGAATTTTAACAAATCTTCTGTAATGTTGATTTTCAATTGGGATTCTTGCTTCTTATAGCAATGGCCGATAAATAAATAAATAAAAACGAGCATCGCTGTTGCCAATTATAGGAAGATTTTTCCATTAAATAATGTTAATTTTTGTTAGTCACATATTTATAAGGATGTGTCAAAATTACAATACACTAACATCTTTTAAAATTGTGTTTTAGACGGATTTCCTATTCAAAGTATACAATTCGAACAATATAAAGAGATTAAAATAGCAAAAAACTGTAAAACGGAAAAAAAGTTGTATACGTACTTTCAATTGAAAGTATATGAAATTTAAACTGGATACCTTACAGTCTGGTCCAAAACAGATTGTTTACTTTTGAAAATTTAAAATATTACAATAAATGTTACTAAGTTGATCAGTGTCTGTTTTAAAGTTAATTGCTTTTATAACTATGTTGAATGTCCAGAATAACAACATTATCGGAATCAAACAGGTGGCCAGTTTCTAAGCTATGATTGGCTTATGCAAGCTCTCTTACCCTTACGGCAATCACTTCTGTGCTGGCTAATTCGATATAGGTCCGACCGATATAACTATTACCGCAACCCGAACACAGAATCTTATAAACAAAATTAATGTTAAATGAAAGGGGAACATGGTCTTTTATTTGAGGGGGAATAAATTTATGACTGTTAAGGGGTTATATTGAGCAATTTTTATATTAGTGAATGACATTAATAGTTGGTTTATTCTACAAGTTAAACTGTCAATAAATGGTAAGCGTCTAAATTTAATTTCATTTGTCACGTCCTCAATTGGACCATCAAAGAAGTTTGTACAATCAAATGATTTTTTATTTAGTAACGGTTTAGGGCAGCCATTGTTGGCAAAAATACCAAACAGTAAAAATTGTTGATCTGAAAAATGTATTACTCTATTTTTCATTGCTATCACAGTATTCAGTTTTTGATTCTTTGGATTATTATTACTATTGTTCTTATTGCTATTATTACGCAGTTCAGAAATAATCAACTGCGCTTCACCCTGTATGGCGAGGCGGTATGGAGTTACATAAATAGCTGTTCATAGTTATATATCATTATCTGAACTGACACCTGGTGGGACAAGTAGAGATTTTATTGTAAGAGCTCAGGGTAATAGAAAATTTTTTTTTAGAATATCCAAAGGCGATTGCTTTTGCATTGGACCGGTTTGAATATTTTCAATAATTTAGTTATAGCCTTCTAGTGGTCCTAATTTAAATAGGACCGCTAGAGGATTATGGTAATTCTGTACATAAAACAAGAAGGAAACCTTTTTCCCCCTGTATTACCCTATTAATAACTATTAAAACAAACGAAAATACACACTGTCTATCTGGTGTATTGCGACTTTTCTCAAAACTATTAACTATCAACATATCGACGTAGCTAAAAAAGTACACAATCCTGTTTCTAAATTCGCGTAAGATATTAAAAAAAGTACCCCATTTCACGTACCATCAATATTAAGCTGGCTATTTTTAGAAACTTGATCCTTTAAGCCACCCCATAAGTAGTCCAAAGGAATGAAGTCTATTGGTCAAGCAGGCTACTCAATTTCACATCTCTTACCGATCCACTGATTTGGAAACAAGTAGTTCAAATGTTCAATGTAAACTATATCTAAACTAAAATGCAAGGAAGCGCCATCTTCTTCAAGCCAGACATTCAAAGTAACAGAGTATGTTTTCTAACCTCCAAATAAAAAATATTTTTCTTTTCTAAATTAAGAGGCACTTTGTGCAATAAAAGTTGATAACCCATACATAAATTAATGGAAAATGAAAGTGAAATTAGGATGTTTAAGCATGTAAGAAGGATATAGGAAAGTTGGGAGTTGTACGTTCGAACCAGCCATTTTTCAGGATTTCCTGGCGAGTCCACAATCACGAATGACCGTTCTTATGTCGAGGAATAATTAACAGTTTACGGCGAGACCATTATAGTAACAAAGCCATAAAACAGTTTACACTCACCATCTACACACTGAAAGCTCTTACGACAAGCTTTAAGCTTATATGCCCCGTTGGATTGTAACTACACGTAAGAAAAGTACGCGTCATAACTAAATATTCGATAACAAATGATATTATGTTTTACAGCACTAATCTATAGACATTGCTTTTTCGCCCGAAAGGTTTATTCAAATATTACTTCATTAATTTATTTTCATGAAAAATAGATATGACATTATGGTGCACTATCATAAAATAAATGTAAAATCTTTTACTTCAACATATTGTCTATGTGACTCAATGTTGCTAAATGTTTGCTACTCTCAAATGGTTCTTAAAAACATAACATTTTTGTATTAAGATTTTCAACTACGAATCAAAAATACTGGATCGTGTAGTTTTTCCACCAATCTATATATAGTTACATATATTTTTATAATTGTTACCAACCTTAGTGGGTTTTTAACGGTATATTTAATGAAATTTTTATTTAACTGAAGGAAACTGTTTTATTTTCAGTATTCCTGCTTAGCTTTTATTAAATCTATCTGTACTTCTCTTAAATTAAAGGCCATAGTGAAACAATATCCAAAGCAGTCAGTTGATAACGTAAAGCACTAAAGAAGTCTGCTGCAATTGTCTGATGTAGATTTACACCTCATAGAAACTCCAAACTGCTCTTAATGGCGAAATCAATTTACATAGTACGCTTCTTCTATCTTTCCCAAATTCCACTTGGCCAAGAGCGAAAATCGCGAATATATTTTCAAGTATCGACAACCTTCCTACGTTTCCTTACGTAAGTATCTAGAGTAGATATACTTGATAAATTCTATCCCTCGCTTCAGTAATTACGGGGATAGTCCCACCGTAATCTCGTCTGGTGCCAGAAATTTATAGATGCTCAGATGCATTTCAATTGAAGACATCGTATCTCACGAGAACTGCATATACATAGAGTAGGCAATCTACGTTTAGCCGGCTTATCGGTATTGCTTAGTCTACGTACGTGTACGTATGCACCATATTCATTTACAATGATTTACATTTAAACCGAGTAAACGTACAGACACAGAATACAACAATAGGCGTTTGCGTTTTAATGGAATTAACGGGTTTTGCTAAATCGCTTAATTAGAACGTTTCGCTACTTTTATTTTTCGGCATGCTCACGACTTTCCCTGTCTCTCGGTTTCTCTTCCCAACGAGCAATATACGTAATTGAAGATTTACTGCTATTATCACTTTCTAAATTAACCAACTTGAACGCTCACCTTGTCTTTGTGAAATCCCACAACAATAGACCCAATTTAAATAAATTGCAAGAGGTATTATCAAAGGAATAGCTAGTTACGTAATTAGTTACCAAATATCAACTTCGAGAACGACTTTACAGATTGACAAAATGTTGATTCTTACGGCTCGTCCTTTTCTTACAACAAGAGACAACAACTCGAATACTACTTTCAAATCGAGAAAGAGCAATTTAAACCTCTCACGTAGAAAGTAAGTGCTTCGATGCACTCCGATTAAACCCGACTTACATGTAAACAATATAACACTGGAAGTCGTCGACAACCATTTTTAGCGTTCACTCTAACTTATCAACCTGTATTTGGAGATTGAGTCTATTACATTGTTTCTTAGTAATTTGACGGCTTCTAAGTTAAAAAAGCGATTTCTTTTTGGATGTAAGTTGTCGAATGGAGCAAAGAACCAAGTCTGCCTAGTTCGGCGCATTCTTCGTCGAAAAAAGTTCACTTATCTCTGGATAAGAAAAACATTTTGAATACATTTATTGAGAGGAGACGGTTATAGCACTGCGGCACTACTTATGCTCGATGTTTCCATTCTATGGGTAGGCCATAAATGTCTATTTCTCATTATTCGTGAATGTGCGATAATATTATTGTAGGCTTAGCAAAGTCAGTAGTGTACAGAGTCGTGAAGGAATACAAAGAAAGAGGTCAATTTATTGCACCCAAGCATTGACCGGGGAACATTTGATAAAAATATGGAAAATGTATGTCTTATAGCACATACCTCCTATCCTAAGAATGAACGTTAAACAAAATAAATGGACGGGATGATAAATCGAATACTGAACGGACGACAGGCTAATATTTTATTTGGACAATGTATAAGTGAACGTAGGACATACAGAAGAGAAAGTGTGACCGAATACGAGTCTCGCAATTTCTCGACAAGATTTCATTGAAGCTACATCGGCTGCCCTAGTAACACAGACGGTTTTTGCAAAGTTGGGTCCCGATCGCAGATCGCTGGCTCAACGTTGGTAGCGCCGTCGGCATTACATGAAAGTGTGGACATTTTACACTTTTGGCCGAACATTGACTCGCAACGCTCTTACATACTTAGGTGATCTTTGGGGAAAGTCTACTTCTATCGTGCACCGACCTTTAATGAACATTTTCTGAATGTTGGCTCGCTGATATAGACAGGTTCCGAGAGATCGGTACCGACCTTACCCATAAAAGGTTGAGAAGGAAACTTGGAAAGCATGGAGGAAGGAGAGCACACCGGCGACCAACTAGTCTCCTTCCAGTGAGCGTACGGACTCGTGCAGATAGTTCCTAATTGGTTGGTAGGAACCGACTGTATGGTTTGGCAGGTCAGCAGCCTTGTTCTAAGTCAGGTTGGCATCACATTTTCTGTCGACCAACGCTTAACTGATTTTTGACCTAGAAGCAATCGATACCCAACGCTAAGAAAGTACCATTTGTTTTATACCAATGCCAAAACTTTCAAAACTACAAACTAGACATTTCTTGAAGCCATCTAATGCCAAGAAACGCATGCCTGTCGGGTACCGTTTCCCAAACCATCCCTCGAGCAGCTCTCTGATTGCTTAATACGACATGGCGGCGCAAGTAGTGCTTTGGGAAACCGCACATGTGAATATTCCGACATGCTTGCCATAATGTATATAAATAGAACACATCAGAAAATGCCTAGAAACAATAACCAAAAAGTTGTGGCATTAACTGTGGGACAACAGCGATAAAGGGTAGAGATAAAAAATGCTCTCAGAACCACACTGATGACGCCGGGTAGGCAGAAACATGTCCGTGAGTAGTGTATTTTTTCTCTACTTTTGTTGCGTTTACCGTGAATTATTCCATCAATACCATGAGGAAGCTACTTTAGGATTATTTTTTTGGTTATTGTTTCTAGACATCTTCTGATGTGTTTTATCGCATGAATTGTTGAAACAATTTCTATCTATTGGTTAAACTTAGGTTTTACGCATATAATATTTAAAATGTATTTTTTACTTGCAAGACCAAATAACTCTTGTAAAACGCCAACAAATTCATACTAAGTGAGCGGGTCATGCATTCAAATGAACACCCACCTTCTGTCCATTTTCTTCCGAATTATTGTATAACATTAAATTCTATGCATATGTAGCGTTCTGCTTCCACTATTCTTCTTATATTTGGAACAATGTATTGATTTATTGAAAGTGCTAAAATCATTGAAAACTTAGTAGCATGGTCATCATCGTGACGTGTATTTCAGCAGGACATGCCAGCACGCGATTTGTTTATTTCAAATTTTCTTCAATTTTGATTTGCGTATAAACTTATGGGCGACATCCAAAGCTAGATATAACATAGTAGTAATAAAAGTATGAGCGTCCATACATGTTCCATGTTATTGTTAAAAGAAAAATATTACTATGCAAATTTCAGTTCAAAGCTACAAATTTACTAGTCTATCATAGTGAGCCCATAAATAAACATATTTTCAAATAAAATGATTTTCAAATTTCGTTTTTAATTTTCATTATTATATTGCCCGAAGGAGGGTCTATTATTATTATTAATGCGATTAAGGCTCGTCAGTGTGCCCTTGTTGGCGTCGGCTGATACCATTGGGCACCAGAAGAAGGGTTTATTCCGGAAACCTGCCGCAAATATAGTATATAAAAAACTGAATCAGGAAGCACACATTTTTTCAAATGTAATTGTTTTCTACCTAATTATTTGTTTCTATTATTTTTTTTTTAAATACGCGAAAATACAATGTTTTTGACGCCAGTTTTTGATTTCTTTGATCGCCCTTCTTGGTCCCAATGTACCTTTATGAACCTTACTTCGTGGTAACGGCCCTGCTTTATATGCTAGTTGTAATATTACTTAGTTACATATTATAAACCGCCGAAACGTTGATGATTTACAACATTATCGAATATTGCTAGTATAATGTCCTCTAACAAAACCACAACCGATAGCAAACTTTGAGTATTCAAAAGTATTATACTGAAAATAGAATTCGTCAGAATAGATTAAAATCAAGTTGATGCAGAGTTCAAATTGATTTTCTTGTCAATTTCGTGAGTGAGAACTTCGTTGAGCTTGAATTAAACTAATAATGAAACGGAAAGTATGGTAATTAGGTATGTTTGTACACCATTGATTGAAAAAGTTCAAGGCAAAATTCTCAAATGCCGCTCTTACGAAACCGTGGAAAATTTATCCAATGCATAGTACTGATCATGGCGTTCCCCTGCAACACTTTGTTATAGACTCATTATATTTGCGACACTAACTTAACAGCTTGTACAGCCTTATGCATAACAATATTGTGTGTACTTACTGTTAACCGAACGAAATTTATTGACACCTCGATTTTCCTCTAGTCAAATCGTAACTTTGAATGTACCAACAATTACAATTAATATAAGTAATTCTCCCTTCAATTCAATTCTCCCTTCATAATCATCAACACAAAACTTTATCAGCGTTTCCTAATATTGTGATGTAAAGTACAATACCCGTGTCGAGTTGCACACGCTTATTGCTGTAGAAACTTTCGCTTCGTCTTTTTGTTTTTTTTTTTTAATTTTTTGTTACTGTTACAATTTACTGCGTAAATTGCAATTTTGATTTATTCTGTCTGCTGCTTCAATATAAATATTACCGTGTAATTGGATTGTAAGAATCTGTTGGATAATGTATTCTATTATTACTTTTATTACTATTATTATTATTATTAATAGCAATCTGAAATTCAGCAATATTCAAATATGTATTGTAACTAAATCATTATATTTTTATTACGGCTTTGTTTTTTAATTACCTTCCCCTTTAAATTGATATTTACGATTTTGTCTTTAAATATTCAAACCAAATCATTATAAAGTGCTCGCCGTAAATAACTGAAACGTATATAAGCCGATTGTTTGGGATGACAGAAGCGTTTCCTCTTTAGTTATTGCACAATGGATGCTGCTTCTCCCTAAAACCGCAGTAATTAACAGTCTCATTCATACTTGCCGTCAGTCTAGGTTAAATTGTTTTATAACCGTTTCAGGGTATTCTGTTGAATAGTTAAAATTATTATGATCAATATTCCCTCGTTTCAGGCACATTGGAGATTCGTTCATTAAATGCGAGTGCCCGGAGGATTTCACTGGCGAGTATTGTAGTAGCCCCACCAGGTCGCAAGGTAAGTAATTTATTAGAATTCCATTAAACTATTTACTGTGGTCTATTGTTAGTCAAAACATAGCGATTACCTGCGCTGCCGCCATTCTGAAACTAACACATATTGCTTTTGCGTGTTTATTCGAAGATTTTACTTATTGGGAAGTGCAATTTTAACAGAAATATTCAGCGCAATTAATTTAGTTACATGCGATTAATACATGTATTACAAATAAATTTGTTGTTGTTTGATAACAGTACCGGAAAAGGGCCAAATGGAAAATGTAGTTCATGAAGTTGCATGCGGTTTCGATCAGTTACAATAATCCCACATCATTTTATTTCACTTATTTAGATATCTGTTGGGATGGGCGACACCGAATTACGATGACGGTCTAATCCTTTCTCCGAGTTGCGGTACGATAGCTCCAGGTAGATAATCCCTCTCTTTAATTGGTGAAAATTTGTGGGGTTAAAACTCGTAAATGTAAATCAAATTCTCTTTACTTCGAGAATTAGGATGTTAAGAAAAAAAAAAGAAAACAATAAATTACAATTACTTATTTTCTAATGCGTTGTACTTATATGAGACACATTTTATAAAGCTTAGTCTTAGCGCAGTTATTTTTACATTCGTGTCTATCTGAACACCTTTAATACATGTTAAAAAAAATGTTTATATTCGGATGTGGCGATAGACATGCACTGGAAAGATTCGCACCCATTCCTTAACCTTGAATCAATGAGACTTCCGGGAACCAATAATATTAAACCAAAGATATAATGCTGCCATTTTCCATTAGGAGAATTTCTATCTCCATAGTCGCGCATAGAACTCAATGGCTGTAGTTTCCTTCGCCTATAAATGTATGTTTAATTTAAAAAATGTATACCTAGGGTTCAGGAAAAATAAAACTTACCACGCTTGCCTGAAATGAAATCTGCATCCTATTAGATTTGCTATTAATGTACCTCCCTTGCTACGGAATGAATTGCCTTCTCAAAACCAAGTACTATGTTCTTCGGTTGAAAAGAATATTCTAGTTTCAAATATTCAGAACTTAGAATTTTGTATGTATCCTTATATGCCTCCTGTTCTTTGTTTTTTAGTAAATAATACGCGAGTGGTATGTAAATATTATTCACAAGAAGTGCTTCGAACAACAATCAAAAGTTCCGTCTACCAAAATGATTTCGACTTGTTACTATAAAACAAAAAAGTTTCATCGCGAATCGTTTTTGTTTGAATCGAATTTAAATAATCGCAGCTTCTGAGGTAGAAAATAGCAATTTAGGATATGACTGCACTGCGACTGTCTTTCACTGTTAACGTGCCTAGCGTGAATTTCTGAAGAGCTATTTCTTGGTGAATTAATTTACAAGATCTATCTGAGATCTGATTCTGCTTTCCTCTTCGCACCGTTACTTATCTTCAGTCGGTTCAAAATCTCATCCGAAACCGAAATTATCCGATTTTCTCCAAAATATATTAAAAATAGTACAGTAAAAAAGTACAACAAAACTGAATGTCCATTAAGCTGGTCTAGCAACTTCATAAGCCCACCAGCACACCAGCTGCATATTTTGTTGCTAATTTGTTATCCAAAATTGATTTTGAAACTAATTTTGCTGCTACAAGCGTTTCCAAGAAACGATGGCTAGGTTACGTATTAAGCTAGCGTAGCCATTCGCTGTAACTTTTGATAGACATCAACACGAACTACACGGCATATATTGTTGCAAATTTGATACTTGAGGATTGATTTTGTTACTGCAACCGTTTCCGAGAAATAATGGCTACGCTAGCATAATATTAAACTAACGTAGCCACCTACTATAACTTTTGACTCACTGCCGATATGAACATGAATAAAATATCATATTGTGTTGTAGAAATGTCTTTCGGGTGATGTCGTGTAGTTAATATTTTACTTGACGTTTCGCTGTAAAATATTAACTACACAACATCACCCGAAAGAATTTCTACAATGGATTATGGTCGTGAAAGCCTACACTCAGCACATTGTGTTACTAATTTGTTGCTCTTGAAATGTACATTCGAGAATCAACCCTTAGATATAAATATTGTTGCCACTACCCTTATTGGCGAATGAAACAATGAATAATAAAATCTTAACGTTAATTCGTTTCAATCTAAACAGAAGACATTATTAAGCAATGTTCAAATTAGCAATCTGTTCCAGTTTTAAATGCTTCTCTTTCACAAGAAACTTTATTCGTTTTTCGGTCTACTCTCGTATGTCTGTAGAAAGTCCTGGAAAACAAACGAAAGCCTATATGAAGTACTTTTTCACAGTCAGTGCTACATCACACTTGCACACGTAATACATTGGTATCTTTGCCCTGAATACCTACATTAAATCTATACATGACATCCAGCATAAACCAGACGTGAATTTAAACATGTTCACTTTGATTTCGTGCGCGCAGTTCTTCTTTCAATAGCCGAGAAATATATCCTCCCATCAAAACATTACCTCACGTAGTCAATTTTATCGAAAGTACGTTTTCACGATTGCCCGAATATACATTTCCATATTATTTTATTACCGGCTACGTTTTGATATTGTGTTTCAGGTGTTTGCTGCTCCTTCAGGCGATTATATTGCCAAGCAGGTGCAAAGGTGCAAAATTAATATTATTCTTTTTTCTAAATAAAAAACAAAAAAACTTACTTTTTACACATATGCCATTTTTACCACGGAGTGAATGTTTGCGAATCTCCAAACTGTTTAGAGAACTTTTTGTTAATTGCCAAGTATATGTCTATGCATTTAAGCCAATTGGTAAATAGTAAATAAACATTTCAATTAAAATGGAAAACACCCGAATGTTCGCGCAAACCCTTTTAAATTACGAAATTAATTATATATCTAGCTTTTTTATAATTTTATACTAATAAATACACAGAGTGGTGTAGCGCCATTTTATTATTGATATATTTGCTGGTTTACTAATTTCTAAATATTCCACATTTGTCTAAAGCAATATTTTCTCTTTGTAAAAAAATTATTTCTACGTTATTTTTCTATAACGTCATTCACATTTATCACTCATATTGATACTGTAAAAACGTTGCAGATGGACGCCCGATAGCTTCCCTTATTGTCGGTCCGTCAAGACTATTGGGACCGCTAAATCCGTTTAGCTCGACAAGCCTGTTTCATTCGATAAGGAGATAGTAAAATTGTTCGATGTTACTTCAAAGAATACATTCTCCGAGAAAATAACTTTCATTTATACCACTCTTACTATTAAAAAACTTACTATTTGTTTAAACCGAGCAAATATATCAGTCATGAAAAAGTTTTTCCTTCTTTATGACAACACCAATCAATCTAGGATGATTTTTAAAGCAGTCTTCGCAAAGCTTAAAAACATTATATTATTCCGTAGATTATTGCAACTATTATCAGTAGTGATACAATCATCTTCTGCAGCAACTAATGTTGACAAACATATTGGCTTAATAATAGCAGATAAAGCAGAGAAAATAGGAAATCTGCTTTGAATGACAAATAGTTATTCTTCCAAACGAGCATAAGATTTATATTTTATCTTTCTTAACACACTTATCATCAAAATCCTTCGACTTTAAATAAGATAATGGGCTATTCTTATTACAGTAGTAAGTGTCGCCACGTATGTGGGGAACAAAAGTGGTCATGAACGTACGTCACATGCCGTTTTTTATTATGAATATTTTTTATAAATTCAAAGAGTTTTCTATTTTAGTCGAACAAAAATTACTGTTTTACATGATGCTGGACATTTCAGCCATAGGATATCGTAGTTGCTGGGTATTCCTAGATCATCTGTTGTGCGAACACTACATAGATATCAAGAATTTGGTGCAATGAAAAACTGGCCACGTAATGGACATCCTTGAATATATAATAGACATGTAGACTCTGTATTCTATTGTACTGTCAGGGCCCACTTTCACTTGTCGCTACGTTACCCCATGTATCTTAATACACAAATGTATAAAGTTTTTTCAACAAAAACCCATTTTCTTAATTTCTCATCTTTTATATGCAGTAGAGTTAATAGCTGTTGCGTGTATCGAATTTGTATGTGATATCTCTTGGGCGACCCAAAATATACATTTTTTTCGCAAGGGTTGTAGACAAATTACCCCTTGAAAACCTTGTAAGTCAGTGGCATTCCGGGTGTAGAACTGCATGTGAGTAGCCGTGTGTGTCGAACCTACGTGTGATATCTCTTGGGCAACTGAAGATATGAATTTTTGTGCAAGGGTTGAAGGTGAACTGCTCTTGGAACCCATCGCAAGTCAACGGTATTTTAGTAGTAGGACGATATATGAATACGTATTTTGTGTATCGTATCTGTGTTTGATAACATTTGGTCGATATGATTTTTTTCTATTTTTCCAATTTGCTGCTATACTGCGGCCGCCACTGGTTTTTCGAATATCATCGGAGAAACTGGTGTTTATAGCTCTCTTCACGCCGGTATAATATACAGCCATATCCATTTAAAATAACAAAGTACTTGTTGATCACTTTGTACACGTACGGAAATGATATACAATGTATCTCTAGCATAGAATGACATCTTTGCGTATGTATAAGCAGAAACGTTTGTAAAATAGCCAAGCCGCACCGTGTTTGCCATTATCATCATGATGAGTGTTAGTTACATTATTAAATTATTTTCTAATAATTTGAAATGAACTATACATAGTTCTTACATGTTTAACAGCTTAAAATCCATTTGGTTCTTGAATGTCCCAGAAATTTACGAACTTAAGCTATTTTGCGTGTACATTATACGAAAAATGACAATTACTAAAGTAGCAAGTATTTGGATATGTGTTACTACGAAGTGAACCGGGTTTCCAATAAGAATATTTAGGTAATTCATTCCGTGATTTTGAGCGTGACACATTAGACATATGTTTACATAGAAATACAAATTTGTGCTGGATTTGACTCATTATTTTAGACAAAATACATGAATAGAACCGTGTAATTAGGCTATAGACCGTATTTAATGAGAATTGCGTTAAATTTATTAGATTGGAATTAATGCGGAAGTTCTATTCATAAATACCATTCCAATGCCAGTATTGAGGATAAAGCGTTAACACGAACAATACATGCACGCAATCGTATGTAAATACTAGGCTAATCGCTAGTTAAAGCGGCTTTCCCTTAAATTACGTTCTGATTATACGTCGAATAAATTATACCCGATGTTTATAGTTAAAGTGCAAATATATACATACATTTATAGCTGACATGGTAATACATAGTTATTGCAAATTATTATTCATAGGTTAGCATTCACAACTAACTATATTTACATAATGATATCCACATTGTTCCGTATGTGGGTATAAAAAAATATTAAGTAAAATATGGGTATTTTGCTGTTATTGGTTATAAATTCTAATATTAAAAAATTATCTCAATTAAACTATAAACAAGCTGAAAGAATAGCGCAATCTCTTTGAATCATACTTTAAACAGTTAAAACGTGAAAAACTGTGTTAAAACGTGAAAAAAAACGTGAAAGATGACTATTTTTTGTAGAAGTTTTTTCTCTTTTAACAAAGATATTACGTACTGTAGTGCTACAACCAAACATCCATGAGCTTATCTGTCATCAGCGCGACCCTTACATCTCTTCTTGTCATTTCACTTTGTCCACCTATCCAGATTAAGGGTCCTTCTAGTGGTAGAGAGACCGATTCCTAAAAGAAAACTCTTTTCTTAGCCAAATATCTTTGGGACGTAGGTAGTAGAGAAATATTATGAGTCCAGCCAACGACGATTGTGGGAAAAACAAACATTAACTGCTTTTCTGTTTCATTCTTTCTTTCTCGAAATTCTATATTAATGTGAAATCTTTCGACAGCAATAATCAGTGTAAACTTCAGTCACATAAGAAGTTAATTTCGTCAATTAAAAATTTTTCGGTCAGTCAGTCAAAATTTTCAATGTCATGTCACGTCGTAGTGTTGCATGTGGTCAAGAATGTCATCAGAGAGCGTAGAATCTTCAGTTGCGTCGTAGCATTCTTGGCATTTCAGCATCTATATCGGTAATAAAATAGTTTTAATAGTAAAAATCATCGAAGGTGGCAATTGAATTAAGCAACAAAGCAGTGGCTTTAAATGACGCTAATTTTATTTTTGACTTTAAGTCTAGCTGTCATCCAGGCATCTTGTGTCTCGATATTTCCCCCCAGAAGTGAGTAAGTATAAATAAATCAGAAGTAGCCGAGTTTCGACGGAAACATCTATACATAAGGTTTATGAAGCGGAATTTTCGAAAATTAATGTTAGTTTTCATTTACATCTCTACATCTTGTTAAAAAAAAGAGGGACACTCCAGCATTCCACGACTCTAATTTCCATAAATAATTTCCCGAAAAATGTCGATATCTTCTTAAATTTTCCCCATGGAAAACATTACAGTATATTTCGTTACAAAGATATGGATTATTTGCCAATTAATACAGTCATAGATACCAGGTGACCATTCCCCCAATGGATGTCTAACATAAACGTTCCATTAATTCAAAGGACATCCGTATATCATTTAAACGACATTCAATGGACGCCCATTGATTGCTCCGATAACAACCTTTTGGACGTCCAGCTTGTACATGCAATGGACTCACCCCTAGATGTTAAAACTTTGTTTCATTGAAGGTTTGCATTTACCAAAAATGTTGACGATTTTTAAAAAAAATGTTTTATTTCAACCCATACCTACAGTGTTTTACTCCATCTACATTAAGTGATATGCTATAAGAGATCTCTGCAAATGAATCAGACATGTCATACATCGACAATGGTTGAATCGGAGTATATTAATTATAAAAAGGAACATATTCCTCTCACCTTTTTAACATGGATATAAATGGCATTTATAACACCAAAACCCAATATTAAATGAAATAAAATATAAATTACTACCACATTTATTTCTGCAAGAATCGTCTAATCACATTGCTGCTAAATCGCATCCCGTTTTAGATTCCAACAACTGTCAAGAGAACAAGTCACTTTATTTTTCCTGTTCAAAGTGTATTTTGTTCTAAATTATTTGGAAGACTTATGTTACTGTGTCACATGTTGTTAACAAAAAGTTTCAATGCTCATATTAGACGTAGCAATAAAGGGTGCCGTTGGTGATAATATTGATTAAAGAACATTTACACCGATTTCACTATAATTACGGTCATTGCAACAATATTTCTTTCCAATATATCATATGTGTGAAGGAGATTCTTAAATCAAACGGTGTTGTACAAAATAAAACAATCCCAATACTATGTATTGGATTTATGCAAGACATGGGCAAATATTAATCACCTCCATGACTAATGACTATGACAGAAAATCAAAACGTTATTGACTAATGTCTAAATTCAGTAATGACAAACTTGTGAATAACAAATAACGATTAACCATTATTCCCGATTGACGGTTAATCATTGGTCATGACTAACCGTTATTCATCGACCGTTAGTCATGATTGACCATTATTCCATGAATGACGATTAGTTAATAATTGTGACTGAATACCCAATTGATTTGTTTATAGATTTCCTGTCATTGTTAAAAAGTAATAGCGGCAGTGTACGAACTTGTAATTATAATTAATAATTTCGTAAATTGTAGTCGGCAACCTATAATCATTACAAGATGTATTTTACACCGGCTTGCTTTAAATATTAACATATTTGCCTATGTGTGACTACCAAATCAATCGGCTATTTAGTTATGACTAACAACTAACATAGATAGCAGTCAGTCATGACTAAAGTTGTCCACTTACCATGCGCTTCACAAAATTAACAAAGACTAGATAGACTCGTGTTTTGTCGATTCTCATAGGCAACATGAAATAAATACGAGTCTGTTTAGTCTCTGCTAATTTCGTGAAGCGCATGGAAAGTGGCGAACTTTAGTCATGACTAGCAGGCGATAAAACGATTAGTCACGGTTAATGAATAAGGAACAACCGTTAATCAAGTCTGATGAATAACATCTCTTGTGATTAACTATTGTTCAATAACGTTTAGTCATAACTAACGTTCGCCACTTTCCGTGCGCTTCACGAAACTAGCGAAGGCTAGACAGACTCGTGTTTATTCGTCTCATGAGAATGGGTTCGTGTTGCCTACTAGTTTCCCCGAGAGTCGACAGTCGATGAGTCTGTCTATTCCCTGCTAATTTCGTAACGCGCACGGAAAGTGGTCAACTTTAGTTATGACTAAATGCAGTATGATAGACGGGCATGATTACTATTGAATTTTATTTACATATTTGCGTGAATAGTGCTCTGATCATACAGAGCAAAAAGGGTTGTATTACAAGTCAATTACGAATATTACTCTTATGTACCATATATACATACATACATCATATTTGAGTTATATTACTATTTCGTCGTGGTCGTTAACAGTATCAGGGCCATTTCTGACAGTGAGGTTCTGAGAAACTATAGGAATAAAATGTTATTGATAAGAGAATTAGGTTAACAATTGTTTTTTAAGATTCTTAGTACGTCAAGGCCTCTGGAATGAAAATTCGGATGAAAAATGTTACCTGTTCAGTTTTGTAATTGATGGCATTTAATTCCAAGCATCATTAATGAGTTTGAATATCAATAAAGATATTTTGAATTTCCTGTAAATCCGCGATGAAAACAGAGGAGTCTATGAAACAACCACAGATTTTAATGAACACGATTTCTGTTTGGACAGAAAACTCAGGAAAGTAGAAACTTCGATTCTTAAATGTTTCAGTTTGCATTATCTTTTCAACAATTATGTTTAATCACTAATATTTTCATTCACAGGTTATACTGCTTCTGTATAAGCTGTTCTTGAATAAACACTTAATAACTTATAAATATCTTGTTACTTTAAACCTATTTGAATTTGCAAGTTATAATGTTTCCTGGGAAATGTTTGCTCACAACCTAGTATCAAGACAATGAAATATGTTTAGGATAAAATTAATTTGATTTTTTCACATTAATTCATTAATATAATTGTCTTCATAATCTCAATAATAACAAACAAATGCAGTTAGCTTAGACGTAGTAGATTTTTCTTTATTTTGCATACTAAAGCTTGCAAGAATTATCTAGAACATCACTCCATTTCCCCCATTAATACCAGGTAAAGTCTTCCCATCCAGCCCGTTACTGCAAGCGGGTTTCCTGAGTCTATTTCAAGCACACATCGCCACTCTACAGCTATTAGCTTTATTAATTACCCAATATTTCCACAACCACTTACGCGAACCTTACGGAGCCGTGCGAGCAGAACACCACATCTGCATTCTCAATTAACCCTAAACCACCACCATCCTTGGCATCAAGAAATTATTTTTAATGATTCATAACCTTTAGGCATTCAAGAAGTTAAGTTGCAGGTATTTATATCCAAACCGCAGGCAGATAAGCTTCTTAAAAATAAATCTGATGCGCATATTTTCCCTTTAACGTGCAGAGGAACTGGAAACAAAAAATAAATATAAAGAGTTTGTTTTCAGCAAAGAAAGAACGGGCACCGGTTTTTTTTTTCTGTTGATGCTATATGCGGACAAAGTTGCGAACATTTATTACAACGTCAAATGAGAGACGTTGAATAATAGCTGCCGAAAATAATACACTAATTTATAGTACGTGCAACAATGGTAGCCGCTTATGTTTTCGTATAATGATGATACTGATGATATTAGAAATATGTGTATAGAAAAACGCAGACTGTAATAAAGCTTAAAAAAGAACGAATAATACTGTATATGTAAGAAATAAGGTTTTTTTAGGAAACGTGAAATTACAGTGTCAATAACCAACACTTCCTAATTCATTGATGTTATGATAATTCTCGTCCTTCAGCATAATTTCGTAATTTATTTTTTTTTTCGTAATGTTAAAGAATCAAAATACCACAGAGTTGGTCTTTCAGTGACTTCCTCATATTATGCTATTAGGATAGAGAAAGTTAATTTAATATCAAATTATAATTCAAAAGGTATCCGCGATCAAACAATCGCTATCGCGAACAAAGGAGTCAAGGATCGTTTTAATATCATATGTTTGGCTAATAGTATTATTTTTGCAAGGGTTCGATGCTTAAATCATCTTTCAAGACGAAGTGAAACTCAAGTTTTGATTTTAATTTTGATTGATTGACAGTTTGAGATTACTTTTCCAATTTTCAAGTTATTTCTCACAAAAGGTAAATGTTTGGTTTTTAATTTAAACTGCCGAAGGAGTGTCACTCCCGGTTCTTACAGCCGGGAAAAGTTAATTGATTAATTTAGAAAATCAATAATTTTCCCTTGTTCATAACACTCCAACATATATTTAAAATATATGTTCATATGGTGACTATATTATAATAGCCTACAATTCCTTCAGGCGTTAGTGACCGCCTAAGTACGTTTAGACACTTCACCCATTAATTTTCGCAATGAGCCGCCCTTAGTGCAAAATATGTCCGCACCTCTTTTGGCTTCAAGAACTGTTTCTTTTTAAGTGTTTGTGACCCTCCAGTACTTCGATGCTTGAATTTAGGTCTAAAGATTGAATAGGCCAGTTGATGGAACCCGTTGACGTGTGTTGCAGTGACATGTGCTACGGAGTCGAAAGCGTTAACTCGTTAGAAAAACATGTTTTGTAAAAGCTTGATGATAATTCCGTTCCTGAGCAATTTACAGAAGAAGTTTTCAAACAAAAAATATTCGGAGACTGGCGCTGCACAACATAAAGTTATATTCAAGGATATAGGCTGTGCAATTTGCCCTACAGATGATGCAAGCTTAGCTATTTAAAGAAAACACTCTATATATTTTTACCCTTTCAGATGCTTCCCTTCAATTTAAATTAATCTTAGCTTTTGAGATTACTAATTTGGGATTTTTTGAAGAAATTTTCTATATCAACTAGACTCTACAAGATGGCCATCGATATCGTTGTCAAGTTTCATTCTATTATCAATAACTTTTTAGCTATAATTCCTGTGTCCAGTCCAGGTAACCATAATTTTTTGATGTACTACATTGTCTATATATCTATATGTCTATATATAGGGAATATTTATAAAAATAAAAAAAAACATAGAAAAGCTTCCCCATCAGACGGGGAAAGTTGATATGAATTGAAGAGTGGCATTTAAAAACCTAACAATCTACAAGGTGTATTAAATAGATTGGACACAATATTTGCTGTGCTTGTAACGTCTTAATTCTCCAAAGATAAAAAGGTTGATTATGTCATCATTAGATGGGGATTACCATATTCGTCAATAATGGAGAAAGCAAACGTACATATCTTCAATTCGTTGAAATACCTTTGTTACTCAAATTAGATCCCAAACCGATCCCTGGTACATTAGGCAGTCGTCGTATTCCTGCTTACCTTATTGTAATGAAGCGCCGAAGCGAAATGTCTAGACGGCTCTAACGGTAACGGCAAACTTCCCCTTTGATGTGGTCTTACGAAAAAGAAGTAGACGGCGAAACGCTTTAGAGCGTACAAACCGTAACATCAAGTGAAATTCTTTTCATTTGATTCATAAAACGCGAACTAGATGTAGGACTGCGTTCGGAAGATCTGAAAATCTGTTACCATGTCAACCTGACTATTAGATCGATGCCTACAAGCGGAAAAATCGCAACAGCAAAAACTTAATTTCGTGATACTGGGACTGGGATAAATCATAAAGAAGTGACTGCTAAATAAGGAATTATTTCAGCACGTTTCTGTACATTCCTCTAAAATGGATCTGGGAAAATTCGCCAACCGAAAATTCCCCGACAACAGCCGCCGACAAATTCCAACAGTAAAATGTATTGACAAACAAATTCAACGAATGGAAAATTCGGCCACAATAACAAACTTCCCTTTAGACTTTATCTTCAGCTTAGGACGAGCAGCATAATTCATTTTAATGACCTAGTTAAATAAAGAGATTATACATAATGGTCCTATGTTTGTTATAAAGTAAATTAATAAACGGGTATTTATTATATTGATGAACGAGTTTCAATTTGATAAACGTAGTTCATTGTTGTAATAAATTTGTTAGGTAATATAATAGTTTTACTGTTACGTTAGAAAAACGAAGTCAACGAATAACTAGTTACTTTCCTTAGCCGTTCAGGGTCGATACTACTATTGAGACAATGGGTATGAAATTACTTTCGTTTTAAGTAAAAAATCATGCTCTTGTAACAATTTCGTTCCTTGGCGATCTGTTGCGTTAACATGTTCTAGCTTTTTCAACGGTTGTTAATACTCGATTAGGAGTTTTTAATTCACTTCGTATACATATGCGACACCGTCAGTTAGGAATCAAATCGTTGGTGATTTATTCCACCTTTACTGAATTTATTGATCTTAAAACTTGTTATACGAGATACTGTATAAAATACTTATGCATTAATAATCATAATTGTGTTATTCGACGTTTCAGAGAAAATCGCTTAGACAGACCGATTTAAATTATTAAAACACCGTGCTTTCTCATAAAACTATTATTCATGACGTCGTTAAATTAAAAAGTTAAAAGGATGAATAAACTTAAGGTTTCTTTCGTACATTTCATGTACAACAAATAAAGCTATAAAAGAAACTTGACGGGATGTTAATTCCCAGAAGTCAACATATCATTCCTTAAATAACCCACACTGTTCCATATCTACCGAACCTTCTCTACTTTTATTAAGAGAGATATATTTTTTTGTTTTAGACGAAGAAATTAAATTGGTATCCTGCATGGCTTATGATCCACAAAGGCGACCATGCGAATGTCTACCAAATGATAATGTTTCCACAAACGGTATGCTCGTTATATAACAAAACATAAAAATTACTAATACGGAAAACGTTTTTTTGCAGATCTTTACGCCTACACTGGAGTCGTTCAACTCAACAGCTTCTCGCTTTCAGAAAATATGAATATTAGGACGTATTTGTCAAATCAGGTATGTATATATATATTTTTTTTTTTGCTTACTATTTCATATACCTCAACACGCTTGTTCAACGGGACTCGGGAAATGTTTATTTGTATGCGCTTTTGCGTTGTTAACTTTTTCATGCTCAAATTTTCTCACTCAATACATGACAAACGTGTTCTTTCGAGATGTCTGTTGTTCCTCTAACGATCGCCTAGTACCTTTTGGGTAACTTTTCCAATATTATCGTTCAAAGTTTCACGGAGGCAATTGATAGTATAGCGTTTCCTTAAACAGCAATTTTAAGTCAGCCAAATTTTAACAAAGCTTCAACAAGTCGCTCAAGTAGGTTCAAAGTTCCAACACGACGAAAATGTCCGAAACTGCCAAAATCAAAAACTGTAGCCAAAGTATAAAGAATGACAAAACAAAACTAATAATGGGCCAGAATTTTTCTAAAAAAAAATAGCAATATATGATGGCGCTAATAATGAAAATGGATGATAAATAACAATATTAAATTAATTAGGAAGTTATATTAATTGGTACTTATTAAATATTTATAAATCTACATTAATTACAATTCCAACCGTTACAGCTCAGCACGCTTTTGAAATTCTCGCCTTCATATTTTAAAAAGTGAGAGTATGAAAGTTTCGCGTTTTACTTCGTGTTTACTTTCATGACAGTGGGTAATACCAGACAGTGCAACAGCTACTTTGCCGTCTATACCAAGAAAGGAGCTTGTCTGTAATGGCAACCACCGTTGGAGCAAATATGTTGTACATACAGAAGGTACTTTGAAAATGACGATTGAATAAACATCATTTATGACTGAATTCTAAGTAATTCCGGAAATCTTTAGACTTACTATAGGATGACATGCCTCATATGGTAGAACTGAATTTCTAAGGAATCGATAAGAGAGGAAAAACCTCCGTGTTAAAATGTTCGGGTGTTATATTATGTAACTTCACAAAATGAATTATCTCTTTTCTATATAAAACTAATTGTTCTCGTACCCTGCATTTTGAATTAATAAAAAAAAAAGAAAAAAAAACGGGGAAAAATAAAAACCTTACATTAACACGCATTTTATCTTTATATCTTCTGTTTCAGATTATGGAAGATCTAAAATCCAACACAACTACAATTAAGCATCTTCACATCGTCGATTTAGAGTAAGTAACAGCTTTTTAAAACTTATGGATTGTTACTACTTGATAAATTTAAAATTATCTATTTACCATCTGTTTTATGACTTGCCTATTGGGAACCCGTTATGTTCATTTAAGCATTTTTACGAATAAAATTTATAATTTTCATTGTTAAAATACGAACACTATGACCGACAAACACAACGTAGAATTACATTTAGTTCCCTTAAAATTGCTTTTCGAAAAAGTTAGCTAGCGCATAAATTATATGACGCGGAACAAGATGTGATGTGAAAACGTCAAATTACTTGATCCTCCCGGCGACACCTTAGAAACTTTTAAATATATAGTGAAGGAAGTTGTAAGTACTACACCTAAAAGTAGCTGTAATTTCCCATACGTCTAAGTTCGTGTAGTTTATTTAGTTTTACGCGAAACCCTTTTAAACACTGTACGAAACCAATAAAAGAATTGATGTAGGGCTAAAATCGAATTGTTTTATTAAACGCCATAAAGTGAGATGACTTTCGAATCGCTAGGCGATTTTGATTAATTACCTTTAATGGCTTTTTAAGTCGTAATTTCACGTAGTGTTACAATAGACTGTTATTGAATCTTCTCCATGCTAATTTAAATTTAAGAAAACCAGCATTTACATTTATCGAGAATACCTTTGAAAGAAGTATTTAGATTATTTCTTTACAATCATCGCAGATAATTGAAGACATCGTTAGTGCACGGCACTAGTTAGTGTAAAAACTTTATTACGAAAATACGAAAATAGAATTAATATAAAAATACTATTTATTGAAATACACGAATTCATAACATGCGATGAGTACAAACAGAACAGCTACATATATACAAACGTAATTAGAAGTTTTAACGTTTAGCACAATAGAAATAATTATCTATAATTATAAAATTAATAGTAAACAAATTCAGTTATGCATTGCAACAGCGGCAAAAAGCTCTCGGTGACGAAACGGCCACGGCGAAATAGTCACGGTGAATCGTCCCATCCCCGAATAACACGATGTTAAATAAATTAAACATGAAAAGTAGCTGTCATTAGCACCATGTAGTGTGACGTTCGACCGACAAAATCTGCCAGGGTTATACCGTTCTGACTTCGCTTTCGATTTCTTCAGCAGCTTACATAGCCTTGTGTTCCTTTTCCTTGTCTCCGCGATTATATTAAGCAAAACTATCTCCAGCCAACGATAATTCCGGGGCAAATAGCTAAATAACTCAACTTCACGGTATCCTGCTCACGTCAGGAGTATCCGTGTACTTCCTTCCATAAAACAAGTAGAAAGTAAATCACATTGTGTCTTTAGAACTATTTCGCAAATTAATATTGTCCGGTAATAAGTCCGCTAATAAATGCCCTCACTGTACAGTTGCTGATACTCCCTACTGTCAAATTGTTGGACATTAGATTGCCAACTACTATGGCATATTACAGGCTACTAATATGATATTTTTAAAGAAAGGGCATTTTAGTTGATTGAAATTTAATTTGTATGGATCTAAAGTATTGCCTATTATGGAATCTATATCATAATTGATTTATAACAAGTGCTGTCGTTAACGAAGGAATGGGACTACAATTTCCATCTTTCATGTCCCAAATTTAAGAAGAGTCTTTAGATAACCGGTTTCTCCAAAAGGCTTCAAAGTTTTGCTCACAACAGATTAAGTATATTGGTTCCCTATCTGGATGTTGTTCATTGAAACGGACACACGCATCTTATATTCTCTAACGGTCACCATACTACCGAAACATCATCAGTTTCAGTCGAAATGACCATCTTATGTTGTTGTAGAGCAGTGTCAGTATGATTTTTTGACGCAAAAAGTAAACGACTAAAGTACAAATGAACAAGCAAGTCTTACTCCAACTAAAACGTTCTATTTTTTTTACTATTTTGCTTCTTTTTTAATCTTAAAGTAAGAGGCAACTTAAACAATGAATTCTATTTAAGAAATGAAGCAGACATGGTATCCTAAAACTAACAAACAAATTGTTGCTTACATAACCCAAAATAATTCAAGAATCTCGCTAAACAACTTCCATATAAAATATTTTTTCATATGATGTGTGCTGTGGCAGCGGTAGCAACATTATTCCAACGTACATGGGCCTGGAAAATCTATGTCTGACAAAAGCAATATAAGTACAAAAAAATCGCATTAAAATGACATAAACGGATGGAACTAGTTAGAGTATGTAAAGAGAATATTTTTCAACGAATATGGAGATAGGAGCTTTTCGGCAAACACATGAAGTAATGTTCATACCAGCTGTATGAAGATAGAAATCCGTTTCTAAAACATTGCATTTTATTTCAGCGAAAAACATGTGCGACTTTTTTTTTTTAATTTTGTCTGTGAAGTCATAGTTTCTATCATTTCCGCCATTTTTATGAAGTAGGCTTTTACTTTACACAATGATATGCAAGTTTATTTTACCTAAAAAGAACTAATATATAATACTGGAAAGAGAAAACGAAAAACTTGCTGAACAATGAAATATAATTAAAAAGTGTTTACATTCTGTGTGTATTCTATAAAGAAAATATTTAACAAACTTATTAGAATATCAAGAGTTTTTGCTTATTTTTTTTTCAAACAAACACTTTAGGTAATGGCAATCTAGGAATTTCGCAATGAAAAATCAACCCGTTAACGAGTGCCGTAGTAAAGTATTCATTTCAGAACTTTGGAACAACAAAAGCTAGCGGTTTTAGAAAAAAACGAGACCTTTACTTCTTGTTAACTAACTTTTAGTGTTGTCCACAGTTCAATCCATTTTCGTTGAAAAATAATCTCCCAAAAATGTATCTAAACAATTGAAAAACGTTTATAACCTAATACACTCGCTATCGTTTGTGTACGAATATATTCAGAATCCGTTTTATGTTCCAGGGCGATTTTATTTTTTCGTTATTTTCATTTAGCTGTCATTTGACAGTTGATATTTGGGAGATGATGGGTGAGGGAGTGATCGATAATAATTTGTTATGGCGCATCTAACGTCTCAACAACACGTTGAAATTATCAAATCATTTTATTTAAATAAACAATCAATTGTGAGTACGTAAAGAAAATTGCGTGTTTTTTTTTTTTTTGATTAATTATGGGCTAAGCAGGTCAACCATTTAGCATCTAATAATTTTGTGCATACTAAGAGATAACACAAAATCTGGCTACCCCTCATTGATTTAGGAGGAGTACAGGAAAATGACCCTGAACGGCAGCAAAATTGGAGTACTCAGGTTTTACAAGTATAGTGTACGGGTAAACCAGTAGGCAACACGAACCCTTTCTTATAAGACGGATAGAGCCGAGTCTGTCTAGTCGCTGCAAAAAGGTAATAATTTCACCTGCCTTAGTCATCTCTATACATAAGTGACGAGACACATTTCGATTTGGCCGGTTTTGTTAATACGCGAAATAGCCGGTATTAGGGCACCGAAAATCCTCATTCGATACACTAACTACCATTACGCCCTCGTAGAGTGACTATATGCTATAATAGTTCCTGATAATTGTTACCGTGACATGCTAGAAAACTTTGTTGTGTCCAAATTGAATCAAGTGGCACTACAATACATGCGATTCAAATAGAACGCTACCACACAACATACAAATTTTGCATCACAGAACATGAAATAAAATTGCCGAAATAACATCAGAAGTCTGCCCATTGCATGATTTGACATCATTTTTCATAAATAATGTTAAATACTATATAATCAATAAATGAAATATAAATTATATATATTTTTTAATTTAGTTAAGTTATTCAAAGAAAATATCGGCCTGGAACGTAAAACGGACACTTTTTGTTTCTTAAAAATGTTTTTTTTCAATTTCAAATTCCACTCTCAAGTGGAGATTTACAAATATACTTTCAAAACGTAAACATTTAGGAAAAAATTTCTTAGACCAAAAACTTTTGTAATTATTATCTTATATTTAGCCGTACCCTTAGCCCCATGGAATCCAATGTATGCAAATACTTAATGAAAGAGAAAAACCTTACATCCTATTTTTGAAATTAGAAATACTTTGTTTTCCTGAATACTCTGCAAGAATATTGCGAAATCCCTGCCCTTTTAGCAGACACCCACAAGATGGACAATTCACAAAATGGAAACAGTCCAACTAGCTATACCAAATGTTTTAGTGTTTTGTACTGAATGTAACAACAAATTTACTTATTTCATAAATTTCATCACTTTCCCAAGATGAAAATAAGTCCATTTAAAGGTATATGTTACGTTTACAGTGCTTTTTTTAACTAGTCACTGCTTTTTACGTAATATTTCAATACCATATCCTCTATTTCAATAGCAATAATATTACTTTAGAGTTCAGTAGTAAAATATTGAAAAAGTTGAAGTTTTAAAGTAAAACAAAGAACTAAAATCCATTCCTAACCCGATGCAAACGTTTTTACTACATTTTTTAATGCTAATGCTAAACGCTATTCTTGTAGGACAGGAAACCGAAAAATAGAACAAACATGGGGTTGAAATATTAATATGCAAAAGCAGTACCAAAACTGAAAATTAAAATACGCCACGTTAAAAGTGAGTAATTTTTACGGTGCAACATTTTACGCCTCTAATTGTAATCCCACATTTTATTTTATACCTTCACTTAGATAGTTTCTTTTTTATAATAAATTATTAACAGATGGGTTGGAATATATTTGATTTGTTTCCCTTTTCTTTATAGTATACTCCTATTTTTATATCACATACAAGAAAAAACTAATGTTACTAACCAACTAAATTTTTATTGATATTTTATATACGAATGTAATCGCAATTTTCATTAGAAAAGCAGACAGAAAATTATTAAATTTATATAAATGTATTCCCATCTTGTAATAACAGCGCGTACATACTAAGTACTAGCACAATTTATTACTCTGAACAATATTTTCAATAACCTTCTTGCTCTCAAAATTCAAAATTAATTTTGAGAGTAAATGTTTAAGATCTACTTGATTTTGCGGTAATAAAACTAAGGTCAAAATCACTTACTATTTTGGCTGAACCCCAAAACATGAAATTCCAATAATTCTGTCTGTTTTACCTATCCGGGCGTTAATCCGGGGACATACTGCATCTAACGGTATGTGCATGTAGGTACTGGTGTATTCACTAGATGCGGCCGGTTTCCCGGTTGTCTTAAATAGAGCTGAGGATTATCCCAACTCGCAAGATCACAAACATTGAATTTCAGTTACATACGGAAAGAGCAAAGACCCAATTCAGTAAAGCACATGTTCGGTTTCAGTTTTGTTTCATCGCATTATAGACGTATCATAGGTTTCAAATTTTATGTACTCGTTATTAATTTTTGTTATTATGATGGTGAGAGCAGTTAAAGAACTAAAAACTTTAATACCCGGTTTACAGAACACTTTCCAATATGAATTAAATTAATCGCTAATTAAAACTTAATTGGTGATTAAATTAAATACTGTCTGCGTATATGTACATTTTGGACTGGTTTCAAAAATTAGTGTCAACGGCTATACTTAGATGACTATATGTTCTATTTTAAAGAAATTCTTATTTCCTTGATATTTTACTTTTTCTTTGTTAATATTGGGAGGTCAGTATAAGATGACGTTTGGTTTTAATCGCTAATTAATTCAATCGAATAACAAACTGCGAGCGGTGTGATGATTATCATTCAGCAAGTGATTCGGGTAGATTTCGCAATTTTGCAGCCACTGAATACAAGATGCTAATTCTCCATCTTGCATTCAGTGGCTGGAAAAATGGGAAATCTACCGGAATCACTTGCTGAATGATACAATGAGCAGCACGGAAACACAAAACATTGCCAACCATTATTTATAGATGGGTTTTATATTGTATCTTTATTCGAAGAAAAGGACATGTTCGGTTGCGATTTCTAGATTATTATTTATCGTCCAATAAATTTACATATTTTCATTGCTCTCTACATAACGAAACCTCTCTGGGGTGATTCAGTAAAAGCGGTCCCGTTGAAGTTCCAATTGTTTAGAAACCGACCTAACCTGAAGAGGGTTTGACAGCTCTAATCAAAATAAATATGAACCCGATGTCATATTATTTCCCAATTTTCGTCGGTTTTCAGTAAAAGCCAGGATAGTTTTCTTTTTAGTAGAATATGTTTTTACGTAGACTAAGTACCTCAGTTTCAGCTTTATTGACTAAATCCATTTGAATACCAATGATTATATTTTATTTCATTGACGTTGAGTATAATCAGTCCGACTATAAGTTTCAGTTATGCTGGAGTTCGTTTCATATCATCTCTTTCAATCTAGTAATTGATAAATAATGAAGAAATCTTTTTATTATTTTTTTTAATTCGCGAAATGGGCATATAGGATTTCAATTTAATAATTAGCTTACTTAATCGACATGAAAACTAAAGTGTATACTATAGGGGCCTTTTACCGTTATAATTGTACCTGTTGCAGATGAATAAATAAAGCAGTACAATATCAAATAATATCTAAAATTTAGATCAAGAATCAGTTTGTATAAGCATGGCGAAAAATATCTAAATTTGGATTGTACGGAAGCTAGCGAGCGTGCCACTTGTTTGCCCGATCTCCAAAGTTCTTATACTCAGGACCTACACTACTACTTTCCTATTCACATGTTTCTTCATATTCTTCCTCAACGTTGTCTAAATCAGAGTATGAAGTTGGCTTACTCATCTGCAACCTCGGTAGCATGTGGACGAAACATTTCTTCACCATTATCGGTTTCAAATACAGATGGGGTTTCTCGTACGTAATGTTACTTGGATTAACGTATACTATGTTCCCGCGTTCTATTACAAAATACTACGAATTAACAGCACTTCATTCACGTACCCTGCTTATATAGTGGCCCTTTTTAAGACATGATTGACGCTATTTGCATTTTTTATGACACCATCAGATACAGTAATGTATAAAACATTTATTTTTGGAAAATTACGCTTGAAAATAAATTAGTTTTTGAAATAAACTGCCCACCGCGTACTTACCCTCACATGGTATATCTTGGCAGAGCCTCGCTATTTCGAACAACTTTTTTGTTTATCTGGCTGATGTATGCAAATTTATATAAGACGCAGTAGAAGAACACATATATTGTTTTCGTTGCTAAAATTAAATACATAATATTGGTACAAAGTTGTATGTTATACAAGTTACTTTTAATTTGTTTCGAGGTAATCAGGGGTGAGGGGGTAGTAAGTATACATGCAGGCGTAAATGCTATTTCAAAGAGACCACTTGTGCGTATATTTTGCTCTTTTCAGCTCAACCCCTCTCCGCAAGGGAATGGCGGTGTGGTGGAAGGAGTGGCAAAAGAATCTCATCCGATTAGTTTGATAAACTCATGGAAGGCGTATTTAGAGATGCAGAATTTTACTTTTTTTATTCGTAATAACGGTGCAAGTTGAGTAAGAAAAATCGCGTTTTACAACTCCCGATGGGTCCTACAAATCTACCAAATTTCAATGCAAGCGGTAAATGTCACCTTAGAATCTTCCCTTGTTAGTCTTTTTTTTGTTTATATTGATTCATATTAGCATTTGATATACTTGATATGATGTTGATACAACAGACACTGTTCCCTACAATCTTATGCTATTTAAAAATCCAAATACAGTTTCCGTGTATTGAGAGTTCAAGCCAAGATAGGTTTAGAAACAGCACTATCTTCAGGTTAACTAGGAATATCCATCTTGCATAACAAATAACCTATCCGTTCTCGAAAACTAACCGAATGAGGAATTATTATATTAAACTGTTTTCGTGATCGAACCGTTTCACCGGCGTCGTAGTGACAAATGCTTTCGAATTTGTAATTGACAAAACGTACAGTTCGATTCGGAAAACGTTGCTGGATGTAGTAACGAAATTGTCCCTTTTTCCCATTGTCGAACAAATGGGATGCGATTTTATTTTCGGATAGGTAACGTTTCCCGAAAGCGAACTTTGCACAGACGGTGGCACGTCGCCTAACAACTACGGGCACGTCGTAATAATTCATACAGACATCCAATTTTCTATTTGAATAAAAAATGTATTCGTTTCGCAAAGGTCCTCTCCAACGGAATACGGCGTCTCATTCCGTTTCTACGGTTCAAAGTCGAGCGAGAACCATCTGAGGTCAGTGATAAATAAGTGGGTCCGGATTGGCTCCATCGGCAACATGACTATCGTCAATTCCGACATCGCCCACTACAAAGAACCTATTATCCTTTCTATTCAGGTAAGTTTCTCTAAACATATTTTTATTCCGTCGAGTGTCCGATATCGAGATACCGAATATATTATTCGACGTCAACCTCGTGGATCCTTTTTCCACGACATTATTTTCACAAACAATTTATCGGTACTATATAAACGTCAAAAACAGGACGTGAAAGAGAAAATCATGCAGAAATAGGATTAAATACGATGCGCGTATAGAATAATAAACTTATAAGTGTAGGAAGTACTATGGCATAAGCAATTTAATCTGTGCAACGACAATTTTCGGAATATTTTTAGCACTGTTAATCTAGAGATACAAAGGAAAATTGAAAGATGAATGTAATGGTGTTCGGAAAGTTCATTGACTGCAATTAGCCGTCGGAAAGTTTACCGATTGCAGTTCACCGACTAGAAAATTCACCGCCGCGCAATTTGTCGAAAGGATAATTCACCAATTCTGCAATTACGCTTTATTAAACACAAAGAAACTTTCATAATTTTCTTTATTTAAAATGTGATACAACACAAGCTTTAATTACACACAAAGAGGCTTTTCTAATTATCTTAATTTAAAATGTAATACAATACAGTGTAATTAGCAATTGATATTATGCGCAACACCTCTCAAAAACTCTTATTTCTGTCATAATTCGTAACTACTGATGCGTTGCTCCCATTGAACTGCTTCAATAAAGTTCCAGATATTAGAACGTTCTGCAAATATTTGGATTTCGAAACCACAATGTCACCCTTTGATCGAATTATTTGCCTTCGAAAAGCTGTCTCTTACTCCATGGCAATTCCACATTTCTAGGCCGAAACGGGGCCTACGGCGTCCCAGGCGTCGTTAAGAACGATTTATCCAACAGTTCTCAAAATAATTAATCGCGCCTTGTGCTTCTTCGGGCATATCCTTGGTAAGTGTTTCAAATGCGGCTTCCACATTATCTGTTGGGACAAAAACCAATGCAGACAACAATCGCTTTTTCTTTGCAAATTCGGCGTCAGTTTCGTACCTTCTTTGAAGACCCTCTGCCTGAATTTTTCGGAATATGCATTGGTAATGGAAACAGCATCCTCGATATCTAGCCCTTAAAAATTCTTGATGAACAGCACTAATCACGGCAGGTTCGAAGTCGATTATAATTGTTGCTAGTTGAAGCTATTTTACTTGTAAAAACTTGTCCGGAAATAGAGCGGAATAAAGCGGAATTGAACTGTTCACCTGAATACCATGAACTAGGTAGAACTGGTAAAACAATTGAAGCACTGTTTTAAAAGTTCCATCCCTGAACCAATGATCAGATGAGGCCAATAAATGGAGATTTCTTGCAGTGGAGAATGCATTGTATTCTATCTCCTATCCGTCCTGAACCAAACAGCAAGAACGGTTAATCTTCTTTAGTTACCTTGTATTCTCTGGAAATACACTTTCTTGTCGGGTTATAAGCAAAGCTGGTGCCTTGTCTCCTTATTCTCCTGCCCAGCTTGGCTAAGTTCAGCACAAGCATTAGACCTATATATTGGGGTGTTTCTAAGTTATTTATAGGTCACGTATATGATTGCGAATCAACAATATTTTCAACTATTATGCCACGAGCCCGGCACTTGTGTTTCTGATACATTATACACTTCCAATACGCCTTTCAGCTTGTTTTTCTTTAGGAAAAGTATGGCCATCCACTAAAGGTTTCTGTTTTCCCTTCTCACTCGTGACAAACTGTAGGGCCATGATAGATAATGAAAATTCGTTGCGGAAGATTTTAGAATAGACTGATCCCTTGAAATTGTTAAGCTTCATATAGGGGCAACAATAGGAACATTAATGCTTCAGACGCAGTTTCTATACTGAGAATGCTGAGAATGAAGATTGTATTATATTACATTTTAAATAAAGATAATTAAGAAAGTTTCTTTGCGTTTAATAAATATAATCGAAGAATCGGCGAATTATCCTTCGGAAGAGTTGCGCGGCGATAAATTTTCTAGTCGCTGAATTGCAGTTGATGAATTTTCCATCAGTTAACGTTTATTAATAATTTTCCCAATCTTTTCTTTGTAACCGTTTCTCGTCGTGTTGGTGATATTAACATTATCATTAGTTCTAACTGCCTATGTATTCTCTCAAACACTGCTAGCAATACGTTTAAAAATATTACAGATTTTAGATACGGACAGGCTAAAAATCAACATCGATAAAACAAAGTGTATTTTATTTCACAATAATGTAAAATACCGGGTCCGGCAATGAAAACTTTGCAATGACCATACGCGGCATATTGACGGGCTTTGCTTCAATTTTCCCTCAAATGCATTGCTTGATAGTTGGATAGTTCTAGGTGGATAGCCCGCGATCGTTTTTAGATACCCCCATAAAAGTAGTCGCAAACCGATAAATCGGGAAAACGAGGAGGCCAAACGATATCCCCGTTGCTCCCCCCGTTGTTCATTATCACCCGGATGGAGAGATTGCACCATCTGAATTTTGTACGGATAAAAATGTAAGTCTTGGTGGAGAATTCCTCTGAAAAATCTGCCACTTATTGCTAGGTGTGCAGCATGATGTACGACCGATCGGCGTGAATTTCTTAGCACCGCCTATCGAACGTTATGGGTTCGAACTGTTCTTGCACTCCCACCGCTTTTTTGGCGTTGATCCAGTTTCCTCGAGGTTGTTAATCCACGTTCTAATCGCTTTATACAACGGAACAGGCTGGTTCCGCGTTTATCGTTATTCTTCAACTGCGAAGCCGTGTTGTTTACCCGTCCAACGATTCATTGTCAACTAAACGGTAAGGTGTGCCGATGGTAGGCGACCAACAACATTCGTACCTACTACCAACTTACGACTTTAAAGTTCACATCAAATCATCTCGTTTCATTGCCGGACCCTATATAACTCCTCTTACTAACAGTTCTACCAAAATTTTAGGCCCAATACTAGATGAAGAATTGGACTAGTCCCAACATATGATATAGTACCACACGGGCAAGAGTACCACACACGGTGATGTATGTGGTACTCTTGCCCGAACTTGCTATGCTTTACACAACCTCAAATGATTTACATAATCGTTTGAGATTGTGTCTTTTTGTCTTAAAGACATTCTACTGTTTCTCTAAAATTCAATACGGCGTTATATACTGTAGAAACTCAAAGGACATCAATAGGGTATTTCTATTGCAGAAGCGTACAATACAAATAAAATCTTCTAAAGATACTTTGAAAATTAATAAAATATTTACATTTTAAGGCCTATATATATATAGTGAAGTTGTCTGTTTTGTTTACAATAATATAAAACATTTTACAAATCGGGCTTCACGATAGCATTACTGCTTCGGTGTATCTTTCTTGCGAAGCGGGAAGACCAACTGTTTGTGTTTGAATATATAAAATAGTTGCTTATTTGTTCCCCTTATTAATACATACAAAAATAATAAAAACAAAATGTAAGGTTTCCCTCGTTTTAATGTACATTTTATAATGCGGTTTCCTTACTTGTTCCTGCGTATGTTTTGGGCTTATTTTTATGTGCTTTTGGATAAACATGTGTAAAATATATATTTTCGCAACGATTATTTGTTTCTTAAAATTCGCATATTTTGTATATGTAAACGCACCTAATACGAGCGCGAAACATTTTGCTACCTTAATGTGTCTTCAGTATCGCAATGTTTATTTATATTATATTTCGCAACATTTGTGTGCATTTCTTATGTATTATTAGGGCCACCACCAAACCCTATACCAGCTCGAACGTCTGGCTTAACGGAGGCAGTAGCTAATATAGCCGAGGACGGTTACCTAGCCGTTTTCGTGTTGGAATCTATGCGCTATGTGCCTTGTATGCTACTGCCTCCTCACATAAGCGGAAAAATCATAGTGCGGGTTGCATGACGCACAAGCGAAAGAGCGACGGCAGGCAGTCGTGGCAGTTCGTAACGCTCATCCTCCGACAAAGTTCCGCTACTTTGTAAAAAGTGTATAGAGCGCGTTCTCGGCGCTGAATCTTTGTTTAATGCTTGGGTAGGTGGTTCTCTGGCTAGCGTCGTGACTTCTAATATTAGCGCTTGCTGAAGTTGGGATTATTTGATTGGAATTTAATTTTTTTGATTTATGTAGATTTCTGCTTTGTATGTATGTGATCTTGTTATAGTTGCGTATCTTATCTACTTCCCACACCACACACCACGTCCCTTTTTCAAAAGAATTTGTTATTTATTCCTATAAAGGAAATTCTCAGAATTTTTCCGTCGATGATCCGCAACTATACAGCGAAAGTCAAAGCGGTGAACTTCTTAAGGTGAATCTAGAAGACTATCAAATACGTTGAATATATATGTATTTACGGTCCAAAGATGCATATCGTGGAAGGACAATATTAAAAGTTCTATAAAATTTAAAACAATCATGTGGTTGGAAGAACTTCAAGCTTAACTTAATGATTATTTGATATTATGGTAAAGCAATATATGTCCATGTTGTAAAATATTTTATTGCCTCCTTCATATTCATAAAATTCTAGGAGAGACACAGGCGATCTACTTAACGTAGAAGTATATGTATCAACTTCGGAAATATGTATATGCGTATTCATATTGCACTCCTACGTTTAATACGAATCCATTTTATAATAAAAATAAGCAAGATATATTAACATTTTGAGGAAAGTATTGTCGTCTCCGAAAAACAAAACATCTACCCTAGAGATTGAATTTTTTTATATGTATTTACCATGTCATGAAACAATATCGTAATCCTTTGCTCTAGTACAACTTTTTCGTTCTTATGTTTTTAACGTAGGTTGCTTTATAACATATGCCATACATATTTATGTGTATCGCAATAAAACGCGACGAAATGCATTATTAGCGTATTTCCTTCCACTTTATGCCTCCGCATAAATATCAAATAAACTTTAAAGTACTATCACAAATCTAGTTAAATTGGTGCATTCGCTCAAGTTTTTAAAAAGTTACAAAAAAATCCAATAATATGGAATGCTTGTAATTTAGGTAAGAGATTGTAGATTAATAGAAAGAAAGCGGAATAAGGTTTTAATTATTGTAATCCGTAAGCTTTTGATTTCTCTATATTTAACCTAGATACGAGGGTATTTGAGTTCTTTGTCACAATGTCGTCGTTAAATTTCGTTACCACAAGAGATGAAAGAGAGGAGCACGCGTCAACATTTCTCTTCTTTTCTCGTTAATACAATTACTAAGTTAAGGTGGCGTAATATTGACCCACGATTATCTGGCCACGTTCCAGATAGTCAATTAATAAAATTCCTTCAGCATCCCAGAAAATGGCTGCCATAATCGTACCCGCTGAGGGATGGATCTTAAATTTGCGAGGTGGTGGAGATCTCCGATGTAACCATTTCTGACTTTGTTGTTTGTAGTCTTGAAGAAACCGACCCAGAATTTTTTTTTTTGGATCGCTGTTAAAGAATATCAAATTCACTTCTGAGAACATGACTCTCGTTCGGTTCTCCAAAGAAATCAACATTCGAAGTGCCCATCTTGCAAGTACCTTATAAAGTTTGTTACCTCTGCTAAACATCTAGTAGCTAACCGACGATATTATTTAATAAGGTTACAGACACGATCAATATTTTCCTAGACTAGACCAACGATATACAACATCATTTTACTTGCATTATAGAGGGCTACACAACGAATCCATAACATACAACATACTCTATTCGAAATAAGGAAGGTGACATCCGTTTCCAATTTAATCAAGGGTGCCCCGACACCGAAAATATTTCTAAGAATAAATCCCTATCAATTGCTTTCAGAGATACGTTTGGAAGACCATCGCCGTAAATGAATGTAAATAATAGAAGTACTAATTCCCTTTATAGAGAATTAAACATTGATAACCACTCTGATGGAACTAAGAACAAGTAGTACGTTCCCAAAACCGTTTAGTCAAGCCATCCTTGTCTAAAGGAATCGCTATTACGTCCCTCCAATCTTTAAAATGGAACGACAAAGCGAAATTACCCCTCTATAAGTATTCATCGATTTTTATCTAATCACTTCATCCTCGAAACCTTTTAAAAGAAGTTGTGGTTGATGCACTTTTTTAAATAGGATTAGAAAAGTATACAGTGTCACAGAAAAGAAGCGTATCATATGGGAAATTGTTTTTTATTTTTCTTATATCAACATAAATCAATCAATATAAATTTTAACTTTGTCGTTTGTGCTTAAAAAGCGATAAGAAGTGATACGCACATGATCATTACTTTACCCTAATTACAAAAATTTATCTTTTTATCCAGAAACTGTTCATATAAGCCATTATTTTTCACATTTTCAGGAAATGTCAATGGAAAAGTTGCTTATCTTCTATTTTTTTTTTTACCAACTTACCAATTTTCAGCACTGTATTGCAACTTTATTTTTTCCGTTTTTTTATTTAATTTATTTATTCTAATTATAGCAAACCTATATAAAATCGCCTTTTATGAGGGGTCACCTTTATATTTCCGGATTAGAGGGTTTTCAATTGTAATGTAATCTCTCATTATATTGTTTCTTATAATATATGACTTGATAATGTGTTCGACAATTTGCAAAATAATTGCAACAATTAATTTGCCAGTTTGTATTGTCACGTATCAAAACGAACTTGAATATCAAGGCTGTTATAAAATTCTTAACACAACAAGGAAAATTTCAAAAAGTTATTCGTGAAGAAATGATCTGTATGCTGGAACGATTACCTTCAAAGTCAATTTGCGAATGGTCAAAATTGTTTAAACATGGTCGACAGTTATACCCGTCTAGGCCGGTCTGTTGACGTGATCACTTGCGAGGTTATTAAAAACAATAAGTGTTTCGATTAAAGAAGCGACAATTGCCAGTTATATTAATAGTTTCAGAAACCACGGTTTTCAAATTCTACCGCGAATACCTTGGAATAACAAAAGTTAGTACAACACAGGCTCCACGAATGTTTTCGCCATTCCAAATGCGTGTCCGAATGGAGACGGTGGAGACGAACCAGAATTAATTATCAATCGACTTATCTCCGAAAACGAAACCTGTATATAATTTTAATCATTGATTATTTAAATAAGGGTAGTGTGGTAATAGAACAATAATGTATAAGCTGAATACACACCTCGGACATTCTATTAAAGTGAAGTGGCGCGAAAAACTGACACTAGGTGTCCAGTTGCTCCACGATAATCCATCAGACCACAAGTCGATACTTCGAAAAGCTGTCAGAAATCCACCTTATGGTCCAGATCTAGCTCCCTGTGACTATTTTTTTTTCCAAATCTCAAAATAGCGCTAAGGGAAACAATATTTATGGACGATTGCGAACTTAAAGCTGGCGTTGAAAGATATTTTGCAGACAAACCAAAGGATTTTTTTGGATTGGATTAGAGATATTATTGAAACGATGTAATACTTGCATCCAAAAGCGAGTAGTCCATATTGAAAAATAAATTTTAATTGCTGTCCTAATCGTCTTTTTTCATACATAGTCTGGGAATATAAGAACGACCCTGTTACTAAATATTCTCTTTTTAGATATTTGTAGTAAATAGAAAACAGGCTAATGAGACTGAATTATCTCGTCTTCGATCGCATCCTAAATCTTCATTTTTAATGTAATCTTCCTGCAAACAAGTACAGAATAAATTCTGTTTTATATTTGTCATAATTTTGCAAATCGAATATCATTCGGTAACCAGTCGTCAACTCCGACAGCAATGTCCATATTCAACAGTTGTCCACACTTTCTAAGGTGGTAGGTTTAGTCTTTAGAACCTATTGAACCGTTTCCTAAAAATGATACAATAACTGCCAACCATTTGATGGACGAGCTTGACATCTTTACCGTTGTACAAGCCTGTACAAACCCCCGGATCAAAGCCGATTGATATATTAGTTGGTTTAAAGCTTCAATGTACCCGCGCTCTATGTACTATGAATTTGATAGATCTGCAATCATCGTACATACCTTGCGAAGGATTTATTAGCAGCCCTTGGCATCAACATAAATTATACTATAGAAGCTCTACGAAGTTTGATAAACATGATAATCCATAGTTTCTTTTATCAAATAGAATTACAGTATTCGTTGGTCTACATACACTATTCTTTGTTGAAACAAAGATAGATAAATAGAAGAAAAATAAACCAATGAGATTTTCACGCAAAGATTCGATAGTTCAACTAATGATTACACTAACAAGACATGAAGAGATTTTAGTGGTTTAGTTCAATAAATTACATCTTTTCGTATGATCGAGAATCAATTTGTGTCGCTTTACAAAACGGTGTTTTTACTGTTATCCCTATCGGTACAATAATAAACTGTAGCAATTAATGCAGGGAAAATATGTTGACTCAATAATAAAAAGATAATAAAACAGAGAAAATGGAAAATGGAAAATCTGCTATACCCTTAAATTTGAAATATTTGTTCCTCTAAGTGGACAGGAGCTACATTTGGTTTTCTTTCCGTATAAAATTATGAATGCATTCAACTTACAGATTATTAGGTCTAAAAGTATTCCAAATTCTGTGTAACTTATAGATTATTAAATTCCAAATTAAGTTTTATACACCCACATCTTCTCAAAATACAAGCTTGAAAAGAATGAGTTTGAATTCAAAAAAAGAACATTCAAAATTACCAGCAAATGGGTTTGTCGGGGCCCCGATTTAAAATTTAAAAAGCCTAGTCCAATCGAATATTTCACACCGACACTGCCCCATTCCGCAGGCAGGCCAGGCCAAGTCCGGCCCGTTCACATCTCTATTATAGATACTTTCCGTAAAAGGTTGAATAAAATACAATTCGTTTTTAATGGCGAAGATTTTAATGAAGGGCAATGTATTGCTTCGGAAGTTAAGGAAAACTCTACAAACATATTAGGCAATATCCATTTTTCCATTATTATATTTACTCTTTTTTTGAATAAATTTTGATGCTTTTTTAACAATTCATATTCTTAATTAAATATGATGCTAATATAGCTCATGGTATTGATGGAACCACTCATGGCGAAAGCAATGTTAGGAGGGAAACCATTAAGCAATCTCCTCACATTTCTTGTGCCGTGTGTGATTTCTTCAATACCAAGCATTAACATCATCTTTTGTTTAATATTTCCGCAAAAATAAATACTTTTCCGAGTCTTTGGAAAATTGCAAAATTGGTACAAGGGCATAAGGAGCAATAAACAATTAATACAGAACTACAATGCGGTTGCTATTGTAAATAACTTTCCGAAGGTTTTTGAGAAGTGCTAGTATTCCCGCATCTATCCTCAGATTATGGCGTTTATCTCCACATAGCATGGATTCGCCACTAACCCTTCAACTGTAACAAATTGACTAATAACTGCTAGTCAATTTATCTCTGATAGTATGGATAAGAATAAACAAGTAGACGTCATCTATACAGACCTAAGCAAAGCATTCGACCGCATTGGCCATTCTGTACTACTTATGCAACTAGATGCAATTGGATTTTCTACGCCCTTAATTAATTTCTCTTCGTTACACCTTACGCAAAGGCAACATTATGTAACTCTTTCCGGACATGAATCTCAACATTTCTTCCCCACTCCCCATCTCTATAGTTCCTCAAAGAACGAATCTATGTCCTCTTTTGTTTACAATAAACGTGTAATTTTCTTGACTGCAGCCACTTGCAAAATCAATTACACAAACTACTGACTCGGTGTGTCAATAATAGATTGAATATGAATATCGATAAATGTGTGATCGTGACTTATATACGTAAGATTCAGGCAATATATCATGCCTACTAGATGGATAACGATAGGTTACCTAGGCAATCATCCTTTAAAGATCTCGGAGTTCTTTTTGATTCGAAGCTATCCTTCAGTGATCATATTTCTTCTTTAATAACCAGCTCGACACTGAAAACAATTGGATCCATAGTTCGTATTACTTTTATTTTATTCGCTCGAAATTGAAATAAGCTTCTGTAGCGTGGTTACCTTTTTATAAGCAACATATATATTCTTTAGAGTAAGTTCAACGAAGAATTCTCAAATATTTGCACTACAAAGAAGATGGTGTATATCCTATACAAGGCCCATAACTTTACTTACGTTGTACGGTGTCGATCTTTTTAATCTTTTCCTAAGTTACTAAATTGGATTGATTTTCTCGATCATCGACACTCCAACAGATATACATTTTACTATCCCCAATCTAAAACAAACGAAATGCTAAAATCTCCTCTAAGGTTATGCAACTCTTGCAATTTAATATCCGATCATTCCACTAACATTCATTTCTCCTCTTTGCCTGCACTGTTGAACAAATGTTCGTCTACATGCATTTTCTATAATTCTATGTTACGTTTTGTATTAGATTTAAGATTGTTTTGTTTTTAAATAGTTTTAATTAAAATTTAGTTTTGTTCTACAATAGTTACTTTTGACATGTAATTTTAGTTTGTACTGTGTGTGTGTCCATAACTGGATCTGTTGGGGAATAAATAATCAATACCATCATCCTTGGTTAGTTTTTAGGCACTTGTTCTAAATGCATACTCTTGTTACTTTAATTCTTTGTTTTATATAGTGGACTAATCCACTGCATTTTTTGAGCCTTCAAGTTTTATTCACTGGAATTACATCTCATCCTGTTTGACTGATAGTAATACCGTCTTGGTGTTCGTAAAGCACAATCACTTCATAATTTGCGCTTAGTGGCTGACTGTGCAGGATTGGACGATGTAGCTTATAAAAAATATTTTGTACATGAGAATATTGTCCATTTTGTTGAATGAGAGTTCTGTTCTAGGCCCACTCTTGCTTATATTATTCACTAACGGTCTTCACAGCCATATGGCTGGCAACTTATATCAATTTACATACGACACTATTATCATTATTTCGGGGACTAGTGAGAGAAATATCTATACGAATGGTAACAATTGTTCAAATGCTATATCTGTGTGGTGTCGTAATAATGACTTGATGATTAACGGTACTAAAACGCCCATGGTTTCTTTCCATCCTGCCCGCAGCGTAGTTAGTAAATCGCTGTTAGTACTACTTGGGACTAGAACGGTGCCTGTGGTGTCTTGTACCAATTTTCTTGGCTGTTCCGTGATGAATGCTTGACTTATACTAAATATTGAAGCATATAACACTCCCAAAACCCTTTTAAAGCATCTGCTGGATGCCACTGAATTCTCTCTACAATAGCTATAATTGCTGGATACCAATTTTCAATGCAGCGTGAATGGATGTAGTTTTATTTATTGATATTAATTATTATTTTATATTATTATATTTGTATGTATTCTTTGACGAAGTCTATATCCTATCGGATCAACTAGTAAATAAAAATTATTATTATTATTACTTTTACTTATCTTTAACGGATAAGAATTAAAACGAAATACTTCTTTCTTAGTTTAATAGATTACTGATCGATTACATATACCTTACCTATGTTTAATATCGATTCGTCTTTCTTTAACAAGAAACTCGCTACATTACACTGTTTCCATAGGCTCTGTAACATCAATAGTTTCGATTAACGACCTAAAGTCAATCGAAATCGGAGTATACTAGTAGGTTAACAAATGAGATATCGAGCTATGTGTACCTAAAGCGAGGTACTTCAGTGAATTATCGTTTAAATGGAACCTCCTTCATCATTTCAAATCGTGGCGAAGCAGATCTGTGGGATATTTAATCTAAGATTGCATTAGTTGTTTACATGCTACGTAAATGGAACAATCACATACTGAAGGACTTGTTCTGTGGCAGTAGATAATCCTTGAAGCAGTTTATTTAAAGTTTTATAGAGGAAGTCCTTTAAGTTCAGTTCTTTTTGCTGCATCTCCTTTTCCCCTCCAGAGCCGTTGTTTTTTCGTACTTCGGTCTTATCTAATCCAGCAACTCATCCCCTTGTGAATATCTTCGAGTAGTAGATTTACATAGGCATTTACTTATTTACAACAATTTCAGAGCGTCGGAGTAAATCCCGGCGGTATAATACATGAGGGCGATGACTTCGTGCTCTCCTGTTCCGCTCAAGGATCGCCGAATATGTCTTTCCGCTGGTATAAGGACGGAATGTTCGTGAATATCACGCAGTTCAAGAAGTAAGTTTGCATATATATTACGAAACTAAGCGTGAAATAATTTTCGTCGCAGCAATAAATGGGTAACGTTGAGAAAAGGGTCATCTTTAACGAATTATCTCGCCATCCTTACGGTTGATAAGGCGACTATCTTGGATGACGGTCTGTTCACCTGCCAGGTGGAAGATTTTAATATACAGCAATGCCTTTCGAAGCGGATCGAAATTAGATCGAAACCTACCGTAATGTTGGATACCATGAGCTTAACTGTATCGAAGGTAAGTGAAAATTTAATAGTTGTTAACTTTGCCATTTGCTCTTCTAAACATGTTCCGTTTCATAACTAAACTCTTGGACAAAATTAACGCATTACTTTATGTATTACATTCATGAAAATAAAATTAAACTAAAATATAATTAAAAATTGGTAAGTGGTAGTCTGCTACCTCGAATATTTTTTGAAATGATCCCATATATGCTCAATAAGGTTGAGGTCGGAACTGTTAGGTGGCCATTCAATTAACAGAATATCAACAGTATGAAGGTAGCCGATACCCGGTCCAGCTATATGGGGATACGCACAAATGGCATCACGTGTTCAAGTACGATGTTTCCTGGACAATAATCCGCATTCATAGACTTCACATGTGTAGGAAACAAGTCTGTATGAATGCACAGAGCCGTCAGCAAACGGGGCCCTTGGATTAATGTTGTTACTTACAAATCTCTCTCCCTCCCTTCGCCAGGCACGTTTACGCCCATCAGGAGACTTTAAGCTAGCTGCATCGGGTATCCCTCATCCAGCAGAGTTGATTCTCCTAGTACCTCCTCTACCGAGTAATTTACTTTTCTACTTTGAAACACTCGTAGATAACCTTTATAACACGTATGTGATACAACCAATAATAAAAATGAGCTTAATACCTTTTCTTAATCAGACAGATTTTAAATTAATTATGGTCAAAGGTAACTAATTGACATTTGCAATTTCAAAATAAAATTAAAAAATGTCAGAAGAACTCCAAGCAAACTTAGATTAAAGATTACCTTTATCTCCGAATGTTTTTAAAAAATAGTGGTGCGATAATTTTGTCCAGGAGCTTATATAAAGGTACAGAACGAATTTATTTGAAAAAATTAGGATATTTTGTAGTTTCGTCCAATGCCTCGCTGGTACAGAGAATTTGACGGAAAATAGAGAAATTATTGAATTATTTCAGTATTTGTGCAATAATTCCACTTTTATTTTTTATAGTAAGTGATTAATTTTATAGATAGGCTGGAATTGGAACGAATTTAGAAAATAGTCCTAACAAAAGTATGATTAATCCAATAATTGTATTTAACTAGTGCTTTTCGTTAGTAATATTACTAGGAAAATATACAACCATCAGTCATGTAGAAACGCGCGTTGGTGCAAAAATGTATGCATATTTGTAAGCATACCGCAGTGATGAACGTTATTATCATGAACTGACGAAAAATGACTCAGCCTCACCTATTATTACTAACTTCACCTAAGATTATTCTTCATGGGCGTAGCCAGACAGGGAAATAATTTCACTTTCGTTTATTATTGCCGGTCATACAAAGGTCTGCAAAATTTCAATTCTATTTGTCCTCCATGCTATTCTTTGTTATTAAAGTTTCCCGAAGTAAAACCTAATCAGCAATATAATATATTTCCAGAACAATTAACATAATTCATATATTGAACTGAATTCCAGATTTTTATGGTTTTATCCGTTTTTGAGAAATATTCGCTTTCCAACATAACTCTGTAGACTGTTATACTGTAAGGACGACGATAATTCTTTTAGATGCCCAATTGCCCGTTTTCGGAGAGTTGAGCCCCCTATTCACAATAACACCCTTTTTTACGTCAATATCTCCAAATGAGAAATATTAAAAATACTTTAGACAGCTTTTTATCTATTTCTAGGAGACTGTGTCTTCATCTATAGTTTGCTAACCAATACGCCTGTCGGGGAACCCCCTCCATTTTATTTTCAAATATGTATCTAAATGTCTGTCTGTTGGAAAAATACTTGTGTTACGACGAATATATACATTTATACTAAGCTTGGCATATTTTCTTTTAATTTGGAGAAGAGAAAATTACAACTGCAGCAAATCCATAATTAGAGCACAGATAGACAATTTGAAGTTTTAACATAATTTTTTGAAATTTATATATATGTTATTATTGTTGAATGGCTGGAGAATAGAATAGTATCCATAGAATGTCCGTAGAGACATTTTGAGAGAGTAACCCTTGTATTTTTGAAATAAGAACTACGACATGTTTATTCAATCTAACAAAATATATAGTTGCCCTAACAAAAATTATAGTCGGATTTAAGATAACGTATATTTTGTAATAAAATATGTGATAGTAATACTTCCTCTTAATCCTGCTACAATTTTTGTTAGATTAAATAAACGTGTTGTAATTCTCAGTGTAAATTGTTCCTATTTTGAAAATACAAAGGTTACGGTCCCAAATTTTTCTCTATGCACTATTTCCATTTACTTGTGCATTTTGATCACGCTACCATTACACTGAAATACATAGGCAAATTCAATATCGGTATAAGTAATTTGCTGCTATGATAAACTGTCGTTCTATTGTATTTTCTTACCATGCCTGGTACATATGATTTTTCATATTTAAAACGTTATCCTCAGAATGTACTTTGCAGATACATATCCGTATATACTGAGCCAAAGATTAATCCGTGCAATTTAATGTTTACTTGCAACCGTAAAAGGTAATCTACATTTTAAAGTTAACAGCAAGTGTTAAGGCAATGAGAATCTACATTGCCAACGTCCTTAATTTATTACGTACAACATTCGTAGCTACAAACATCTCCATCACACCTATAGAACGTGAAGAACAAAAGCTGCTTGCGCGATGCTTGAAAGGATATCGTTGTGAAAGCTCAAGGACAACGTGATTTAGCCTTCAAAACGGAATTGGCACTTAACTTTGAAGACTTAGTTGGCTCACTTGAACCATAATTTGTTGATTTCAGATCTGCAAATAGAAATTTTAATTTTTGAAGAAAAATGAGGGAAGGGTTTCAGAGATATCGACGTAAATTCCTAAGGTTGGCATTGCGTTTGGGGGGCTCGGCTCTCCAAAAACGGAAGATTTGGTATCTAAAAGAAATTGCCATGGTAGTCACACTATATCTGCAAACCCATAACGTTTCAATTTATTCTAAATTTTCGAGTTACCTGTGTTGCCTTGTAAGACAAAATAAACTCAGTCACGGTGTATTTAGCTTTTTTAATTTAGTAGCGCTTTCGAAAAAAGAGGGAACACGTTTAAAAATTCCTACATAAAGCCCGATGCTCTGAAGTTTCCCATCCTTCCATTGATAATATGCTTTAAAAAAACAATCGGCAGGTATTTGCTTTTGTTGTAGCACTGTTTCAGATGTTACAATTCTCATAAATATGTATAAAAGCAATAAGCGCATGCATATGCAATATTTTGCGCTACAATACTATTTTGCATATTATTTTCGCTCCATCGCATATAGAACATATTAGCTATTAGATATAAAGCAAAATTTATTTTACGTAGGAAATTTTGTATACATACAGTTGTGATAACTACTTATTTTGATTTATTCATGTTTGAAAACGAACTTTTTTTGCATTTTTTGTGAGGCGAAGAAGTAACGGTGACCCCTCAATTTTCTCCCAATAGTCATACCTGTAGGTAAACCAAATTTTTGTTTAAATAAAAGACAGTCAGGCAAACAACTTTTAATGCGAGAAACAAAATTCATTAACAGAATGTTTAATTATACTTCTCCTTTCGAAAATTCTTAAATAACATTACATATCAATGATTGCGTACTATTCAGATCCACTAATTAAAATACAATGGCAAGTATGGTTACTGAACCTCAAAATTTCCAACATACAACGTCTCCATGCAAGCGAAAGGTATTTCGATGGATATCGAAGCTTCTTGTTTGATTCTATTCGTAAAGTAAACTGTTAGACATTTATATTAAAAAAACAAGATAGATGGGATGGCAAAAAGAGAATCATAAAAACTCTTCGATAAATTAAAAAGTTTCAAACGATTTTATCATTAAAGTTTAAATGCCTATATCAAAATTTTAATGGAGATTTAAAGAAAGGAAGCATTTTGACTTGAATTAGGAGGTGCATCGAGGCAAACTTTCAATTGAAGAACTACAATGAGCAGTTATAAAATTTATTATTCGGCCAAATAAATGCAAATAAATATATTTTTATCAATTTCAATAAATCTATAAACTCTTGAGCATTAATTTTCATTCAATTCCGCTCGCAAAATAAAATCAAGTTAGATCTCGCACATTTAAGACTTCAATTAGTTTTTTCTATCTCTGAAAAATTTAAATTTACACCAGAGTCTCATTGCAATACGATTAAAAATGTCTTTTTCAGCAATCTAGGCTTATTACGCATAGTATGGGCTTCTGATTATAAGGGAAGCAATAATACCCTCTCAGGTTCATATGACAAACGAAATATGTTACAACATATTTATCATAAGTTTTTAATTCATCATTTCTGATTACTTTTAAAAGATTCTAATTTGATTTTCTTTATCGCATAAAACTGTGGGTATTCATTATTTTGGTATTCACAAGAAACGAATACGTCTAGTTCTCAAATTGGGATTGATCCACATCCTCAAGCTTGCATAATCTTTACCCCAGACCAACACCTTATCTGCCAATTTCGCCTTGTTTGAACAACGTTCAACATCAAATGCGAAAAAGCCGTCGGTACCTTCATGCCGAATCTTCCATCACAATCACTTTGTTTACATCAAAATAATTAGGCCTTAGCACTCTGAACACTGAAGATCGTTTCTCGATAAGATTCCTCTTACAGTGACTCTTTACAGAGATGTATTGAGTTTCAAATTGTTGACATAAAATTAGATCAATCATCCAATCATTCACAAAATGAATATTAATAATATTCGCCAACTCTGGAAAACATCTAAGGACATCATTTTCAATTAGATTTTCCTTCCAGTATGGTGAATGGTTCTACATTGATGACCGATTTTTTTGAGATAAAAAACCAAATCTACCTTAGGCGCTTTGAATAAGTCTGTCCAATCAGCTTATAGCCAATTCTTGGGGTATTCTACTTTTTAACAAGTTACGTTATTCATCAAACATACTCTTCTATTATGCAATATAATATATGGAACTTCAACAGAAGTTGATGATAAAGCCCTCTAGAGGAGAAATGAAACCGGCAACAGACATCAGGTTCAAATAGCGTATAACACATTACCGCTATTAAAAAATTGATAAAATGTAACACAACACAACGAAACCAGGCATAGTAGGAAACCATAAATTATTTAAGAACGCAACTTCGCCACAAGAATTAAACGCTTACAAGCCATTTAAACGAGGATAGTATGATAAATACTTGTGTTAAGAAGAAGAACGCAATTGTTTTGCATTTAGTACATTTATTTCTCGACATAATCTCTCTGTAGCTTCCTGTACTCAGTCCAGCGATGTTTTAACTGTTGTAAATCACCCAAATAACAGAAATTGTTGAAAATATGCAAGATAGGCCCTTGTTGCAGGTTTAAATTCATGGCTTACATTTCATGTTATAGACCAAAACTTCTTTTTTTTTAAATCCGATTATTTTGCATGTCTTAATTTTGGCGTAGGTGATAAAAGTAGGTATTTATAAATATCTAGAGTAGAGATAGACTAAGGCATGTTCAGCCACATGGCTATAAAGGATAATCCAAGAATTCCCGAAACGTATGTGGTAAATTAATTCAATATTTTGTGCGGCGCGAAATGTGTCGATACCCTGGTGTTTACCAAACTACCTTACAGTCCTTCCTGTCATTATTTATTTACTAACTTACAACTTAATATAACATTTTTAAAAAGTTTTTATTTCAGATTTAACAAATCTTGTCGACTAGCAAACACAAAGTGTATTTTTGCACCTCTCAGTATGTCTTGAGCCTTCATCTCAGATAATAACACAATCTTAAACTTAACTCCTAAGAAAATCTATCAAAGTCAAAACCAGCCATCTTCTAGCGTTTATCTCAAATTGCCTACCGATACAGAGCGTGAAGTACGTCTCATTATAACATCGCTTCGCTTAATTCCAGGGTGAAAGCTTCTCCATAAAGTGTTCGAGTTACAACAGTGGCGGGACAAGCATCTATAGCTGGACGAAGAACGGACACCTTCTTCCGACAAAAACGAAAAGGGAACGTTACGACACATTATACTTGACAGGCAGCCTGCTACGCGTATCCGGCCTAAGCGTAAGTATGATTACTTCTCCCTTCGATGGAAAGAACCAATCGCCAATTTATTATCTTTGTTCTCGTATCTCTTACATGCGTATACGTATATATCTGTAGAAATCGGCGAACTACTCTTGCCTTGTCCAAGATCGGACGACAAAAAGTGAAATGAGCGTATCCGTTATAGTAGTGGATAAGAAACGGATAAAAACATGCCCGAAGCATTTCCAATCCAACGTTACATGGCCTGAAACGGCTCCCGGTTACGACAGCATACAGAACTGCCCGCAAAGCTACACAGGCGTTGCTAAAAGAATGTGCATCATGCTGGACGGTAACAATCCGCAATGGGATAAACCGGATATGTCCGAGTGCCTATCTACAAGTATGGGCGTTATTATAACAGATGTAAGTACAGTAAAATTCTATCTAGAGGGAGATTTTATCGACACAGTAATTCAAGCTCCAGTAAAGCTTTATTTTCACGTTTATATTTTTGTAGATATATAGCAATTTTTGAAAATAGAAATTTTTTTACTGTTGTGAAACCGATCTTAGGACTGAATTCGATTCTACTAACCCTAACATCTATACTTTGCAACTCCTTCTTTTACACCTATCAACATTTGACACAATTATCAACACTACTCTTTAATTTTATTTTTAATTGAAATTCCAAAGATTCACTACTTTCGTAGACAACTAAATGTTGGCACATGGACGGTAAAAAAATGCAATTCAAGTATTCCTGTCGCCTATTAATGCCGTGAATAAAATGGTGAGAGATGCCGCGTTTTCACAAAAAATTGCTTCAAATTATTGTATTCCAGTATTATTGGGGAAAATCATTAAAGCAATTGCTACTAAATTAAGAATGTTCAAATCTTCATCTGGCATATGTTGCTAGATGTTACAGACAAACTGGGATAATCGAAATTATTGGTTTTATTAATTATAACCGAACGGATCCAAAGAAACTTGGTCAACATTTGCAAAGAAACACAGCAGAAACGCGAGCGAAATTGAGGTCCATCGGAATTAACCCGATGGGTTTAAAACACAGTTTTACGTAAATATCATTTCCAGTGAGAAGTCCAAGTTTGACGTTTGTGTAGAGGGTAATCGAAAATAGGCTTTTGGAAATAAAACATAACCTTTTCATAAAAACTATGTCAAAAGAATGGTTAAATTTATAAAATGTAAATGGAGTTATATGTCTGCCAGTGGTTTGGCCCAATTAGAATCGATTAAGAGTCAGGTGAATGCTGCAAAGTACCAAGAAAAGTTTTTCTGGACAGTTTGTTGCCCAGTATTGGGACAAGAAGTCGATCTTATTATTGTTTTATTGTTGTTCAACCATACAATGATTATGCAATAGAATATAAAGTTACCTTCTAGATCTCAAATGGCCCGGACTTAAATGTCATCGAAAATGAATGGCACGGAATGAAAAAATACCTAAGGAGTAATACTCCAAGAAAAAATCCTAATTTAAGTTCAAACTCAGCCCAGTCTGAAGCATAACATTTCCTGAATTTTGCAACAAGCTTATTAAAAGTATGACAATACGTATTCGTGCGGTCAAAAGGAGACATCACGTGTTATTAGAGTTCTTAGGTATATTGATTTAGTTTTGCGCCCTAACTTTTAGTTGTCAACATTTGTTCTTTTTTAAATTTAATTATTTGTAGCAATTCAAAATATTTTTTGTAGATCCTTAGGTATATGTAAAGTTATCTTAATGGACATGTTTCCCTCAACATATGAATAGATTCTTTTTCCAAGAATCATGTGTTAAAAAAATTTATTAAACGAATGTAGAATTATTACACATTACACCATAGTTACTTGGGTTCGTAATGAATGGGAAAATTCCAGTAATACAGAAACTATCTTTTTTAATGTTGTACATGAGAAACTGTATTTTCATTAAATAGATTATATGCAAGAAAACTGCCATGAAAATCATTTAAATCTAACATAAGCTAACATACACATGAAAAGAGTATCCAAAAACAATAACTAAAGTACTGTAGTGTAGCTCAACAAAAATAATGTAAGAAGCGAAAACCAACGGACATGTTTCTGTATTCCCGAGAATGTCAACGTTAGTCCGAGCTTAGTTTAAGCCACGAATCTCCCAAAATAGCACAGAAATATTTCCTAGCACCACCTAAAGCCAAAAGATATATAATGCCGTCTAGAAAGTTATAACGCTGATGACGTCTTTTATCTTCTCATGTTGTGTTTGATGGGTGTGATTTCATCAATATCATTGGCTATATTACAATTACTTAGGTTAAACCAGCTTAACTCGCCATACACTTAATCTGTCATGCGGAAACCCTCAGGCAGTTGGTTGGCTGATAGTTAGCCTTCAGTTGGTCGGTAAAGCGTCAGTAAAAATTACAAAACCAATGGTACTTTTCTAACTTTTCCACGTAATGCCGACATCACTGTCGGTGATCGGGACCCACCATTGCGCCAATAGCTTGTACTACTGAAGAAACTACCTAATGACACTTGGAAATATCAAAGCCAAACGTACTTTCTAGGGTAATAAAATTCTACATCCTTTAATTGAAAATTAACCTGAATTTATTACCAATTATATCAGGTACAGGTCCTGTTAGTGTAAGTTTTATATGCAAATATGTAAGGTAGGAGCTTATTTATTTTGCACAACGTTATCGTATTCTCAAAAAGCCCTGGAACCCATTGGACCCATTGAAAACAATGCCAGATAAATTCACAACCAACGTATAATTTAATCTTTCATTTTATAGAAGAACGAAATGCAGTAGTAAGTACAACTGGAGAAACAAATCTATAACGTGCTACCCAACTTTCTGTTGCTAAATTTTCCATAATAAAATTATTTGAAAAGTTTAGAGAAAACTAGAAAAATTAAAAAAATAGAAATTTCATTTTGAGTAATTTCCTGTAAAATCCTTTGTTCTATTTGAAAACAAGTTACGCTGTTGTCAAACACTACGCCGCTTCGCAACGTCAAACTAATTCACTTAAAGCGGTTTTGTCGTAGACAATTTGCACGTTTGTCATATAAAACCAAAAATGTTGATATACTAACTTCCTACTTCCATCACAAAAATAGAAAAACACATTTTCCTTGTTTGTAATTGAAGATGTGGAGAACTGTATTACGGGCTACCACTTTATATTACGAAGTGTGTCATAAAATGTTTGTTAAACAAACTGATCATACAATTCATGTAGGAATTTAAACCAAACCTATTTGTCGATTTGTTAAACTGAGGTACTCTTTTTTTACATTGTTGTCACGTATTGACTACAAACAACGCATTTTGTTGCGTTCGAATTCCATTTTTTCGGTGCAAATACGCGCAATTGCGTCTACTACGTGAGCTTTTCATTATAAAACTATCGCTACAATAAATTCGCTTCCAGTTAATTGCTTTTTTTTTTTATCGCCGTCATCCATTTAGTCGATATAAACGTAGACTTTCAAATCGTGTATCTGCATCACAATGGATTTGGCGAAAATAATAAATAAATGTGCCTGGGTTATTTAATTTACGCGGGAGCTCTAATTCGCAATGTCGCTATAAATTGGCTTGGAAATGGCTAGTTTTCTTTTTTCTATTGCCATCGCGCCAAAATCTTTGCTGGTAATTTTATATAGTTACAAGACAAAGCTTCAAGTATTTCCAGTAGAATACAAAGTTGTTATTCGTGCACCTTCCTCGTTTTCAAACATAGAAACTAACGAGGTAACAATGGTCTATTTTTTACTCGTAGGTGTAAACGCACAGGTGTATGTGGTGCAATACACAGATTTTAGTTCTGAGTGGTATGAAAGGAAGGCATTACGGATAAAGAGTAGATGCATTACATACATAAAAATTACAAATTTAACCTGAGAAAAAAAATTGGTTACTTCTGGGCACCATATGTGAATATAGTTAAAGTTACGCACTAATTGTCTTTTTGACTTGTGCATTTAGTTTCTACGGATAGAATTGCATGTAGTTCATAATCTTGTCTGGCCAATTAAAGCAGTTGCAAATCGCCAACATAACTATCACGTTCCATGAGAACTTCAGATTTGCATGGATACTAAAACTCTACAATTGAATTTAGTATAAATTTATCTGCAAAAGAAACCATTTCGAAATGTAATGTATATACACTACCGTTCATATATTTGGGGACGATTAAAAAATACAGTTTTTTTTTAATTCGGATAAAAACAAAAAGTCATTTGTAATTTAATTTACTTCTGTACATTGAGTATACTATACAAAACTAAAAATATTCCAAAAAGAAATGTACTAATTATAATTAGGTCTATACGGATTTTTCGTCTATATGTCCATCCTTTGATTTAATTACTGCGGACATATTCGTGGCATTCTTAGAATTAAAGATTTCAAAAGTGTTGCTGGGATCTCGGTCCATGCATGCTGGAGCTTTCTCCATAAATCTTGTGAACTAGTCACTCCTTTTTGACGAATCCTTCTGTCCAGTTCATCCCATATTAATTCGATAATCGACAGGTCAGGTGGCCAAATCATTCTTTTTAAACGATCTTCTTCTTCCAGGGATGCTAGATAGTTTCTGCATATACGAGAAGAATGCTTAGGGTCGTTATCCTCTTGAAACGTAAAGTTTCGACCTCGTAATCGTTCCCCACTTGGTACAGCATTCTCTTGTAATATTTTGACATAGCCCTCTTTACGAAGTATTCCCTGTATTCTTACTAAATCACCCACAGCTGTTCCCGCAAAACAGCCCCAAACCATTACGTTACCTCCACCGTGCTTAACTGTAGGTAAAATACACTGTTCACTAACTCTTTCACCAACCTGTCGCCTAACAAACGTCCTCCGTTTGGAGCCAAATGTTTCAAATTTGGACTCATCTGTCCACAGCACGTTGCACCACTGTTCGAATGTCCAGTGTCCGTGTTTTTGTGCCCACTGCAATCTTTTTCTTTTATTTTGAATTTTCAAAAGCGGTTTTCTGGCAGCTACTCGTCCCTTTAAGCCTGCCGCAATTAATGTTCGTTTCACGGTCGAATGCGAAATAGGATTTATTCGTGAAACATTGACTTGCTGCGTTATTTCCGGAGCCGTTAGGAATCTGTTTCTTTTTGAAACAAGAACCACGAACTGATCTTCAGCAGCTGTTGTCTTCTTTTTACGTCCAGAACGTTTCTTATCAGCCAAAGAACCCGTTTCCACCATCCGTTTTAATGTTGTAAATACACCATTTTTCGATATTTTTAATTTTTTCGCAATAACTGCCATTGAGTATCCTTCATTACGTAAAGTAATAATAGCAGAACGCGTTTCGATGGAAATTTCTTTTCGTTTTGCCATTTCAGCACCACCCGTTTATTACGATAGTTAAATTTAAACTAAACTACTATCAAGATCGATTTTATTTTAAATACAAGACGATATCTGCTTTGTTTGTTGTACTAAGTGTTCTATGAATCTCACATTATTCCTTTGTGGAAATATTCGACAATATTTTCCAGTTTACGTTTATAACCCCATAAAAGGGACTAAGAGGAATTTTGCCTGAGGCTGCGGTAGAATATAAATGCGTTATAAATTTGATGGGATAGAAGAGAATACTGTTGTAAATTATGTTCATACATATAGAAATGTATAACTCTTTCATAGAAAACCCAATCAATTGTCAATATTTCAATTTTGCTTAGACTAGAGGTGATTGAATATCAGAAATAAAACAAAATATATTATCCAATATATCCAATAATACTTTTATTATTATTATTATTTATAATTTATCCAATAATACTAATCAACAAAATATTTGCCTTTAAGTAATAACATATTACCAAAAAGTACTTACAAATGAGTTTTGTAGCCGACTTAGCTCGAGTTATAAAATTATGCAGGTTGAGGCTTATGTGGATGCGCATATTTGTTATTATTACGGACTTCGGCATCACTACCTATAGATACTAAGGCCTAAGAAGGTTTCTAGATTTGTTTCTAAATGTTTTCCAGAGGATCTAGAAATGGTGGTTCTATGTCTACATAGAAAGTTCGATTGATACTCAGGTTTTCCCAATATATATGTGCGATATTTTGGGACTACATTTCCTGGTAGTATTTTGCTGGCACAAATTTTTCAAATTTAAATATTAATTTTTCTACATGATCTCCTTTTAGTAAGACAGTTTTTCGAACGTTTCTAAGTTGCTATTTTTCCAACTCCTTCAAAAATATATTTTTTCAAGCTTCTCAAATTAAGTTTCTGTTGCAGTAATGACTTCTTGACCTAAGCTAAATTTTTTCCTACAAGCCACGTCTTTACATTGGGAATAAAAAGAAATTTCAAGGTGCCAAGTTGGGCGAATAAAGTGGGTGGGGCGGTAACTCAGTGCAATTCCTGCAACTCAACCGATAACTCCGGATGTGTGAGTTGGTGCATTGTCGTGATGAAACAAAATTTTAATAAACGGATCCTCCTTCAATTTCTCATCGACTTGGTCCAATATTCTCTTCGAATTCCAAAAAGTCCTAGTCATGACTTCTAGCCGATGGGACTGTCTTCGCCTATTTTGAAACAAATTTCCATTAAAAAGTCCATTGGTTTGGACTATCGTTTTATCTTAGGCGTATAGCAACGGATCCAGATTTCATCAACGGTGATGATTCGATGCAAAAATTCTTGTGGATTTTGTTGATAGAGATTCAAACACTGCAAATGACAATCCGGTTGACGGTCTCTGTCAGCAATCGCACGCTCATCACATGGACAGTTTTCTCAATCCTAATTTTTACTGTAAAATATTAATTGCCGTTCCATACGATGTTCCCGGGTCCTCTGCTACTTGGCGTACGTACTTCCGTTGCGGGCTTTTTGAAGGATATCGTCAACAACCACGTGTGCTGGGCAATCTAGGTACTCCTCTTCAAAAACCATGGACAACTACCTTTCCAGGCCATAGACAGCATCCAACTTCGCTTTAATTTCTTCACATGTTTTTTCAAAGCAAAAACAGAAAGCGAATTAAGATATTGTTCCTTCTATACAGAATTAAGAACACGTCTTATACAAGTGGCTATCAAATAAAAACTTGCATATGAATCTGGCTGAAATTTTGTACGGCACAGTTTGAAAGATGGCAACGCACAGCTAATAGCAAAATTCTCCAATAATGCCACCTCGCCTCAAAGACAGGTATCCCTCGTAGGCTTTGTGTCCAAGGATAGGCTCTTATAGGCTTGATTATAAAATGTCTTCAAATTCACTTTTTGAACTCGCATTTAGATTTCTTTCTTTGGGATATGTTACTAATGAACACTCTGAATACCGCCACTAAAACGATTTGAAAATAAAATGGATGACAGAAAAGTGAGGATAGCTAGCCAAAAAGACATCGACGTCGAGGTTGACCTCCTGACTATCGACATTGTTAGCATTTATGAGCGAGTTATTAAAATAACAAAATCTGGCGCACATCCATCAGGATTCCTAGAGAAATAACAGATATTATTCACAATCCAATACACCGATTGGCTGCTCATAGACAGATCACGCAGGTCAAAAACGAACTGGAGAAGTTCCAAGAAGATAGATGATCCGAGTAAATACTTCCCCATGGCGGATCAGCAGACGTTCTTATCTTCCCAAAAAGAGGTTGTCACTCAGGTCACGAATCACAGCATCTGTTGTATGCACATGACATCCCCAAACATCGGCAAACGGGGGCTGGCGATATACGCGGATTGCGTGGCCGTCTATTCCTTTTGTAAAAATTAGCCTTTTCTTACTGGCAAGCTCCAGAGTGCAATTAACATTTTTACTGATTGGACCAAAAAAATGGAAATTACTCGTCAGCCCAGAGGCTATGTGATTCATTCATAGGGTAAGAGGAACCGAAAACAACATCTTTGTCAATAGTACACAGCTGCCCTGGAAAGCCGTGGAAATACCTCAGCTTCGTGATGGATAAACGGCTAACGTGGAAAAAACAATTTAAAGAAATCGCAAAGAATGGCAAGAAATATACTGTACTCCCTGGTTAGAAAACGTAGCGCTGTAGATTTGCGCAAAAAGCCGCTCATTCACACTTCTACCACAAGACCCACCATAACCTATGGTCGTTGATGTGGTACACGGCAGCCAACAGGCATCTTAAAAAGCTTGAAGCACTACAGAACAGAACATTGAGGAATATCACCGCTGCGCCGTAGTACGTACGCAACTAGCATCTCCGTGAAGACTTGCGGGTTCCGCCACTTCGGAAACACCTCAAGAAACTGGTGAGAAAGATACACGACAGGGCAAGGGATTACACTCCCGGGTGCGTGAAACGGCCCGTGCGTAAAACATGCCGTGGCTGTCTCCGAAGACGCGCGTCAGACGAGTTGACCGGAAGACCGCTGAAGTAACTCTTGCTATTTAAGTTCACGCCAAAACTGAGCTAACTAGCTGTATAAAAACTAAGATATCGTTTAATAGGCTTAGAAAAGTTGATAGCTTTTTAACTAGTGTAACTTGTCTAAACTTGTAGCGTCTTTGATATTTAGGACAATCGCAGAAACCTTTACTGCGATTCCAACGCTATTACTTAAGTTCAGACGAATATTTACCGACGTCAAACGTGAAAATTGCAATTAATAACATTTACATGATAAAGTTGAACATTAGTAAAACGTTACAAATAATTAAAATAAAATTTTGTACTTTTTTTGTGTTCTAAATTTGATGATTATCTTATGAACATTCTCTAAAATTTAACGCTTTGTTTCAGTTTGAATATTTACTCCTGGGATATGAAGCGGCAACTCCACTACAAATTCTGAATAGGACAGTAGCTTATCTAAATACAGGTATTAAACTGCTGGAAGGCGAAGGATCCGTTACAATAAAGCTTATATCTAACATAATATCATACATTAACAAATCCAATTCAAGTACTGGTACGAAAAACATCTGCGAGACTGCTCTCGCTGTCGTAGATAAACTGTTACTCCAGAATGACTCCCTAATTAAAGAAGCGGTAAGCGTTACAAACGAGGTTCGACTACAATTTTGCAAAATGTATTTCAGCAAGTTAGTGAACTGCAACAAACCGTAAAGCGTCTACTTTCCTTATGCAAAAGATTCCTGCCTTTGATAGACACGTTTGCGTATGATGGAGTTTCTCTCGTAGCCGATATTCAGCCTATTAATAAATTAACAAACTTCAAGAAGTATGATGGGAGTATATATTGAATAAAGCTTTCTAACATTCACATGTTTCTAATTTCAGCGATTTGATCACCAGGTCCACGAGAATCACGTTTGAATTGACGTTTATCGAAGAAGATAAACAGTACTTAAATAGTTTCGTCAGCGCTAGGTACTTCAATTTGAAGAAATTCTTACCGCCACGATCAGTTTTGCGAATTAAGTTAATAAAATCCTTGTATGTTGCTTTAAATTTTTAATGACTATTGTGTTGTAAATTGCAGTGATTCCGAATTTGATTACGTTATAGCATCCGATATCCTAGCCGCATGGTACATAAACGACGAAAAAGAAATAGAATTCTCTCAAAATTTTAGCTTGAATATACAATTTCTTCTGGACAATTACGTCCCCTTTCACCAAAGGAATTTCAGCTGCGTAAGAGCTGACCTTGCACCATTCGGTTATTACTGGAATAGAAAAAGTTGTGATAGTACCATCATAAATGAAACCACAATCAATTGCAAATGTCATCAATTTGGAACTTTCGCCGTAATCGCCACTGGAGACACTTCATTGGTGAATTGAATTAAATCAAGTACTTTCTATATATTTCTATAACGTTTATTTTGTTGCAGGAATTTGAAACTTCCATAAAAACGCCTCATAGAATAGTAATACTAATGGGTTGTTCTATATGCTTACTTCTTACAGTATTTTCAGCGCTTCTTCTAGTGTTTCACTGGATCTTCCACCAAAATTGCATTACTTACCTTAAGTCGCAATGTTGCTGCTCGATTATTGGTGCTATGACGGTTTTTATTTTAGTGCAAACGCACAATATAAAAAATGTTAGTACACAGGATGTTAAAAAGAAATATCACAAACCTAGAGAGGAGATTATATGGCCCAAAATATGCAGAAAGTCTTAACGAGCGTGGCTGGATCTTAAATGCACGATTTTGGAGATACGAGAAACTTGTGTTTCCACAACTGTTTTATATACAAATAAGTAAACAATGTAATTTATAAACAAACGTTACAAGCAGAAACTCTAATGAGATGTTCAAACTGCCTTCCCTCCATTTCTCAGCAACCAAGTTGGATCCGGTGGCACCCTTGATGTTCTCGTTGTTCCACCTTCTCGACGTCGTTTACAGGCGAGCGTACACAATTTTTTTAAAATATAATGTGGTTTAAAACAAGTGTTCTTGTGGGCCATGAAACAGGCCCTCCCCTTTCTACCCATCTTTGTCTAGTTCCGTGTAAATGTTCTCTAACGCCCATCGGGGATACGTTGGAAAACCATCCTGAACCACATTTATTGCATTTTATTCAAAGGAATATCGTCTAAGAGATCTCCCATTGTGTTCTGCAGAATGTTAAGGTAAACAGCGCCTGTTAATCAGTTTAATGAAATAACCGGAGCTAGTAACCTCTCGCCCAAAATACCCATCCAAGTGTTCAGTGAAAAACGTACCTGTGTAAATGTTTATATTGTCTAATAGCATAGAGATTTTAGCAAAATTGGTGCCTTTTCATTAGTGCAAAGGAACTAAACGTGCTTGATGATCAGATGAATTTAAAACCTGGACCCCTTGTATATGGTAACAATAAAGCTGCTGCCTGCGGATGATCCAAATAGTAGGAACGCTAATTCCTACGTCGGCTGATACTCTCCGCAAATTCATAATCAGATTCTGCTTTACCCCTGCCAATATTGCCCCTTTTACTTCAGGCGTGAACACTGATCTTGATCTTCCGGAATCGGAAAACTGTTTCCTAAATTAATAGGCATCGCTCAATCTCTAATGCAATCTTACTAAAACACGAACTGAAGGAATCCAGGCAAGCCCATACATGAAATGCGTATTCAATGAGTAAGGAGACGGAGTTGACGGAACCTATGTCAACTGCGATAAAAAACTGTTTGCGAAGGAAAAAGTGCACAAATGCTCCGCAAAAAGAAATAATCATCAGTAACTGGGAACCCATCCATTTGCGGACCCATGTTTATTAAGACTTTTTGGCAAATTTCGGGCGATACTGTCCTCCTGGGCTTTACGAGAATGATTATGATTTACCTTTCAGGAATCGTATCTGTACATCAATACATTGCTCCAAGTCTTTTTCTTAACGAGTGTTTCAACGCAACTAAATATCCTTCTTGTAATTTATTCCGACTTTGTACATTTTAACAAGGGCATTAAAAATGTCAAATCAACGTCTATTTGCGTAATAAGTGGTAAGCATGTCTAAACATATATTTTCTGGTAATATTAATGGCTTCAGAATTCGTGAAAGTCGTTTACTGTTTACAGGAGCACCGATTATCATAGTACTTGGCAACCACATTAGCCACATTTCAATGAATTTAAAACTATACTCGTGGTGGATAGTTATTGGGACCGCGTCATTTTACATATTTGTGATATGCTGCCTAATTCTGACAATTCTATATATCGTCATGTATTGCATTGTTAACAGATGCATAAAGTCCAAAAATTATATCAAAATTCCAAAAGACAGGTGGGTGAATTATTTATGTGTATCTTTAAGGGATTACAAGATACGGATAATAGACTTAATACGGTCGAACGGTTACTTTCACCGATTGGACGATAGAACTAATAATCGCAATAAAATTAATATTTACTGTCAATTTATTTAGAATACAACAAAATAAATCGTAAAAAGCAATTAATAGGGTTCATAAGTAATTAAAATGAAAATTGAGGGTAAAAATTTTGAGTTCTGCAAAAAGTTTGGCTAAAGGCTTTTCACTTTTTCATAGAATGATCGATGTATCAACTTCATTATCTTAACATATAGTTATCAAAATGGACAAAAAACGACAAAATACTTTGTTCAAATTTACGAATTTCTCGATAATGTTTTCGTGAACACACCAAGTAACTGTAGTGCACCAATTATTTACTGAAGAACTCTGTTAATCCTCAGAATCCCGTCGTAATTGTCGTACTAACAATTTCATATACAGTAAAACCTCGATTATCCGGGATGTCGTTGCTGGATAATTGAAAAACACGGAAGATCGAAGATACATGATACAGAGAAACAAATGAAGTATTGATTTCTATATGTACATACATATACGTTAGTATGGGAAGAGATTATCACTACCACAGTCACCGTAAACCAATTTGCCGCTCGCTGAGATACACAATTCCAGTGCGCGATCACAGGTGAGGAAGTGCTATATTGGAATACAAATCATAAAACAAGCCCAATGCTGTTGTTAAATATCTACAGAAAAAAGGTTTACCTCCAGGACAAATTCATAAAGGTATGATTAGTGTGCTTAAGGATGATGCTCCTTCATATTAGCTAGTGGTTGGTTTCGGGAGTTTGGATGCGGTAGAACAACTCCCGAACGTGCTGGTGCTGATCGAGCGCAAGCTGTGACTTGACTAAGCAAAGTCGTCGATTAACTACTAGACGTTTAGTAGACGCTGATACCCAGACGAAAGTGAATGAACGTCAGCCCTTCAGAAGCGAATTTGACATTGTTGTGATTCAACTATTTTCCTGAATCGGTTTCATCAATGGATTCATCCCTATTATCTTTAGTCTAAACAATAAATCAAGAAATGACTACGTCGAGGATCTCCACCTTGCAAATTTGGTCTTCGGCCATCAGCAAGTTGGAATGTGGCTGCCATTTTCTGGGATGCTAAAGGAATTTTACTAATTAATTACCAAGAACGTAGGCAGAGAATCACGGTTCAATATTAGGGCACTTATTCAACTTGGTAATTGTATTCGCCAGGATAATGATCCAGTGCATAAAAGCCTCGTTTCCTTAAACACAATTTACAGGATTCGAAGTGAAGGAGAATCCACTACACTACCCCACCTACCTGCTACTTGAAGAAAGTATTTACTAAACTTGAAGAAAGTCGAGGAATTAAATTTAACAACGACCATGACGTTATGACAATAGTTCATGTATTTTTCTCTAATCAAAGGCGTGAAATAAATATGTAGAATATAGGCGTAATGAGGGCCTTCAAGTACACGGTGATTATGTTGGAAGATAATGTTGTTGAATATGAGACAATAAATACTGTACAGCTCCCCTGAGAAGGCAATACTACCTGTGTCTTTACCACAATGTTTTTCCTGTTAAGTGCGTAGCTATTAAATCAGTTTTGATTGACAACCTGTACTACAATTCGTCTCTTATGTTAACGGCTAGTTGATCACCACGATTTTCTATTCTTTTAAACTGAAGCTTCGAAACTTCTTGAGACTTTGTATTCAAAAAGAAGAAGACAATTTCTTACGATTGTCGATTCGAAATCAAAACTGAGTAACATGTAACCTACAAGTTTTGCAATCTCATCAATTTTTGTGAAGTTGACTGCGTTCTAGCGTGTTAGCGCTAGTATTTCATATTGCAAGATTATGTTTGTCTGTTCTATTGACCTAAAAGTGTTCAAAGCATACAATACATATGAGGTAATACCCAAAAGCTTTTAAAATTTGAATCACGTGTAGGAACGGATCCAGTTGTCACTACGTGGAGTTGTGTACACTCTCGGTAAGTGTTGTAAATGTGAAAGAACGTATTTCGAGGACAAACACATACTTATGACTTTAAACGTTTAAAAATTGTACAACATTGCAGCCGCACCTTATCTCCTTCCTACCTTTTCGTTTTGCCAAAGAAAATCATGTTGGAAGGGCGCGATCGAGGAGATTAAAGACATTAACAAAACACGACTTACAGAATGCATTTGTATTTCCAAGGGAACTAGTTTGAAAGTTCTGAAGCTGAATAAAATCATATAAAACATACTCATTTTCCTAAAGAGAAGTATATTACAAGATCGTACGTCCTCTTCAACGAATACGAATACTTTGACCTTATAAATTCTATTAACCGTAATTACAAGATTATTTTGAAAATTCAAATCCACCGCTTGTATGATTTATTGTTTTTTGATTACCTTTTTAGGGTAATTCTACTACGTAAGAGCCTATACATATTTCATGCTCTAATATTAGTAATAATTAGCAGTATTTTCTACGTGAATATAATCGAAAATATTATGTGCCATTTTGCGTTCAGCATTACTTCTATATGTTTGGTAAGATGGTAAATACTATTAAATAATCCTCGCTAACGAATCTCTGGATTTTAGGGTATTGTCCTGCTATTTTGTTACGCATTGAAGTTCGACCACATTATGGAGCAGTACTTCTTACGAAAAATCTCTCTCAAGACGAATGATTCTAAAAAGGGATCGATCAGTTGTATGTGTCCTATGTAGCCCGGTATCTGTGTTTATGTTCTGTTTTGTATGTGAATGTTGATTTTACTTTATCTTTTAATGTAAGTTTTGTTTCGCTTAAAAATATTTGTGTGGCATAGAATATAAGAGCTACTCACAATCTTTCATGTGTCTATCATATTTTAAATGTACATTTTCTACTTTGCAGTAAATCATATTCCTAACACGCCGGAAAGAGTACTACAAGACAGCATAATCCTTGATACGCAAGAGGGTGCCAACCACGCCAAAGATACATCTAATGTGACCAAACAAACTGCTACCATTAATAGAAAAAAGCAACTACGAACTATCAAGGCGCCAGATATTTTAAATACAGAAACTTGTGTAAATCTGGATTTAGTGTCATCGAACGTGCAAGAATGCTGCCGTAAAGTATTAAAATCACCTAGTGCATGTAGTTTAGATAAAAACGAACATTCATCCAAAGAAGACAATCAGCCTAAAAACAACTGCAACCAAATGCCGAAAAGTGCAAATACCAAATCTATAACGTTCAGCGAAAGCGTTACTATAGTTACAGAAAATCTAACAAATGAGCTTCAAGGGTGCTGTGAAATTTCCCAATGTTTAAAATGTGTTCAAGATTCTAATGAAAATAGTGAAAGGACTGATAATTCGACATGTTCGACGCAAACGCCAGTATTAGCAGAGACCGATGAGACACCAAAAGCAAGCAACGGAAACATGGATGCTGTGATGTGCGGTATAAGCAATGATCTCGATTATTTACTAAATAGAACTAGCAAATCCTAAAGCAATTGAGATTATATTATAAGAATGTTTTAACATATTTTTATACGATTCATGTTTTAGATTTTAGCAAATTTTTAAATTTACATGTCGTTTTGTATTTTAAAAGAACATGTGAAATAAAAATGTAAAATTGTTATAATAATTCTTCTATCATCTCCCCTCATATATGTTAAAAATTTATTTTCGTATCTAACGCTGGTAATTCTGAGATTGTTTAATAAATGTCAAGTCTTTCAAAAGGTAAAAAAAAGAGTAGAGAAATAAATTTTTTTTTATACACACGAGGGTGTTACCGGGAATTACAACTAGCGATATCTGCAAAAGTATGAAGTGCAGAAATCTGAAAATTTGGTAGAATGCTAATACCAGTGATAGTAAATTCTGCACAAAATTTAAAGATTCTTCATAGGCAATTGCTTTCAAGTTATTTAAAGTTTCTCAAAATAAACTAACGTATGCTGTTCTGATGAAAAATGTATTTTTCACGAACGCTCCCATTTTTTTTTTATTTAACTCTACCAAACCGCTTACAATATACACGGAACAGCAACAATCAAGTTCGTTCTAAAATTCCATCAAATAATATATAAATTGAATATAATATTATTTTAGTCCATTTAAAAAGCGATATCCAAATTTTTTATCCATAATAAGTGCTGCTTTTGCAGCATTAAAAGATGGTCCTTCAACCGCTAATACATATAGATTTGAAAATTATCTGCATAAAAATGTATAATACTTTGAAAAATTGAAATAAATAATGACCTTTCAAATATTTTCTTATTTTTACTAATATGGTTATGTTTAGAAGTTTAAATAAAATAGCAAAACCGGCTCGTCCAGGTGAAGCAAATTCTTTTTTCTTAATATTTACGGCTAAAGAAAAGATAGCGGGAGGTGGTTTTCACTGACATCTTAAGGTTTTAATTCTCTACTTTTCCGCGTGAAAAGAAACATATCGTCCATTTAAGATTTTTGTGAAAAGCTGCTTTCTTTGTTATAAAGTAAAAAAACTTAAGGGTTAATTCATAAGAACTAGACCACTATCAAATAAATCTTTTTTAAACGACACCAAAATTGTTGGAATCGCTTAAACCTAACAGGAGTAACCAACACTCATTTAAAAAGACAATTGACGTCCCCCCACCACTTTAAAAGATACGAGAAAATGTTTATCGCAAATGGAAGAGAATTGGGTTAGAGATAAAACGCATAGATTTTCGTTTACAAAGCTGCCAATTTTCTGTTTGTCCAAATGGAAACAAACTATTAGATTATCAAACTCAAACAACATTATTATTGATATTCGGTGATTAAACAGACTCTTAATACACCAAAATTGCATTTACTCTTAATATTAATGATGATTATCTTTCAAAAGCACGATTTAATAAATTAATATTACTAGGAGTGGAAAGACAACAAAAACCAACAACCAACAATAAATTTAATCGAGATCATTATTGCTTTAAGTATTCACAGTAATTATTAATTCTTCTCTTCCAAAAAACAGAATATACTACGAGTGGAAACAACAAAAAAACAGTAAATGTATACAACACACCTAATCGTAATCACTATTGGAATTATTATCAGTAAAAGTATTTACAATAATTATCAATTTGAGAACTTTTCTTTCAAAAGCATGATCTAAATGCATTTATAATACTAGGAGTGAAAAAATAAAAAACAGAAAGTGTAGATAACACACTTAATCATAATCACTATCAGAATCATTGTCGCTTAAGGTATTTGGAGTAATTATTAATTCGGAAACCTCTTCTCTGTCGAAAAAATTCTCTGTCCCACTACTTTTGAATTTTATTTTCAGTGTGTTCTTTGTACTATTACACCAAATTTCCGAACTAATTTGGTTCAGTGCTTTTTTCCATAGTTGTAAGCATCCTTCCTCCAACCTGCCATATTTACCAATATGATTAGCGTAGTATGTTTTCGTTGTGCTCCATATTAGTTCAATCGGATTAAATATGCAATGATATGGAGGAAGACGGAAAACTGTACGCCCATATATTTCAGCTAGTTCGTCAGCCTCATGTACTGGTTGCGGTTTGTGCTGTTCAACCAGATGTAGTACCCGTATTTTCAATGCAGTGCTGACATAATCAATATTATTGTTGGTAAGCCAAGTTTTGTTGAAGAAACTGTCGGTACTTTATGCCGGATTGTACTATGGTAACTAGCGTTATCCATTACAATGTTTTTACAAGTTTTTACTTTTTATAATACTTATAGTACTTAAAACATGTAAATCAGACAATTCAACAAAAGAAAAGTAAGTAAGCTTCGTCTAGCGGGTCTGTACTCAAGTATTAAAGATAATAGCAATAAAGGCCGATAGCTACGGAACCCATTCGCTCGTAAACTGTCCGTAATGATGTTCTACGACCGATAGCGACCTAGCGCTTCAAAAGAAAATCTTGTCAGGGGGTGGTTCTTCTAAGTGCGCCTTAACCTGTTCGACGTGCTTTGCCTTGATTAGCAATCCACAGATTCCAATGCCGTAATACAGTCGAATGATTGCGTTTAAGTCTAGGGACAATTTTCCAGAAATTAGCGCCGCCTTCATGTAACCCAATAATCCGGCCACATTTGAGGGGGTTTAACTGTTTATAACGTGCACGTTTGCGAGGCGTCATACACGATTGCTTGAAACATGCTGCACGCATTTTACTAATTTTTGTATTGCCATTATCGGATTGTAACAGATGTTCCTGTAAAAATATGCGAAACATCTGGTTCTTGTAAATACTGAAAAACGAACAGGACTAATGCAATAGGATAAACAGTCGTTTAAGTTAACCTTTAGAAATACTCCAACAATTTAGGAATGGTACGTTTACATTGCAGCCAGTGCATTTGGACGGATTAAAGAGATGGGAACATCTCAATACAACCTTACAAGGAGCCTATGTTGAGAAATAAAATGTAACAAAAAAATATTTGTTTGTTTTTAGAAATAGAAGAGAAGGTATTTCTTAAGTAGAATACGTAAATGTAATTTAAGGGTTCCTATTTTAAAACAGCCAAAATTTCGTTGTTAAACTTCTTAATGTAAGAAATAGATTTAGATAAGATTTTTGACATTTTGAAATCCATATGTCGTGTTTTTTTGAAGGAGTTGTGACTCGAGCCACTTTAAGAAAGTCTAAGTTTTTACTCTTGAATGAAAATACTAGTTCTGTTCCTTGTACAAGTCCATCACTATTTCCAGCATGTAAAAGTATATATTTTTTTGCACCAACTTTTGATGCTTTAACGGTTTTTTTACTTTCGTCTTGCCAAGATTTTCCTATGGTACCATCTTGAAAGATCCAGGTTTCCCCAAGAAAAACAAACTGCCGTAAATTTTCATTTTTGATTCGCATATATTGTTGTATGAATGTGATCCGTTCCATTGCCATGTATGGGACCTCCATTAAGACCCGTTTTGGATTGTCTTTTTCGTAATGAAAACCTATATTATTTAATATCTTCCACAACGATGTACTGCAACCACAAAAAAAAATCTCTTTCACACTATTCAGGGTGTTTAAAGTGGCATGTTGCTCTGAAAAATATGTTATATGTGAAAACTACTCCTATAAATGACATTTGTATGTACCCACTGTTTTTATACACGTCATAAATTGTATTTGCGATAGCACCTTGGGTAAAATCATCAATTTTCACGACAGCTTTATTTCGTAGGCGTTTCCGTTTTGAGTTAGTGCGTGCAATTCCTTATTTGGACATTGACGACATTTTGTTAATAGTTGCGGCATGAACTGTTAGAGCACTCGCTACTCTCTAAAAACAAAGTATTGTTAATATTAAACATTGGAAAGATTTGGCACATATACCTCCCGCACAGATAACGGCAATAATGGTCAGTTGTTGTCGCGTTCGGCTTCAAAATACGCGACTAGCGAAACTATTAACTCCTTTGACTGTCACAATGGTTTCGGCATGTTTTAGCTGTAATAACAACTAATTTTAAACAGATACGTACCAAGTATAAATGCAAATTTTAACGCACCACTGAAAACGCAAAATATAACCGTTTGACAGTTAACTGAGTTAACAGCATGAGAGATAGCGCAAGCATGTAATTTTGTTGACAATGAGTACCAGCATTGTATATTTAATCGAATTAGGAAAACTTACGTAGTTGGTTGGTTATTTTAATTGTTTGCTACTGCATGCCCTGCATTTACTGGTCATCTTACAAAATTTACAGTCACTTTCAGTATTTCCTTTTGGTCATATTTACTGAAAACATATTTCACCCGAAAGATCTGTGATTACTAGTATCTGAGATATAGCAGGTTGCCATTCTTATTTGGCCACCCGGTACACTCTTAATTTAAACGGGATAATTATCGAAAACGCCCCCAGTATGCAATTCAATATTCTTGCATATTCACGGTGAGATATGTTTGATATATAATAATCCATAACATTCTAGTGAAAATATTGCATCTAAGTAGTATCAAAAGTATCATTTTCTGTATAATTGAATAAACTTCGATTTCTTTGGCTACCACTGTTAAAGCGACTCTATTGTTTTAATAATAATGAATTGTTGAAAGAAGAACTACCAGTACTGCTTCACCACACACAACTTGCAATAGTAAGCAAGAGAACTGTTTCTCAAAACATTTAGGCAATAATCACAACAGTATATAATCTTTAATTAAGAAATCTAAATCACAATAAAAAAAACTAAGAATTTACAATAAGTAAGAGAACATTCAAAGCTCCTTTGTTTCTAGATTTTGTTCGTATGTTTGGTGCATAGCCATATATGTGCTGTATATCTCGAACTTAGAAGCAGGAAAGAATTTCAACAACAAGGACCAACGGGAGTATGTCAAAAACAGAATAGTACAGGTACCATTTGATTTGAATGTGTGCGTATGAGGAGTATCTGGAAATAATCCTTGAATCTAAAAAAAGGAGAATCGGGGACGTCATGTATTGCTAGAAATAGATCTATAAAATTGGTCTGACTTTATCTTTTACAAATTCTAGATGCTGAAATAGCAGCTTAGAAATTTCAAAGAGAATAGGGTGTTACGATAGGTGTAGACATGATTCGGGCTAGCGGATATTTACCATGCCAAAGCAGTCCAATTCCTGCAAAGTATCAACATGCACCTCTTCCGTTTCCGTTTCAGAGTACACATTTACAATTCCTTTATGAACAAAGTACATTGTGTCGTTCACGTCTTCCTGATGGCAAATGGTATCTCCTAGGAAGAATTTCTGTATTTTGAGTTCTCGGATTACAGCACGCAGAAAATCCGGATGACAATTAGCAAATATTACATTCTACAATAATAATTCGACAAAATTCTATAGTGCTAGCGGTAAAGCTTACATTAAAAACTTACATTAAAAATATGACGCCCGTAAGCTTCAATTTTTATTTCTTCTTGCAGAAAACCGGGACATGAAAGGAGCATTGTAGGGATTTGCCTACCTTTACCCACCGTCCATAAATTATTGCAGTACCTTCGCATATTTTCCAAAAAGGGTACTGATACGAAACTGTTTCCCAAATATGTCTGTAATAATACAAGGGCTGTAGGATGGTGTGCCAAACATTAAGGTATCAGCACTCTCCGCACCACTCAGAAGTATTTAATTGATTCTGAACAATTATTTCAGAAATGCATAGATGTTGCCAACCCCAGACTCGAATTCGTACTACGACGGTTGCCTTTTTAGTTTTATATACAGCCATAACAGCAAGCAGTAGATCGAAAATTAAATTGCTTTATTATTTTTCAAAGAAATCGTTGACCATCCACCACACTCAACAAAATCGTTGGAACTTAGATCAGGACTGTAGGGTGACCTAATAACTCGATGTCTTGCTGCTCTAAAAATTTAATCCTCTTTTCATTTCTATGTGAACTTACATTATGGTGATTCGCCGTTGTTCTCGATAAACAAGCGGTTGTACACCAGTCAGTATTAACCGTTTCTCGTTCTTCTCAAGGCATTGTAGCAACGTGACCCGAAATTTTCTTCGACAAACTTCGGGAACAGATAACATTTGTTAGCGTCTCCTCATCTTCAAACACCCACGCAAGGGATTGGCGTTTAGTTTCGGGCTCATAGAAATAAATCTATGATTCGTCACCACATACGATAGTATACACATTTATTGAGCTTCCGTTGTTAAACCGCCTTAAAGTTTTCTGGCTCCAATTAACACGAGTCACCTTTTGTTATTCAGTTAAAGGATGTGGTATTCAACGGAAAACTAACTTGCTCAAAACCTATGCATCATGCAAAATTTCTTGGATTAAGGTCTTTCAAATGGCTCAATACCACGGTCTCGTGTCGATCTTGCTCGATCCGTTGTCTTACAGCAGCGATGTTTTTTTGAGTGACTGCTATCTTTGGTGGTACTGCCGTTGAGACTACTACGACTACATCGAAACTCGGAGTACCAGCGATACTTTATTACCAAAAACAGAACCCAACTCGACGAGACATTGCTTTGATATAATTCTTTTCGAAAATTGTCAAAATTCCATTTTTGAAAAATTACTGCGGCTAAATCACTTGCTACAGCTTCACGAAATTTTGGACAAGATCAAATAATATTGAAATTATTTTTTAGGCTCATTAGTGCCCTTTACGCGGCTATATACAAAATATATAGTCTGTACGACGAATTTGATTAGCGATCGAAATCCACGAATGAATTAGGTATTTTATGTGATGCGAAGTGTGCCGATACCTTGTAAACCATTAAATACTTATTTTACTCGATAGGGTTATAGGGTTTCAATGGCCCCCTAGGATACTTACCATATTACTACACTAAAATCAACTTTTTAGCATTTTTTGAAAATGCAATCCTATCCTAACCTATCCTAAATAGCAGATTAAAATATTAAGTAATGGAAAAAAAATAATTAATAAAGTATTATGTCAAAAATTCAAGTCAAAAATGATCCCTATTCTCCAGTACGGTAGTAGAAAACGCACCTTCTATTTAAAAAGCGCAAGTTGGTTTCTATGTGGCGTTATGACAAATAACATAAAACCCATGCTATGAAAATGTGCTCCACTGACATATTACAACTTTACCACCTACAAGTCGCTGTGATATCGCTTATTACAAAAGGTTTTTTTTAAGATCAAAATTTTTGACAAGCCAAAACAATTGCTCGTAATTCTAGCCCAGAACGGTGCAATTACATTCTGCAGATGTCGTTGATTATCCATCATCGGTTATTTGTGAAAGATGGCCTCCCAAATCTTCCAGATACGTACAAAATCTTGTATCAGGTCAGGATGCTTCGTTGTTATAGTTTGAAGAAAACTATCCTTTAGTTTATGAAAACTATCTTCGATCGCCCCCGTTCATTTCCGCACAGCTTCCTTTTCTGTGAATGATAAATGGACGACCATTTGTTACAAATTTTTCATAAAAATGTCATAAACCAAAAAATGAAATGTGACTATTTCCTATTTCTGGCCTCTTCTTCAACCATATTTATATTATCTCAATTTAACAAGTGTTTGTCGGTAGTTTTGTAGGTGATCAAAATGTCAACAAATACAGCAATGAAAAACACTATTTCTGTTCCCAATACCAGGTCTGTCCCTTTACTAAATGATGCAACTGACGTATTCTGTTCAAAATGCAATACTTCTCTTGAAGTTCGACGTAATCAAGCAGATCCGCCAAATTTTTTTTCCACTTGTTTCACGGCAATGTTGACCCTCTACAGCGTTTAGGCCAAACTATCTTTCCTTGTGACACAGTACCTTCTACTGCCCTGGCACAAATACAATTATAATGTTGCGGTTACCACTCTATAGAATATGTTTCAATTATAATATGTGTGCTACTGACAATGTTTTAGGGATAAACTTTTTCATATTATTCAATAATTCTACGTCAGTAGAAGCTTGTTCGAGGTTGAGTGAATTGCACCTTGCCTGATATCTGTGTAGTTGAACATCTTCCATAAACATTTTATTGCCGCTTGTATATATTTCTAGATTTAATTCGAACAAATAACATTGCTTACCAAAAACTCTTTCATCTCGAAATCATATTTCGTCAGTATATAAACCGAATTCCTCAAGATAACTGCCAAATCAGCAAGAAGTAACACTAGCGAAAATTGAGATAAAAACAACGTAAATATGCAGATACTCATATCAGCAAATGACCTCGGTACTCTGCTAGTTGGATATGAAGTTAAAGTAATGAGCGACATCATCATGTAGATGCTGCATAAGTATCTTTGACCGCATTGGAGAGCTAAAATGGGACCGAAAGTTAACACGTCATGATCAAGAAAATCAGATGACAATTACAGCCGTCTTTCTTGATCCAATAATTTGATTTGCATTCACCCTCTGGACACGCTATTGCGTGAAGTAAGCAAGCACCAACATGAACCAAAACAAGTGTGTAGGCTAAGTTTAGTAGGAGTCTTAACCATATAACCGTATTACTTAAAAAATCATATCCAGAAAAATATTGGTAAACGTTCACCTATAAAAAGTAGGATATATTATTAAGATGTGGTACTACGTAACGATTGCCTTACAGCTCGTAAAACTCTAGGTACTCCCAAATATTTCCAATAGATATCTCGCTCCTTACCTGTCTTAATCAGGCAAAATATTTCATATGGGACCAGAGAAACAATATCCAAATAAAATTTGTTTGGCTTCATGTACCTGCACATGGAAAAGCACATATCAATATGAAAATCGAAATCACCAATGTTTATAATTATGTCATAGCTATAATTGATAAAACTAAAGGATGCAATAGTATACTTGTTACTAGCTTTAGTATTATATGAACAGTCATTTTAGTTTGCTTCTCCGCTTTTGCCAATTGCATTTCACTATTTATCAAATTACTTTGTAATTATTTTATAGTAGTACCCTTTTTTACCAAGTAAATTCCACTTGTACCAAATGTGTTTGCAATATTTGCATTATCATTATCGAAAATAATAATTGTCAGAGGAGGAAAAGTAACTAAGCAACGAAGTATCCAAATTAATTATTAATTCTTTAAATAAAATTGGGGATATCCGAGATTTGGGATTTTGTCGGATACAGAATGAAAAATTTATGCATACTGCAAAGGTGAGTGCTGGACATCGGTAACAAAAATTATCATATGCCCAAAAAAAAACAGATTTGTGACTAGGATGACTTAGACTGCTCTTTAACGTTAGGCCAGTTGCAAGAAAAGTGCTTAAATTAGTAGCCACTTCTTCAATGAATATTACTTTGTACGACTGTTCCTGAAAGAACAAATACACCGGACACTATTCAAGTTAGTTTTGATTACGCCGTGCAGTATGTTGGAAAAAGGAAAAAAAATTCTTCATTGATGTGTACGGAATACAAATACATAAATTCTCGGTTTTCATACGGAAGATTGGTGAAAAAAACTAGGACAATAAAAACTCAGTTAAGAGTCGATTATTCTATTGCTGTTGCAATGAACATATTTGTTTCAAATTTAAGATGTGACCTATAATGCAGTTCACTTTTCTGAATTTGTCACAATGTTAAATGGCCATTCACATAATGACGGTATAGAAGGGATTCATCTTGTTATGGACAATGTTAGATTTCATAGAAATGAGAAAGTCTTGGCTCTCATCAAGTTATGGTATTTCTTCCTGCTTATAGCTCTTTTTTAAGTCAAATAGAGGAAGCATTGAACAAGTGGAAACATAATAAGAACTCAACCAACGAGTGAAAATGAATTAAATGAGACAGTGTACAATGCATCTCACCAAATAAATCTACAAAATTGTTTGCATTATGTTCAATACATGGAATCATAAATACACGACTGTTTACAAAGAATCCTAAATCCTCATTAAAAATGGATTTGCACATTAGCGCCAGTGCCAGCAAATGACTTCAGTGACATTTTACAGAAATACAAGAATAAACATACAAGTTTTGTTGGAATAAAGGTTATATTAAAATTTTATCTGACGTTGACGGCGGCTGATTCCCTAAATACCGCCAACGATATCACATAGTTGCAGTATTGGTTTTCTTCCATATTTATACCTCGCAAGCACGAGAAGTTTTTCGCCATATGTAATGAAAAATGTAGAACGTAGAATGTAGAAAGTAGAATGTTTAATATACAATGTACATTCCACATTACCTCTTTCATCCAATCAAACAGAATTTTTAGGGAAATTAATAATGCACTGTTTACTGAATCCAGCCTCGCCATTAAATAAAATTCAAATAGGTACTATCTACAAATTTCCCAAAATGTTCCCAAACTCACTTGGTAAAACGTTAAATGAGAAACACAAGGCAAGTACTTAAATATTATTATAAATGAAAGACGGTAAAAGCTTTAATTGTGCTGTTTGAATGAATTTCACAAACCTTTTCCTTATTTTTTTCAAATCAATTACCAAATCGCCTCTATTGTCTATGTAGGGTGTGTAGAAACTTAGTATCACCTTCAGTACGTGCACAGCGTCAAGTAAATAAATTGCAATGTGCAGTACATCAATGTGTTCGAACGACGCCTGGTACGAAGACAACATACATGAACCGATTCCGGCTGCGATCATTCCGAACTTATAAAAATTATTGGAGACTACTTTGTTGACAAACGACAACCTGCAATGTATATCATTAATAATATATACGTTCATCCTGCACTATTACCAAAACAAATTACCGTATTGCATATTCTTGAGCTGTTTCTGAAGTGCTAGATTCGACAATGGATTCTATGTATGACTAAAAAGAAGAATTAAATGTATACTATTAACAATAATACCGTATGATATACCAGGTTGTGTAAAACGAGGAAGTTTTGAAGTTTTGTGTAGACGAAAGTGTATCCTTGGTAGAGCAGATTATAAAAATCGGATGTATTGATTACGAACAAGTCTGTTGTTTTTGAAGTTCTAGCTCGCACCATACTTCTGGTACATTGAACATTGTCCAAGTTTCCAAACATGCTATAAAATAAAGAAAAGTTACTTAAAAATATGTAGAAAATATCTGCAGAGCACCCCCAAAACGTAACGTAATTTTTGTGATGGATAACAATGCGCGCTAATAAAAATCCAAGCTTCGTACTAAGCGAGAAACTATATACTTAGATAATGAATAAGCTAAATAGAAAAATAGAACTTATGGCGCCAAACTACGGTTAGAACTCTTAACGTAATTATGCAAAATGTGCCAACAAAAAAATTGGCTAAAAAATATTTAGTAATAATAGTAATACTTAATGGGTGTAATACTAATCCTATGAAAATTTCAATTTGAACCTATTTGTCAGTTTCGAGAAGTGGAGGGTTAAAAAAATGGCATAAAAGAAAGCTTGAAATAAGGGTAACAGTAGAATAATGGAAAAGGTATATCCAGCTCGAGTTAAAGTAAAAATATAGTGGCTATGGCAGTCACGACTGATAAAGTCGATGGTTTATAAATATGTACATTCAAGTCTATGATTGAATGTTGGACCAGATATCATCGTCAGCCATCTGCTATCCTTGCTAACTAATGAAATAATTTTATTCTGAATTTTTCAACTCTTTTGTATTAACAGATCACGCATGGCACATACAGGCAATTTGACCTTAACATGACCTTGAGGAAACTGGCGAATACATCTTCAAACTTCAACTTTTCTCTTTTTGCACTACTCTTTCACCTTTCTGGCCTAGGAGAAGGATTTTTACGACAAAAAAATCAACCGTAAGGTCAAGTTCAAAGTCACATTCTGATACATCCCTTCGAACCTCGAAACTTTTATTGACATTTTTTTATGAAGGTTTCCCTAAAGAATTATTGCGGTGAATATTTTATTATAAGGCACCCTAACTATATTTGGGAGTATGTACATATATTACGAAACCGTACTTTTTCCTAGATATATTATACACAGAATGTATTTATTTTTACCTCTGATTCAAACTGGATACACCTTCTCTATTATTCTACTGTTAGCGGTATTTCAAGCCTTCCTTTACGCTACTTTAGCCTCTATTTCTCGAAACTGAACTCAAGTTGAAATTTGCATAAGAGTAATATATCATCGTAAACTTCTATTTAACGCACAATTGGGTTCGAAATTCAAGGTACCGAAAACATGGAATTTTTCGACTGTTTTTGAGGTTACACTTGGTTGACTACAAATAAAGAAATATACTGCGCGTACAAAAAGAAAGGAAAAAACCAAACATTTGCCAAATGTCTTAAACATAACCAAATGGAGTCATTACAGGTCAGTCGAAAAACTGGCATCCTGAGACCTGAGAGATCGGCTGACCGAAACCAAGACTCGGTGTGTCAAATATGGCGAAATCATGATAAAACTAAGGATTCATTAATTAAATAATTCATATTGACTCTGTGTGAGCAATTCATAACGAACCACTATTGTTTAGGGCAACTCACTATCTGTCGTACTTGCGTTAGTTAAAACCGAGATTGTTAATTTTTTTAAGTGGTGACATAAGCGAAAAAATTAAATAACTACCATAAAAAGAATTTTCGAATTATGATTTATTACGATTTCTTGACTGCAAAGACCTTGAACGCGAAAGAAGTTCAGAATCAGAAAAGGAACAGGACGTCCTCCTTCAGCAATTGCCGAAGAAAATCGCGATCACACACGACTACTGCATTTAAAAAGTTGTCAGAACGTTTCGTGCCGCATCAGCTTTCTGACTATCAAAAAAGTAGAGTGTGTGAGAATTCACCATGAAACTTTAGCCCTTTACAAAAATGACGCACACCAATTTTTTCCCAAAATTGTGACAAAATGTATAATCCGTTTCTCGACTGCGTGCTCCTTAGAAGTACGAAACTAGTATGTACAATTGAATTGGACCAACGAAAAACGGTTAGAGCTAAATGGTACATCGAAAGATGTTTGTCTAAGGTGTTCAGTAGAGTTACTGAGAAGGGTACTATGTTGCACTACAATAACGCATTCATACCACAGCTCTCATGATCCAATGCTTGGTTGAACAAAATGTAATATAACGTATGACTTTTGGTTGTCTTATGAGCTGCAGGATAAATTTTCGTCTGAGAGAGAAATTGATGCGGTCATTCATCAGTATCTATTCGAAAAGAAGATTGGTTAGCGGCTTTTAAGAAGTGGAAGAAGAGAATGATCAAAACAGTTCGTTTTCTTTTATAGTATCGGTCATATTTTACTGAAATAAATACTGCATTATCTGCTTCACACGGAAAGATTTCCCCAGTTTAGTAATCCACGTAATTAAAAAAAATTCAAAGAATCAAAATAACAACGCTGTGAGGAGTACATAGGAAAGCTATCGGTGCGTCTTAAGTTTTACTCATATTCAACTTGTACATCAAGAACAGACGACGTTTATAATTTCGAAAAAGCGGAGGATGAGGAACCATCAAGTTCCATTTATGCATTTGGTTCTTAGTCGTAGTTTAAACAAATCTATGCTTTCTTGCTGTAATATTAGTGATGCTGTTTCTATATTGTTTTCAATAATTATAAACATATAAAAATACATTCAAGTGCAAGGCTTACCTTCCTTCTGTTAACGTGGCAAAAACTTCACCAGTAGGTGCATATATGGTAACCTCACCTTCATGAACAATATATATGACATCAACAATATCATTCACCCTTATAACGTTTTGATCTTTCCTCAAATAAGTCTCATCCAAGTGGTAGGCGAAGTGTTTAAAAAAGCTCATATTAGCTTCCTCGAAAATAGCTACTTTTCGCAGAGTTTCTAAGTATGTGTGGATACAGAAATCGGTTTTCAAAGGAAGATGGAAAGACGATATTATTGCCTTCTTAGGGAATCCGTACGTCATATTCCATCTTTGAATAAAGTGTCCCGCAACCTTCCTATGAAATAACATTTACATATTTGAATCATTGTGATTACAAAATTGTACGTCTGTTCACTTTTGTAATGTTTTCGGAATCTTTTCCTCGTCGAGATAATTTAAGAGTTGAACCATGTTATTTGTGTGGACGATAAGCTCCTGGTTTCCAACGTAACGACTATGGACTATTCCCACAGCGATGTATACTTTGAAAACATAGCCTGAAATTAAACAACGGTTAAGACTTTCAGTGCACTAAATACTGAAGTACAGACTTCTTCACATAATTAATGTCATTAATTTCAGAACTATTCAGAATTTTCCAAAAAGTATTATCATTAGATTTGGATGGAGTGAATAAAATGAAATGTGCAATATAAGCTAACAGAGGAACACGGGTAGGTGTTGTTGTTCCGGTAAGGAACTGAACCTGACATTTCAGAACAATGGTAGTTATTCTAGATACCCATTCACTCGTTTTCGGAGTGTAGAGCAACCTAAACGCAGCACAACTCCTTGCTATGTACAATTTTTTAACTATTATTAAAAAAATTTAAAAATTACATTGAATTTATACAAGTACGTATATTAAGATTGCCGCTAAATAATCGAATTTTCGGAAATAAATTACATGTTAATCGCGAGTCTATTGTTGAACGTTATTATCTAGTCTACATACATCGCTATTCATGTTTTTGTTTCGTGATTGCTATAAGATGTTATTAAAATTTAATCCAGGTTAAGCACTTCCATGTCATAACACCAGTGCTTCGTTCGTTCTTTATGTTTAATAAATTACATAAAAAACCCTATCGCCACAATGAACTTTCGAAATACATAACACATATAATATCAAAACATCATCAATTGATATAAAAGAGTTCTGAAAACTTCCAGTAATTAAGGTCTACATACACTATCGAATTAAAATATTTTCAACTACCTAAGGTTTCCGATTATACCTAAAGTCGCGGTCAAAGTTGTTATTTGAAATAGAGCACCCTATGTATTATTACATTTGAATTGCTCATTCAATTTCAACGTTCCTCTAGTAAGACACCTATGTATGTTGCCTTTTGGACCATATTTGAAATTTTTGCGTTTTTTGAACACTTTTGACAGATGGATGAATCATGCGAACATATGGGACAGGATTAGAAACTGAATAAATTTTTCGAAAACAGCTTCTCCAACAACTAAACTTTCAAGTGGAGAAAGTGTCAGAACCCAATTTTTTTAAATAAAACTACCTATCCCTAGTAGCACAGACTGTTGGCGCAACGGTGGCTCCCGATTAGATAGCTTGGCTTGACGTGCCACCGATGTCGGCGTTACGTGAAATTGTGAATATTTTACACTTTTGAACGAACATTGGCTGGCAACCTTCTCGCATATTCACCGGATTTTTAGGAGAACTATTTACTTTAGCGCCACCGACCTTTAACGAACATTCTCTGAAAACTGACTCACTGTTGTCTGTCGACCGTGATATCACATGTGTACAACGCTTGGTAACTGACTGGATTGATTCAACATCGTCTTGCTTATGTCACTCAATTTTTTACTGCCAAGCATAACAATTTTCCGATTGTCGACCAACGCCTAACCGATTTTGCTGACCCAGAGCCAATCGATACCCAATGTTCATTTGGTTCTTAATCCTATCAATTTTGCAAGTTAAACATTTTCACAGTTATAAAAGTCCGCATGCGCTCGTTCATCTGTTAACAATGAAATGCAAATATTTCAAATATGATTCAAATTCGAGTATATTTGGATATCGTTGTCTTTTACGGCTCGCTACCATAGACATCATAATCATAACCGAAAGCAATATGGTTTCTACCACTGGTGTTAGTCGAAGAGCCCTAATAAATTAAAAAAGATAAACTTACCTGATAATAAACAGAAGTTAACGCACACTACTTCAGACGTCGTCCAAGTCTTATACTGATTGAATTGTGCCCCCAGAAATAGGCAGACGTTGTAATAAAAACTTGTAAAGAGAAATACGTAAGGTTCTTGAATGTCTAAATGACCTAAAGCAAAAAACAACACATCACTCGGTAAGTATGTTTAAATGTAGGATACATGTATCCTAGATATGAGATTCCACATACCCATTCCATTCGAGAGAGCAATCCATGAATAATTCTTAGGTATCATAATGAATCGTCCATTTTTATAGCCACCTACACTAGACACGTACATTAATAGGCTAGAGAACGTGCTGATTGCTACTAACATAAACGGAAGGGTTTTTAAAGCTTGACTGAAAAATAAACAATTATCCCTTCACACTCAAAGAAGTATATCACAATTATAAGACGTATGGAGTAATTATCAAAGGATAACTCAAAAATATTTACACCTTCCCAGGACCATTATCTACAGGCAAAGCTCAAAACTAGCTTATTTTCTTTAAATAAAGCATCCTGTATATCTTTTGTATTCTACATCACATTTTAAATATTTTTTGTTATGGTTACATTATACCCATAGTAGAAGGGTTGGGAACTGTGGTTCTTTACTGAATAATTGAAAATAAAAGTAATTTTGCGAATTTTGATAAGCTTTCTTGAGAAATTTAGCAACAAAAATCTTATTACAAATTGTATATTGTTCTTGCTCTTTTATCAAGTATAGATTTTAAATTGTTCATGTAAATAATTTAACAAAAGAGAATGTTAATTCGTACGTAAGTATTTTTTTTTTGCATTAGTACCCTTCTCTGGTGGTGGTTGGTGGCTCTAGCTAATACATTCGCGTTGTCATAATCGCGGCGATATCGTCTCCATTTTGACTGAGACTTTCAGCCACTGCGGATCTGTTTCCCCGTCCGAGATGCATTTCGCATTTGCATGACCGGTCGGATCAGTCGGATCAGTTGGATCAGTTGGTCTGTTCTTTCACTATGTTGCAACGTGGGGTGATATTCTTATTCCCTATTATTTTCTTGATGTCGGTAACTGCAGCATTTTACGTCAAATAGATGTATGTTTTTGGTTGTTGTTTTGGATCCGTCTTTTCCCTCTTTTCTTTTCGTCTATATGGTTTTTGGCAAATTCTATTCTTTTGTGAGTCATTCTTTATGTGTTGGATTTCATATAGTCTATGCTTTTCTTAGAAGTGTGTTGACAAGAGATCCCTTCTGTTGTGGATCATGATGAGATAATACGTGCAGATGTCAGTCTTCCTAGCGTAATTAAAAATCAAGGCTTTGCTTAATTTTAACCTGCTTTCTATGAAATAGCGAACACCTTCATGGAGGCTTTTTCACAAAAAGCCGCTATTTATTTAATAGGTCATTAACGGACGACATTCACTAATTTAATTTTTTCAACATATTAACAGATATCACAATAGCAACACCTTCACTGTGAAGACTGAAGAAAATGCCTTACTTCACAGCCGTGCACGTGAAATGCGCTAAGTATAAACTATACCGCAAGAAATACATCAATAGCGATCTCTTGTCAATAAACTAAGTCCCCTTAGAACTCCTCTCGTAGAGAGTATTACCTAAAAATAATATAGACCAGATGAAATCCAGTACGTAAAGGATGCCCTAAAACCACGTAAACGAAAGGAAAGAAATGGATTTGCAACAACAACAACTAGAAACACACGCCCATTAACTGCACACATCGCTGAAGAAGATACTACAAGAAGAATATTGCCGTACGCAAGAACACAATAGACCAAGTGATCCCACCAAACAAGAATCACTTCCGAAGCTACACACGAAGGTCCTATATGAAATGGAATGCAAATTCGAGACGAGCTACACTAGTCAAACAGGAAGAAACATTCAATGCAGTGTAATGGAAATCAATGAGACGTGTGGCTTGCTCACCTATGACTATATGAAGATATTACCTACAGCCAGAAACTATCATCAGACAATCTGGTACCCATACCATAACGGAAAAATCCTATCGGACTAGAACGGTTATGGATCAACAGCAAAACGGAAATAGTAATAACAGAATTTATTGGCTGTGACATAAAATAGTGTATAGTACTTGATTATTATATACGTAACTTTACTTAAATAATAGGGCTCAAAAACCATTGACTCATCTTGTATACTGAAGAAATATGTTTAGTCCGATTTATATTGTAAATTGGGAAGTAGTCTCACCCAAGGAGTTAGTAAGAGAAGTATTTATTTACATTCAAAAGTCATTTAAAACAGGATTGGACTTCGTTTCTAATCATAACACATCGCAATTTTAATCGACGCCTGCTGATTACCAGTTGTTTACCTTAAATCTCGATGTGGGATTCAACGTATTAATAAGTAAGAATATGCAATGTATGCAATGCACAAAATGCTATAAGGAGATATTCAAGGCTGGAGGCAGACACTGTAGACGCTCCGTAGCCAACAGCATGTTGACTTCACTTTTAAAAGTAAACAAATGCTTCTTTTACTCCAAGATCTTTGTTTCTAACTACCACTCCAAATATACTTGGAGGTGATAACCGAATTTCTTTAAAAATCCTTCTCGCACAGTGCAAACAAGCTATTTAAAAATCAATATTTAGTAATTATATTATTTGTCTAATTACTAATTCTTAATTTTACTGAAAATTGTGAATTATAACACTAGTTATTTGTATCAAATACCCTCCTAAAGAATTTCAAGTAAGAAAGATATATTTTTTGTTTTTTTATTTTTCATGTTTTTAGGTCTTTGGTAAAGAAAACAAAAAGCTTTTTAATGCAAGAATTATTTTATTTCGTCGTCCATTTTCGTCGATATTTTTAAGGTTAATCTATAATAATTTTATTTTTAGCTGCCAGTATCTTGCTCTATTGCATTAGCCATATTTTTTTTTTTTTTTTTTTATTACTTTCTTTCACTTTACTTCTAAACTGCTGTTTTTTTTTTTTTTTTTTTCGATTTAATTGCTTTTTAAGTAAAAATTAATAAAAAAGTGTAATTAAATAAAAAAAAAAAAAAACGTAAGTAACAGCATTTCAAAAGTAAAATGAAAGAAAAAGAAGAATACGACTAATATAATATGAAAGCAAAAAGAAGCTGGCAGGTCAACATGTAGATTGCTAACAATTAAAATGGTATGACGAAATATTCCAAAATAAAATAACTAGGGAAAAGAACCTTTTTGTTTTCTTTACTAGAAACCTAACCCTCCCTCCCCAAAATACTGGGAAATCATGAATTTAACGTCAAAAATAAAAGAAAAACAAAATAAAAATATACGTATGTACTCACTGTAGCAAATCGTTTGTTTTGTAAATTAATTGATAAGTGTACGAGAAAACCTCAGGATATCTGTACATTTGCAATAAAACGTTGAAATTTAGAAGAACAGTAATCTTTGTTAGTTGCATCTTTGCTAACTCTTGTAAGATCACAGGAATCGGAAGAGTTGCCAAAATATCCACCACGAAGGCATGAGATAGGTAATATACAGCAGTGTACCTAGGATGCGTCACCAAGACTCCATTACGGTTATAGTAACATGCATGCATGCGAATATACCTTAAACATAAGTTGATTGTGAACCTTCATGATTGCCATTTATAGCCACATTTTGTTGAAAGCATTAATATCAATAAAAATCAAATATATATAAAAACATTCAAGACGAGCACTTACACGTCTGCAAATCCAATTATATAGAAAATATAATAAAAGTATATAACTTCAGGAAAGTAATACCCGAAAACCCATTCTGCAGGAGTGATGAATGATATGATGAAAGCCGTGATACCTTTAAACATCCCCCAATTTCGAAGAAACTTTCCATAGGGTAAGATAGTTCTTCTTAGAAAAACATACCTAAAACATATCATTAAGCCTTTAATAATATCTAAAGTAAGAAGATCTGCAATAGTTAATTTCTAACAAATGCTTTCAAAAGCACATATATTATACACCACACGAAAAAGGTACGTAAATACAATTAAAAGCACGTTAATGTAAATACATATACAATAAATAAATTTACTGATATGAAGAATACTAATGAATGTATGCAATAATTAATGTCTAATGAAAAGTTTTTAAAGTTTGTTTGGCTTGTCATAAAGTAAGTTAGTAAACGGTTATTTATTATACTAATAAACAGGTTTTAATTTGATAAACGTAGTTCATTGTTGTAATAAATTTATTAGTTATGTAGTACAACAATCGTTTTTTTTTGCTTTAACAAAACGAACTCAACGAACACGATTTACTGAATTCATTTTTTCAATATACGTTTAATTAAAAGCTTAGCTTATTTTGAGGAATGCGGACATTCGACTTACTCAATTTTAGAACTCAAAGTAGATTAAAATTAAACAAACAAGTATCAAAACAATATATCAAATTAAATATCAATTCAAATATTTTTTTTTTAATTGCTGGAAGGAACACTTTTTCATGTTTTTAAAATAACCTAGTCACACTTACAATAATTTAAACGTTTGCCCTTTACTTATTTCATATACTTTCAAAAATTCTATCACAGTACTAATAATTCTACAACGCTGGGTCATTATTTGGTCTCAGGATCTTCCTTTATAAGGTGATAGTACCGCGACGTTGCGCGTAGTTTTCGTAAATCTTAAATTATCTAATGACCAATTGATGGCTACGTGCTCCGGAAATCTCCTAAACAAGGCGACAGCATGCCCGGCAGCCCCAAATCGTTCCTAAGAGTCATATTCTAAACATATGGCTTTTTCCAAAAATCTTGAGCTACTACAAATGGAGAACGGATAGAACGTATCGATAGACCCCTAAACATTTATCATTATGTGACTTTTATTTTTTAACTCAACTAATTGTTGATGAAACGATACCTAATGCAAGTTGTGAACATTACTTCAATCGAAATTTCATCTTTTATAGGCATCTTGTCGACAATGGCAATGGTCGGCATGCTTTCCTCTGAAGATTTGTGGGCACAGGATACATGATACTACCAAATGATCAAAATCATGATGATTAAAAGAGTCGACGTATTCTTTTTTAGCATTTAGTGAGCATTTTACAGATAATTCGAATACATAATGCTGGACCTATAAATAATACTAATTTCAAAGGATAAATATTGGTTTTGATAATTAGAAGACATTATAGTTTCTTCTCAGCTTTTTGGTACCACTGCAAGTACCTTTGTGTGTAGTAAAGTTAACGAGAAATTTCGTAAGGATTGCGTCCTTCTTACTCATAAGCACAGAGGTGGTAGCATTATGATATGGAAATGCACGTCGTCGTAGAGGTTTTAATGCGACATTAATGCCAATACATACAAAACTTTTTTTGTGAGAAGTTGCGACCTTTTAAAGTTTCTTGCGCAGCCTTATCTAAAATTTATAATTTGCATCGAAACAGATTTATTAAGGAAAATGCGTAAGCATAGCCAATATTTCTATAATCCTACATCTATGCCGATGTTTTTTCGCAGCACTTCTTTGAGGCTTATCAGCATTCTGCTTCCTTCCCTACTGATATTACAAAATGTGGCTTTTTGCTGTAGATGTTAACTTCTTGCCTGAATTTGATCTGCCGTTAACTTAATGAAGAATATGCGTATGTATCAGGATCTGATCAAGTGCCAAGCTTTTGAATTGTTCACCGATATTTTTGAAGCCGCTGTTGCATACATGCATTGTATACAAGGTACTTCTAAAGCAGGTAACACGCAAAAGATGTATTCCATGGTAATTGTAATACTGACCTTATAACCTTCCATGCGGTGTTAGTGTAAGCATTCTTATAGTCGATATTGAGAGGATGTCTTCGACTGTTAGGAAAGATAAAGAAGGACCCTTCTTCTTCATCAGTTGCCCGAACATTTGAAACCTCATTATACTCGCTTATCCTATAAAATACTCTACCGACAGCCTACAAAATGATTTACTTTATAAAGAAATTGGTTTGCAACCGAGACTTTATATAGCTAAACAGAAAGGTATCTACCTCTTTATCTATGGAATTTTCTATTGCACTTTGAAACACCGGGTATTTGTTAGCCACATATTTAAGGTCTTTGGAAGTAATCTTCACTACTTTAATATAAGTAGAAGCGCGCACCGTTATAGCGCTCGGCAATCCTGCATTTAAGAAAGAAATCGAGTATTATGAGAAGTAATTCACTACGATTGCACGTTAAACGAGTCTGCGAAAGTAATGCCATTAGAAACATAATTTTGAAATACCAATTCTTGTAAACGGTAAAACATAAGCGTACCTAAGCAAGCTTCTAATCCACTGATCAGAGAGTTTGGTCCCAGTACCTTTCTTCCATGACTGCCTTCCATTACCTAAATTGAAAAAGATAAAATGAAGTAAGCTTACGTGCTAAACAAATTTAAAAACCATACAATGCAAAATCCTTTCATCATAATATATATGTTTTGTACGTGCTCTCTGGAATAAACAAGAAATTCGCCGGGTGGGAGGTATAATGCTGTACATCTAGTTGCTATTAAATTTAATATTTCATCGTCTATTCCCTGTAACGTTAAAAATCACATTTTCTGTCAAGATTCAATGTCATACGAGGTATGCTAATTAAATAGCGAGGGTGAAATGTGATTCATTGCGAAGTTGCAACTCCTCTTCCCTATGTATACAACGCTATCTGTTGTTCGAAGCAAGACACATGAATGCGCTTATTCGCTAAAAACTGCTTCACAGATAGGGCACTGTGAGCAAGCAAAATTTTTTGATGCGAAATGCATGAATTGTTTTTCCACAATCCGGTTTTTTCTTCCTTACTCTTTCCCTCAGCTTCATGGTAGTATTTAACGGTTTGACCCCCAAACATCTATTCCGTCATAACACCCCTGATATATAAAAAAATCAGCATTGTCTTCAGTTTTAATTTGCTCATTCGTGCTTTTTTCATCCTGGGCGATGTGGAGGTTATTGGGTCGTACTGGATGATCTATGTTTCATCATGTGAGCAAGTCTGGATCTTCTATAAGGGGTTCGATCACGGTAGAGCAAATGTTCTTCCGATTATCTTCTCGTTCTTGGGAAAAGTTTTTCGGGACCATTTTTGCATAAACGTTTGACATGTTTAATTTAATATGCAAAACTTGTCTTACTGTTTCTGAACGTTTCCTTCAGTTCTTCAACTGAACAACCGCTACGTTTGTTATCTGCAGCCTTTTCCCAACTTTCTGAAAGCTGTTTGTGTCATTCCAAAACTCGCGCACGTAACATAGCATTGCCACCAAATACCTCCATTAACATTTGACAACATTCAGTTGTCCACACCATGATCGCGGCACTACTACGGAACAACGCATCAACTAAGGCCCAAAAGCAAACTAGAGCGGATAGAAAGACAAAACGAAGGGTGGCTCCTCCTGAAGGTTCAAGGTCAACTACATTCCAATACCAACTTCCTCCACTGCGGCTGCGTAACATGAGTTATGTAGTCCCGTTATTTAATTGTCATACCTTGTTTACCTTAAAAGTTCTCAACTTGTTTCCCGTGCTGCAGAAGACTAGTCTTACTTTAGATGTGAACTGGTCTTGATTAATTTTCATTTACTTTGCTTTTATTACTTATTAATTGTTAGAGATATTGTTATAATGGTTTAAGAGACAAATGGACAAATTCAAAGTCTTCTTGCAATAAGGAAATCAACAACACTTATTGGGAAAAGTTAATTTTAATTTTAATATTAGAATATACCACTATTTGAAGTTTACCTGGAAAAGGGGCGACGACGCCAAGAAGTCTGCATAAATTGACACCTGTAGCATATTGTATAGCCTTACTGGACAATCCACATATAGTTCTTGGCGTTGTATACCTTCGTTAACACGCCAACTGGTTTTAAGCTGGTTGAAGACCCTAGTTTGCAGTTGTTTAGGCATCTCTACGTGAGCCATAAGCCGCTTAATGGCGTCAAAAAATTCCAAATAATTCATGCTGTAACAGTATCAAACAATTGTGGTGGCTAGAATGTTCATAGATAGAATTAAACTAGCGATTTTTCAATTTTTCAAAAAATATAAACAGTTATTTACAAAACATTTGCACATGCAAATGTTGGGAATGACTTCATTCTTCTGGCACTGAGCTAAAATGTAAAAACATAACGTCATGTGAAACTACAATTCGTTTATCATTGGCACGATTTCATCACTTAAATTCCATGGGACACCTCGATATTGTTATATATTTCTTTATGCACACATAATTATGTCTGATGCAAAGAAACATTTATATCATAACCTACTACAAATTAAAATAATAACCCATAATAATATGAATATATCTAGAGGAGAAAAATTGTAAAGGATATTAAACCATTCAAAAGAACATAACTTTGATACGTGACAATTTTTGGTTCACTTTGTAAACGTAAAAATAATTTTAGAATATGCTACTATGACTGAGGATCTTGGTCCCTGAGCGGAAACCCTGAATTCGAAAAAACTGAAAAAATCGTTTTATTCTCCTTAGTTGAAATAAAGTAATTCATTTTCAAATCAATATTTTGCTCAAAGTTCTTTTATTAAGATTGTAGCGGTAGACCACGCAAATCCGCATAACTTAATGAAATACTTTAACCATGTTTCGTTTTTGCAATCAAAATATGGAAACAGACAAGGAAAATAAAACAAACGTGTAATCATCAGTAATTAAATCGCATCAACAACAAAAACATAACCTTTTTTTAGTAGAAAATCCATAACGAGCTATATAACTTTTAAGTAAGGTGCGTTCCGTAACTAGTATCGTAACATGGATTACACCAAACTCTGCAGCGTATAACGAGGAGCCATCTGTCATCTAAAACTCGTTTTGGTAACGAGGGCGTATGGCTCATTATTGCACCAAGACCAACGATATTTGTATAGAAAATGCTTTTCTACTATAAACAATAAAAGTGCTATTCAGGAAACCTTAGCTAAGTGCATGGTTCCATAACTTGGTATGATTTCACAAAACGAGTCGTTAGTTGCATTACGTGGAAACTTTCATCTTCGCCAGTATCCTCTTTGTTACAGTGACAATGTTTAACAGGATTTATAAGAATTTATAAATTATTCTGCCTTAATTTTATTTTTGTTCCGTCAACTTAATCTTGATATTATACTTATTTTCTATTTTACAAAATCTTACTACTTGTATGGATTTCAATAAAACAGATTGCTGTATTAAGATTCTTTGGATAAATAGATTGAATCACTTACGTTGATTTATATTGGAGCATCAGTGCGGCAGTGTATTCGGCAAAAAGATAATTAATCACCACAGTTCCGATCACCGAGAATACACACTGGGCAATGTGCTCAATGACCGATATGGTAATGCTGGGAGATTGGTTGGTAATAACGCCGAGAATGTCCTGAAACGATGTCGCCCATATGTTGTCTAAGATTTTCTTCACCGTTTGCTGCTTGATTTGGGCTTGTTCCATTTTGTTTTTCAAATACGGTACCCAGGTCTTATTATAGCAAACAACTCTGTAATCGACGAAAACAACATAGAAAGGATTACTTACTAGGAATATAACAGTTTGTTAACCTTGAGGATTCAAACGATATTCAGGCTGGATCAACGGTTTATGAATGTTCGTAGAAAAAGGGCCCCGGATCGAAATTGCAAACGACAATGTTCATATACTAAGAATTATAATCGAGAGAAAATTACAAAAATGAGAAAAGCTGTACATGATGTTTATAGACTTTACCATCAATAAAGAAACCTTGTGGAAAGTACTACAGAAATATAAAATTCCAAGGAAAGTATGTAATAAAGGTCGTATCAATATATCGCTAAGATGCAGGTAGAAGGGAAAAGTATGTAGTATGGAAAGAAGAATTAAACATAGATATAGCCTCAGCCGATCACTGTTTACATTAATAATAGGCAAGCGACAACCAAACAACATCATATGATGATTTTTTTTAACAGAGAGGGACTGAAACGAGTGAAATATTTTGAATACAAAGAACGTATCCTAACAGAAGATAAAAATGTGAAAGTGAATATAAACAGAGAAATTAAAAAAGCAACAAGAATATGTTACAGCATAAGTAAAATAGTTTTAGGAAAGAAAGAAATAGGCCTGAAAGTGATGCTACTGATATTATAAACTAATTGTACCAACAATTATACATAGATGCGATACAGGGATGGTAAAACAGAAGCATCAATAAATGCAATGGAGATGAAGTACGTGAAAAGGATTGTACGAGTGATAAAACGTAATAGATTAACAAATGAAGAAGTTAGAAGGACATTAGAACAAGTACCAGTAACGAAAAAAAAATGAAAGCAGACAGTTGAACTGGTTTGGACGTGTAGTTAGGAATGAAATACACTACTTAAAAGAACAGATACAGAAGTAGAAAGAAAGAAAATAAGTGGAAGGCCAAGGAAGACATGGATAGAGAGAATAAAAGAGAGGTTTGAAGAGGAAAAGTAAAGGACGTGGAAGGATTGGTCAGACATAATAAAGAATGGAAGAAATGGATGAGAGACAACTGAAGACATCAACTAGCTCGACACCTTTAGGATACTAGGGTCTTGAGAAAGAAGAAGAAGTGGGATTTGACAGTTTAGCAATTGCTATTATTCCGTTGCTCAACAATGAGTTCATTGGATCAACCTGGCAGTATAAGAGGTAGTTTGGTGCTTTTTCCTACCCAACTTTACATAATAATAACAAAAGTTTACTAAAACCTTTACTGCTACATATGGTAATATTCTTATGGTATCATTTGATTCGCTTACATTTCCAAGAACTAGGTACAACAAGGGTAACCATCAGCATCTAATTAAATTACAAGTTTGTTGCTCTACAGAGCGGCAAATAAGACAAAATTGTATACTTAGTAATCTTTCATGTAATAAACTAATCTGGCAAAGTGCTTGTCGCTATTGGCGTTACAAGTAACGGTTTTAAAGTAAATAAAAGTTTTAAAAGTTTAACCAAATCAGGGAAATAGAGAGTTGTTCCTCCAGAAGTATATTAGTTAAATACAATATAACTGAATCCGATCCCGAGATACTTGACTGCTAACTTCAGCGTACGCAAAATGCCTAATACTACTCATAACTGGAACGATGATGGCGTCACAGTTAAAAAATAAAGGATAATATCCGCAAATTAAATGAAAAATCGGTCTATTCGTGGATTTCTAAAATATTTTTTTTAGTTTCAGAAATGCTAATTGTTGGAAATACTTACGATTCGAAACAGCTTAGACTGTAGTATAAAGCGCCACATATATAACCTAAATATGCCACATATAGGGTACATCTTGCTATTTTCACAACTCCTAGAGGAATTTTAGTTGTCTTCTCAAAACGATCTATATTTACGTCAATCTACAAAAATTATAATTCTTGGTTAATAAGAGCTGATCCAAATGGAACTTTAGTGAGAATCCAGCAATTTTACAACTACAGAATTGTGTTCTAAAGATAATTGGCTACGTACCTTATACAATTTCAACAACCTGTTCAAAGAAAGAAACGTTAAAACTCGTCCAGAAATACCTTTTGATGTTATAAAGAGTGAGTGGAGGTGGAAAGGTAAAGCTGCTATAATGTCTGTAATAAATGCCATCTTCTCCATTCGTGCGTTCACAATATCCGAAATATGCGATAGTGTTTCTATCAAAGAAGTCTTAGTAAAATATATAGTGTGTGCACCTAGTGCGTGGACAGAAGATGATTACTTTTCCTGAGCAATCTGGACAAAAGGTTAACATGAAGAAATGCATGCAGTAACGTAATAATATACCGCATATTCCATTTAAAAACCAAATTTGTATCGCGCGCAGCGGAAATTATAAGTTTATGTCATGTAGCATTTGTTGCTGAATATTTTTTATTTGAAAGTTTTTTCTTTAAATTGCTCAGGAAAGGAATTTCCCTGTGCCGACGCACTAGGTGGACACACCATATAGGCTGTTTACTGTAACATTACCAAAACTGTAAAGGCATGTTTTACTAATAATAATGTTTCAAAAATTTCGCAAAGACTTGTTTTGTTGCCTCACTCTCATTATATACCTTGTTTCAGTTTGGATCTGTTAATCCGTATCTGTTCCGATCTGATAAAAGCGTTTCCGTCATCGTTGCCTCGTCCGTATTCTCGAGGAGTAGGCCTCCAGATGTTGCTAATCTTATATCCAAAAAAATATGCTAAGACCACGTAAACGGAAGAAAGAGAAAGCCAAAACAATAACCAGAAACATATGCCACCTGTAAATTGAGAGAGTTACCGGCAAACTGAAAAAAGTCCTAACCTCGTTGCAAGCCAATAAGAATAAACCAACTGATCCCACCAAACTGAATCCATTTTCGAAACTATGTGTGTATACGAATTGGAATGTAGATGCGAGAAAGACTACAGTGGTCAAACAGGAAGAAGCATTTAATGCAGAGTCATGGTACGCGCAACACAGCAACAAGCAAACCGGCAGTAGCTGAACACTTCTGAAAAAATGGAGGCCTTAACATGAAGCAATACATTAAAAATTTCAACTGCGAGGATAGGTATAACCAACCGAGCAACTATACCATGGTGGAAACGGCCCATTAGTTAAAGACATTGGTTTACACCCTTAGCAGAAGGGACGTTTGATAAGGAGCATAATCGGCAAAATCATTACACAGATCAAGAGCCCCAGCTTGCTGCATCGTGTGAAATCAGAGGTAAACAGTAGTTGAAAATATACCATCTTAGACATTCCGGCAAGGAAACACCCACAACAGGTTCTAATATTGAATTTATAGCTCAGATTTTACACGATTTGTTGCAGGTTCAAGGGTCTTCCCTTGAACCTAGAAGTCGATAGTAACAAGTAGAAGGAAAGGCCGTTCACGAAGGTCTACCTAAGGTGCTGTAAGGTGTAAGGTGCTGAGCCAGAAAGGGAATGCAAATTGAATTAGAGGATACAGACGTAATACAACACATTGTCCATAACCAGTAAAACAGTTATCCGCTAGATTTTAGCGCACGACACGACACAATTTTTATAATTTTTTCTGATTTAGTTGTTTACCGCCGGTTTACAGAAAGTTAACTAAATATTTAATCTCTCATAACCACGTTAATTTCAAACAAATTTACATTTATGGTGCTCCATTTCTCGATTAAGCAACCTTAATCCCATTCGTTGTTACGTGCTATACTTAATTTACAGTAAGTGATGGTTAACATCTACATGAATATGCATTTAAATTAATTGAACGAATAATCTCGATGAAATTAGAACATCTGTTGATATTAACGTGAAAAAAATTGCGCCTAAAATTAATCTCCCTTTATTAGTGATTTTCTTAAATTGTATGTGCAAGAATTAATATTGCGCAGTAGGTCCATACATCTCTCCATTTCTGCATATTTTTGGTACAACTTTGATACCCCAGGGTTAATTAAAAATACAGTTTTCGAGTAACTTATTACGTTCTATAAGAAAATAGTCAGCCTTTTTATATAGCTACTAAGAGGATTAATTGTCAATTCAATATACTGTCCTGATTTTAACATTAGACCTGCTGTTGAAACGCGTTTATCTCAACAACTCAAACATACTCTATCAAAAATGATCACCATTTTTGATAATATTTTCTTCGTAATCTCCATGGGATATTACGAAGAAAATATTATTATTTGCAGATGACATAAAATTCTGCCGAAATTCCATTAATTTCAACAATGTTCGTTCGTAGCTAACATTTAGTTAAATCAACCAGGAGAGAAGGTTGGACGTACTTTTGATTTGTGGAATTTTGCGACGTGCGTACAGCGCGGTGTGCAACCAAGCGAAAGATACAATAGCAAACGTTCCTAACACAGGTTTTTTTGATTTTTCACAACAGAAAAGAATGGAGGAAACGGGTATTAAATAAAAAAATCTTATAAGTTAGAACCTCAAAAAATTTTGCTGGAAAAGTGTAAACACGCCATAAATTAAACATTTTTCAGTTTTTTTCATTTATTGACGATTTAAAGTAGAAATAAAGAGTGAAAAAACGGTAAAATGCCGAAAGGAATCATTTCTAGAGATAATTTTCCTAATCATCATCTTCATCGGTATCACGAATTGGGCACGTGAAGTGGCTTCGATGCATATTGACACATTTGAGATGAATTGGTCTGTCGTATGTATTACATTTGATGCAATGCGGCAGAAATGATGGAAACGTTACACCGTCCGCTGTTGCAAAAACCAAAGTTTCCACAGACGAGGGTGCGATACAAGATTATGGAATAAATGTAGCGTTGGTAAAGGTCTTGATTATATTTACGACGAAACCAGAGGGTATCCAATTTAAAACATGTCCAATCTCCAAGCCTCCACTCTACAATTTTCTTTGGATACTTAGACAGAAGTAGCACGATTGCTCTTTCTTCCTGATGACTCTTATTTGTGATTTATGCACACGTGAAGGTAGACATGAAATGTATTCTACAGTAGTTTCAAATAATTCTAAAACGCTGCTATAAAAGAACATTTTCAAAAACTACCGCGTGTTCGGCTAGCGCTTTGGTGCTACTTCAGTATTTGTAGCAACTGACGTAATCTTTAAATCTTCAAAGGTTTATAAACCTTCTAAAGAGCATAATTACTATTAGTAAAAAACACCAAGACAGTTTGGTTAAGTAACTTACCTGACTTGGATTCGATCGCGGTACATATTTGCAACAAAACATCGAATATGTATACTAAAAAAATGGCCTGCGTCGCTATGATTCTGTTCAACTCGTCCTCGTGCTTGAAAGAAGCATAATACGGAAACATAATGCCGACGTAGCCGACAACAAGCAAGACGCATTTGTCCCAATACCAAACGAATTGCGAATTGGGGCGCAATATCCACGGCCAAGAGGTCGACAAGAAAATATCATCATAACTTTTCTTATTCTGAATCTGCAATAAATTTAAAAGGTATGACAGTGTCCATTCGGAGTAGAATATTCGCAGTGTTTACTTCGCTATGGGTGTATAGATGGTAGCTAGTACTGCTACTGTCAGATGCTTTACCACCCAGCTTCCTAATTTGTTCCTTAAATTCTGAAAGAATTTTTCTCGACTCCAAGCACTTCCTAGAAAACAAAACAATTTTGTTTTTCGTAATTGGAAATTTTTTAGATAAATTCATGACTAACTGAAGTTAGTAAGTTAGTATTCTAATCATAAAGGCATATATCGGGTCACATTAGCATCGTGTGGCACTAATCATCAGGATTTATACCCCACAGTTAAAAAGTTGCATTGTGAAAAAGTACATGGCAAATACTAATAAATAATACAATGTGAAAATAAGGAAACGTAATCGAGCGGTCCATGTTTTCTGTTTGACTACATCTGTCAATTAAATCCATAGATAGAAGCTTAAAATTACGCTTGATGAATTGTAAAACATGTTTACTACACATAATCAAACATTCGTCACTCAAAGTTATTTCCGCATTCTCAAATTTCAGGAATCTGGAGCAGTAAGTCGCAAACCAGGTAATGGTAGATTCAAGAAAAGAACTGCTGAAACTATTGCGGAGGTAAGGAGGCGTGCAGACTAATTTGTCGTGTGGTACCTGTTAACGTACTCTAAGAAAAGATATCGAAAAATATCCACATGAAATTCGTTGTGTAAGAACTCAGGCCCATCACGTAATGCAGTGCAACACTACAATTGGCATTACAATTACATGACGAAACTTGGTTCCACGTTAATGATTTTATTGACAAACAAATCATGCAACCAAACTGTCTAGTGAAAACCCTTACCATGATACACAAACCATTGCATTTTAAAAAGGGCGTTATTGGGTTAGATGTTTCAGTTGAGATATCAAGTCATCCAATTTGAAGCTTGTTTTAGGTGCACCCCGTCCTCGAAGTTGAGGATATACCCAAAAGCAACTACGTGAGACAGTGAATCGAGTAACGTCATTGCAAATGGAGAAGTTCTTGTTAATAAGTAATTTTTTCGTTGTTGTTTGCTTATGTTTGCAATATTTCAATGGCCGATTTGAAGGAACTGTCGAATCATTGATGTGCTTAAAGCTGATTCTTAGAAAACTTATGCCGGCAACAACTTGTGTTTTAAAGTAATGTTGCAAACGATGATAACCCGAAAGAATAAAATTTCTAGTTATTGACGAAATAAAAATTGCCTCAAATGGTCTGGTGTGTTTTCCAGAACGAAGCTGCGTGATTTTCCTACAATCTTCCAATTTCATTTCATACACACAAGGCATACTTGCTGCCTTATTTTTATACATTTGAAATAAAATGTACTTCAAAAAGTTGTTAATGAGCATGCTAGCAAATTAAGGGTGGATCGTAAACAAAGGTTGCTGCACATATTTATAAACGAAAAAGCAATTTGTCAATTCATTTTTACTAAGCGGAGTTTGAGACTAGTATGAAATCAAATTTGCAAATAGTCCCTGTTGTAAGGTATGAAATATTAAAATACTATTTGTAACCATCTGAAATATTTGTATTTTTTGAAAATTTTTGAGAGGAACGACTGCATGTGAGCTTTAGTGAGTACCGGGATGTTAAAATTATACAAACGCAAATTGTGCCTTTTATTTTCCACATCAAATTCTGGCGGAGTTCGGGTTGTCCTTGTAGCAAGAACACCTGATCTTCCACTCAACCGGCCTACAAACTAACCTAAAACTATAGAGAGAGTATACCCACAATGTACATGTATTACGCAAGCACATATGCACATTCACTGCATTCCTATGTGCCATGTTTAACTAATTGTACCGTGTCCCTGTTGCCTCGGGAGTAATAGACGAGAGAAATTCTTTTTAAAATTGGAGATAGATGTAGCAGATTTCATTTGTGAGGTGATATGCGTGAGTTATTTGGTTTGAAAAGCTTTTTTTTAAATTGCTCTAGTCTATCCATTGGAGAAGTCAACGTGCCCTTAAACCGTATGTTAAAATTATGTACATCCGTTCTAAAGACAGAACACATCAGAAAATGCCTAGGAACAATAACCAAAAAATAATGCTAAGATAGCTTAGCTTCCTCATGGTATTGATGGAATAATTCACAGCAATATAGATATGCTATTGCTGTTGCCTCGCAGTTTTTAAAAATACTCTCGAAACCACGCTGATGACGCCGGGTAGGCAGAAACATGTCCGTGTGTTAGTGTATTTTTCTCTCTCTCCTTTTATTGCGTTTGCTGTGAATTATTCCATCAATACCATGAGGAAGCTAAGCTATCTTAGCATTATTTTTTGGTTATCCGTTCTAAATGTCACTTTGTTGTACAGGTATGGTGGTTTGCCAGTCATTACAATGCTATGATACAGGCACGCCGAGTGCAATAATCTTCGATTCTTCATGTTTAACCACCCCACGACTCCTAGCTTATACGTGTGTGTTCCCTTCACCGAATTCCAAGTATTAATCTCCAGCACGAATTTTGTACTTTTTGAATTCTGTAGCAAGTACAGCTGGGTATCATCCGCATAAAAATGATGATCATTCTCATCATCAAAAATCAGTTTATTACTTATGAGAAACGCAATAAAGGGATATTAAAGACATGCGGTACTTTACTGCTCGATACCCACCAAAACAGAAATCGTTACCAAACACAGTTAAACGAATAATATGGAACGTTGAAAATTTCGTTTTCGTCAAGGCAAAACTTCAAAAGCATAAACCGATTGTTAGTGATGCAAGGATGGAAGTTAATTTAGCTTTTTTCTTAGTAAAAGGAAGATACATCGTGTTTATATTACACAAAAAGGTAATAAATGGTAAAAAACGTAATATTTATTTCAACAAATATTCAAAGTTACGTCCTTGAACTTCCAGGCACCTTTCGGATCTCCGAATCAATTATTCAAGAGTAGAATTATCCTGGCTCAAACTTTCAAATGCCTAATTCTGAGCTCACAATCCTCCACAATCCTCCTTAGTACATACTCGATTCTTTATTGTGCCCTATGTAAAAAAATATCCAAGACTGATACTACCAACTATCTACTGGTCATAAAATACTTCTTGCAAAAGATTCCTATCGTGAGGATGTGGCCGTCATGTTGGTTTTTTAAGTTTTCTAGTTCAGTAAACAGGTACTTTCAAAATTTGCTAAAATATCCATCTGCTACAAAAAAACAAAAAAATATATTGAATAACTAATAAATTACTTATTTGATATTTACCATAGAAATGAAATGCCACCACTTCATTAACTTCTGGCCTCTAAATACGCTGGGAATTGCTGCAGTCATGAGCATAGTAAAAAAAAACAATACAAAAGTAATTTGTAGTCTTGAGAACATATTAAAGTAAATTCAAAAAACCACACTGTTCTTGGGAAATCAATGTATTTTAGATGCTGGACCATGAAGAGGTACTTCCGAAACTTATGTTTACGAAGTATTCTATATACTCAGCACTTAGGTAACCCTGATTCCAACGCAACTTGCCTTTAAGACATTGTTGATATACTATGAAGTATCCCAAAATGATGGTTTCCATCAATAATAAGTTTAATGATTTTGAATTTTGCCTTGCATTCGTTTTTAAAATTCGGTATTATTTCCTCAACTGTGTTTTTGTGGATACCGAGCAGCACAGATATAATAAATAAACACATTTAAATGAACTTGGTATCAGTATCATCAGTATCAACTTTAGATGTGTAACGAGTACATTTTTGTACGAACAATTTGATAAGACGGAAAAAATAGGTAGTTGTATTAAAAAAAAGTTATGTTACTTTTTCCATTGAAAAGTTTCTCGTAAATTGTAAGGCACACTGTATAATATTTTCGAAAAATTTATTCGGATTCTAATACTACCTTATACAGTCAACTGTTCTGCGAAATTTCAATTTCCAAGTTCAACACTTTCACGTTATAAAAGCTCAAAAACTTAAAAAAAAATGAAATATTTCGAATGTGATTAGAAGTAACAACACAGTTATTTCATCAAACAAACTTCAACATTGAATTAGCAATTCAAAAAAAAAATATAGGATGTTCTATTTAAAATAACAAAGTTGACAGCTATTTCCAGTAAGACATGAAGTATCAGATTATTAAAAATATTCATTTCACGATTGACAATTTTCTGTTCAGTGACACTTGCACTTCCTTTCATATTCTTTAGTAATACGTAAATTGTCCTTACCACCTCCGCACAACTAAAGTTACAGCTTCCTTATGCTGACCATCCTGCATCTTATGCGCATGTCTGATACGTCGTTGGAATGCTTTATGTATGTCAGTACCTTCGCCCAGTTTACGATAACGATAAACCACGCGCCAAAGCTCTTCTTTTTGCAAAGTGTAAATAACGGAATAAGTAGCTACCACTATCTAAAAAAATATAAGCCGAGAAGATAAGTATATTGTCCTCCAGAAAGAGAATACCTTAAACTTTGTCGGTTTACTATAAATCAAATTTATTTGGCCGATCAGTGATCCTTGACCCAAGGTCACGATGGGACTCTCGCGGTTTTCTTCGGATATTACGAACAGATTGCCACGCGCGACGTAGCACATTTCCTTGGCCTGCTGTCCCAAATCAAACAAGACATCTCCTCGGCTAAACGTTTCGGACACCATCCTACGCATAATGGCCCTCCGGAAGGCTTCACTTCGATATCTAAGTGGTTTACACTGAGTTGGAAATAATTAGAAATCGCTTTAGTAATCACAAAGTATGCTGGACACCTTTTCCATAGCGTTCCAAAAAATTTCGCTCTTGGCGTCGCTTACAAATGAATCCGGAATCACGCTCATTAATGTCGCATACATTACAGCCTTGTCTCTCAGGAAGAACTCCTTGTAGTAGCTTATAACGGTCCTCTTCATTGAGCGAGAAATTCCTTTTTCAAGAATCTACAAGAACTACGTATAAATATGATAGTCCTTAAAGTCATACAACTTTTTCAGCTGAGCGCCTTCAATGAGCACATCACCTTAATAAGGTTGCATAGCAAGTTACCGTAAAGTCAATAAAGAAAATAAGTTCTGTGCTAAGCTCTTAAAAATTAATTAGCCCGGAAATAAAGTGACTTTAATATGAATGGCATTCTGCAGTTTGCTCAGTTACGCAACCTTATTAATGTATGTGATTTTCTAATAGTGCAATTCAAAAGAACTATCTGAAAAAGAGATTTAAATCGAGACTAGTATGTACTGTAACACTTTTAAATTTGGAGCACTAACTTTCGTTAATGATGGATTAATGGCACAAACTTTAGCGTTTACGTCCCCTCTCTATACTAACGCACTACGTAAAAAACCGCGTGCTTCCGAGTGACCGAACTTTAATTAAACTTAGACTTGATGTTAAAAGTAACCACCTCTAACGCAGGAAATTACGCTAAAATGAACAACCAGCTAAACACGCCTTATCTTAAACGTAACTCAAGCTAAAACGCCTCAATTGTCTTGACGCTTCTACTCTCATCTGATCTTTTATACTTAACGACGGCCAACTACAATACCCTTTTCATACTGACAAGATTTAATACTTTTACAATATAATTATCTACTAAAACCTCCGAGACAAAGAGAAGAAAACCATAAGAGAGAACACGGGTATATAAGCCACTTCATAATCGAAGAAAGGAGATCGAAAAAGCCACGGATCTGAAGCTTCAACTTACAATCAAAAACTTATAAGCCAGAAAGGTTCTCGACCTGAATGGAGTAACTAATAAGGCGATCAAAAACATACCAAGTATTTGCATGGCCCACCTGATTGCCTGAAATTGCAGAAGACGGTATCTATCGTTATGATACCCAAGCCGTGGATAGACTTGGGACTATAGGCTGGTCAATCTTTTTTTCAGCCTATCAAAGGTAGCTAAAGCGATTTTCCTTTCAAGATTAAAATTCCAGTTCGACAAATTTAATTGGAACGTTAATTGGGCTGTTAACAGATTTCCAAGCTTTGCGAGTAAACAACGGTATCCTTGAAGGGTTCAGTAGACGTGAATGAACGTCGGCTGTCTTTTTCGAAGGGTATTCGACTCGGTCCTCGTCGCTCGTCCGTTTGAGCATTGACAATTATTATGAATTATTAGGTCGTACCTCTCGAACCGGAAATTGGTTATTAAGGTAGGTAGGACATTGTCGTCCGAGCAACTCCTGTTTTACATGTCTTATATTCGTGAGCCGTATGGTGTGAGGATTACAACTTACGCGAACGACATCACGATCTACACTACTCACCGAAATGAAAAGTGCGGTAAGTGCGCGAACTGTCAATCTGCTCAAAACACACGCTAATCGTTTCGCTAAAAAGAACAAACCATTGGTCGAATACGTAAAGCTTACTAGAAGAGAAATCGAGCTTAACTGGCCTGGATTTAGAAGGATGGTTCTCGTGGCAGGAGCACATCCGGTCCATCACGGCCAGGAGTAAGGGAGTTAATCTGTTCGACTGCTAGAACCATTCGGGCAAGAGTCCCTGGATCGGAGAACCTAAACCACCATTTAACGCGAGAGAATTGTCATAGGCCAAAGTAGAGATTAGACTCCAAAATCATGTAGTTAACTAGCACAGGCTAATAAATACAGCTTCTGCAAAAATACAGACACCGCTGTCTCATTCATTTAGTAAAGAAGGTCCAAGAACTTTATTTCATGAACATGACCTTAACATATTATGAATGACCTTAACATACTATGAATAACATGAATCTACGAAAAAAAGGAGTTGGAAAAGCTTTACCCTAACAGCTACTGCCGGAACGTCATTCCTCGTGGCACTAGTCCAACATTTTCAAATCTTGATATTTTTAACATTACAGTACATTGCATATATTTGGAAAACAGCTTAATTTTATAATTCTCTTCTAGGTCTCAAGTCCATATGTTACATTATGTTTTTATTATTATGTAGAAGTACGAGTGCAAAACCATACTCCATTTAATATTTTAAGTGATTGCAAGATTAAATCTGAAGTGAACACAAAACATGATACACCGGTTGTGTAAAAACTATCTGGGGAATTATCGCAGTTAATAATGTTAATATTTAAACTTAATAGTGAGGAATAAACAATGATCCAAGGATTATAGTCCCCATCAGCTTTAATTAGCAATTTGGAACAATAAGTATCCCTATACTGAGCCTAAAAGCACTTCTAGAACAACATAACTCTTACCAAATCTTGCTGCATTGCATGAAGTCTGTGCACCACCTGGCCTTCGAAAGTGTGCGTATGAATAATGACCATTATAATATCTGCTTTGAAAATGCAGAAAATCAGCCAAATGTGCACGAACATAATAACAACACATATTAACTCTTCGTTCGTGTTCTTCATGGAGGCCCCTTCGACTCTACCAAAGGTTCCAATGTGAAGAGTTCATATATTATATTACGTTCGATAAATGACTTACCCCAGAGATGTGAGTCCGCCTAAAACGAACTCAGCACTAACCCAATACAAGTAGAAAAGTGGTAATTGCTTGTGTGTGGTTCTGTTGTACTTTTTGAAAAAGAATACGCTGTTCCAGTAGGTAATACTTCCATTAAACTTAGCATCGCACACGTCAGAACCCTAAGAGTGTACAAAAGTACCAAATATATGAGCAGCAAATATGTTCGTAAATTGTAGTTTTGCAGTACAATTTGTTGAATCGTCAGTATCACGTGAACATTCTTAGTAGAACAAATTAATGGAGATGAATGTGTATTTTCAAATACACTGTTGTTTACTGAAACTGTAGCATTATTATAAAACAAATGGTATCCGACTGCATTATGCTGTATATCATGTACACTAAAAAGGTAGGTAGTAACATTCTCCCTCAACTAAGTCTGTAAATAGTTTTTGAGTAAAAGTAACAGAGAACTGTTCAAACAACATTCAAACAAATGTAAAAAGGAACGCATTGTAAATTTTACGCGAAGGTGGCGTTTTTCCCAACAACATTGTGTGGAACCTCAGGTTCCGGGACTTATATCCTAATAAAAGTATTATATCTACCTGGAGTGTCACTCCTCCTTTACATCTACTAAAACGCATAAGCACTTTTACAATATTTGTCTGATATGGGAGCGCGTAGGAATAAAGGTCGGGGAACTGGGTGAGGTGGCACATGGTGGACAACATATGTACATATGAGTATATTTAACATGCGGCAACAATGTTCATTATATAGATGGTGACAGCACTTAGCCATGAATACTTACAAAGGCCTTATGTACCTTGTCAATGTTTGGAAAATAGAAATAAAAAAATAGAAAAAAAAAACAAACTCTAAAAAAAAAAGAAGTGAATGCTATAAATATTAAGTTAAAATACTGGAAAACGGTGATCCATTGGCAAGAGGAGCCGCTGTTGACTGTACCAGAGTTAGATGTATTTTCGTGAGTCGTCCAAGAACTATCACACATAACATCTATTCACATGCGATCCTATCACCCAAATGCGGTTTGGCGGAGTTCCAAAACTCCCCTAGAGAAAGGTTATTATCATCCGCTCTTCATCCATTGGGATGAACAGTACACATGAATAATATATGGCAGAGGAACCATCCGTGTAGTGAAATTCATAACCACTTCTTTCAGAAAAGCTTGCATATTTAACTGACAACTGTTTCTGTATTGGAGATGTTTTATAAAGTTCTTGTTCAAACACATGCTTTCATTCTATGAAAGGATAGAGAAGAATTAAAATAAACTAGTGAACTCAAAAAATATCCATTGTCGATGCCATCTGTGGTCGAACACACAGGATGATTAATAATAGATGTAAAAGACATCTTGTTCGGGAAGTCATTTAAACCGAGAAATTTGATATAAACAGGTACTATCTTTTTCTATTTACAGAGCTATAACAGAATTAAATTTTATTGATAATGATTAATTAAACCGACCGAGTTCTCAAAGTGAGTTCGGTGCAATTTTTAATTTAGATTAAATAATGTAGTAGTCTATGTTAAAAGCCCAACAGTGTAATTTGTGAAAAACTTAAAATGAGCGAGTTAAGTGCAGCTGAATACGCAGATATTGTGACGCTCACACATCTGGAAAATATCGCTGAAGGTTTCCTGATCGACGTTCTCATATAGCTGTTGGTCGTACTTTTTGATGACAGGGAAACTGGTAATCACGCTAGAGAAAATAATGTAAATAACGAAGAAAATGTAGTTGATACAGTGTCGGACAACCCCATCCGGCGCACTAGACGCATTCCACAGTTTCGTCTTCCCCCAAAGTTTGTATGGCAAACACTACATAGTGAATAGTTACATACATCGCATCGAAACATGACAACTGGAAGATTACGATCAGCGTGAAGAGTTCTGTACTTAATTGCCACAAAAAATGGCCGAAGATGCGATACTTTTAACTAGAATGTTATGGACAAATTTATTAGAAATGGTATTAATAACACTAACAATTGTTAGACAATCGCGATTTTAGTGCCGTTTTACAACAAAATATAGTTTCAACACGATGACGTTCCAGCTTACTACGGTATCTTTCATTGCTCGGCTTCTAAGATCTCCCGACCTAAATCCCTTTGATTTCTTTTCTTTGGGACCATTTGAAACAGCTAATTTACATTATCGAAATAAACACACGCGAATAATTACTTAACCATATAAGAATTATAATTAATGAAATATGTCAAGATAGTGCAACAATAGCGCGGGTTCATGACAATGATTCGTAGGTGCCATGCTTGTATTTAAGCTGAAGGAGGGCATTTTATTTTTAAAGTGTTTTAGTTCTGTAAATAGAAAAAGTGGGACCTATGTTTATTTAACATTTTTGTTTAAAAATATTTCATGGACCACATGTCAAAGTTTCTTGCACCAATTACAAATCACCCTGTATAATCCATCCAAATTATGAATAGGATATGAATTATTTTGTATACGCGTTGTCCTAGAACCCTTCACATCCTATATATGGAATCTGTACGTGATAGTTCTTGGGTCTCCCAGGATATAAACTTCTTTGTATATTGGTAATAGGTAAACCACCTCTGAATCCCCTTGTCAGTCAACAATATATCAGCGTTAAGACGTATTTTATGGATCGAATATATCATTGAAAATATTTGAACCTCGATCGAGACAAGACAAAGGTGGTAATGAAGATGTTAAATCCGATCCCGTACATCGACAGTTTTGCTCTGCAGCCAAATTATTCAACGAGGAAAGGATAGAGAGACACCATTTCCTATCGCAGTATCGCCAGAGTCACTATTTCTGTGAGTTTAGCAAGTGTCAAAAGGAGACTGATGGGTCTGAAATTCTGAAGAAAAAGATCGCCTTTATCAGGCTTTAGAATTTGTAATATTAATTGAAATTAATCACTATGGCATATTTTCATATAGACGGGAAATGACTCAAAAATAAGGTGCAGCTGATAATCTCGTAAGTAAGTAAGTATTTGAACGATCGCCACTGGGAAAGCTTTTACGATTTGCAGTTCGATAGGGCACAGGGCACTTTCCATCTCTCAATTGCTTAATCATCAATGCCATATCTGGTCTTTATTATTGCCGACAGCTGGTTATTGCACGTGGTTAGTTATCTGCCATTAACGAACGATTTCATAAGATTCGAAGAATGAAAATATTAATTATTCGAATTATTCAGGTATATCAATAATGAATAGATTAAAGTATATTAAAACATCATCTATTCACATTAGGAGTAATCAAGACAATAATAAAAGTTTAAGGTGAAGTAACACACAACTGTAGCTAGTTTTGCAAATATAATCGCTTAATTGACTTATACCTGAACATGTTTTTTGGATGCTGCAATTTCAATAAACAATAGTGTAATGGTTACTAAACATTTTTATGGACACATTCCAGAAATTAAACCTAATGTTAATTTACACATGCTATCAGTTTGATTCCAATAAATCGTACTTACTTCATTACATCCGATTGATAACCAAATGCAGTTCAAAGTATGAAAAGTTATAAAACCAATGATGAAGTACTTCTTGAACAAGTTAGATAGCTTAATCTGCCCGGGTGAACTATTCATCAATCCTTGAAAAGTACAAAATTAACAGTGGATTAGAACGATAAACGCTAGCTATCAACTGACCAATATAAATGTAAATTTTACAAAACCTTAGGCAGATAAAAACCAAGAGGGCGATCGTGGTGTAAAATTCATAACTGAAGAACACGTTTAGCGGCAGGCTAATCAAACTTAGTAGATATATGTACACAGCCCCTGCAACAAGATTGACAATAACGAACTAAATAAAATTAAGACATTGGATGGGTTCTAATTGCTTGATACGAAAAGAAATACTTTTAATAAAATTTCCTTGCGGAACAGTTAAATTGAATTGTCGAAAAACGTTGCAATGTTGCCACATATAACAATTGTAGTAAACAACAATAAAAAATTGTTTGATCTTTTAGTTCAAAAATGTCTTAGTTAAAACTATTATTATATAAAGTTATGTGATGCGTATTCTAACGCTTGAATCTTGCCATAGTGAAATGCTTATTTTTGATAGTAGATTGATTGAATTTTTATTCGCAATTACATTTTTTTCAAAGTATGTACAAAAATGTTTCTCGACCAGAAGGTATCCCTCGTTAGAATTTGTGAAATTTATTGCTGTCGGATGATGTTTCTTTTGCAAAAATACCTTATAAGTACAAACAATATAGATAACGTAATAATGGAGAGTTGTGGAATTCTCGTCCGTCACAAGGATTTCAAATACTAATAAAGATTTAAGTTTAATAAAAAATGGGAAAAGATCAAAAGAGGAAGATACGAATTTACGAATCATCTTCTTACTCCCATTGAAGAATTCCAGGGAAATATTATATTTTCAAGTGCAGAAATATTCCAGCCCTCCAATGAAGATAAAATAAAGGTATAGACTTCGTATGTATGGATATGAAGAACGATATGTTCAGCCCTGAAGACCGAGTGGCCCAAGATTTAGAGCCATAGAGGCATTTCACCTATCAAAGTGAAAGTGATACGTTTAAGCGGGAAAAAGGATTGAATTACTAATCATAGTGAAGTATAGCGGTTGGTTACGAAGCCACGATGAAGCGTAGGTATTCTTTAACACGCAACTCCCAAGAGACGTCCAATAACTCGTTGCACGGTAAGCACACTTGTTGCAAAATTTCATGAAATGGATAACGTTAAAGATTTGCTAAAATCTGGTCGTTCGAGAAGATAAACGTTTCATTAGAAGACGAGGACAAACCTCACATCCCCAGGACTCAACATTTTGGTGTAACAGTTCGTTGCGCGTTTCATGATACCTTTCATAGCAGATGAATAGGCTGCAGAGATTGGATGGCCACCTATATCCCCCGATTTGGCGCATTTAGACTTCTTCTTGTGGGGCCACTCAAAGTGTACATGAACCGTCGTAATACAATAGTTTAGTTAAATGTTTTATCAGCATAATTCGCAACATTTTTAAAAATAAATAATTACCAATTTTTTCTAATTGTCCATTTTTCTTACATGTCCCTCGCCATCGTAATCGTAATCATTAATAAACACAGATTTTACTGAATTTTGTACGTTACTTTATCATCACCCTACTTTAACATTTTGTGACTATTAACAAATAAATCCTTTAATAATAATAATAATAACATTTACACACGACAAAATTCTTTCTTCTTTCATTTGCAGAAATTTTTTTGCTCGCAACTTTACAAACAGGTAAGGTTTTTATAAATATAATCGAGAAAATCCAGTACAGATATTACAATTCTACTTACATGCATCTATTCGTCGGCACACTGTTTTCACGTAGACATTCTTCTTCCATAAATATGTAATCATAGCTAATCCATCGATAGTAATGATAATATCGCAGAATATTTTGATTAAAGTTATTGCAAAGTTATCGGCGATCGTATCATAGTCAAGCACAAGCTAGAACGAAAACGGAAAATTTATATTTTGTTATATTTTACAAATTTTAGGATTAATGAAGAGAAATTAACATTTATGTGCTGCTTTGGTTGCCTATCCTAAGGGATTGAGAGTAACTGATTTACCTGGTATGTTATACAGAAAAACAAAACCATGTTTGCACAGATCGTAGAAAATAACCATGTCAAATTAAAATTTATTAGAACTACAGATTCCCAAAATTCTGTCACTGTTAACAATGGCTCGTATGACTTCTAAAATAAAAAAGATACCGTTAATTTCCCATAATTACTAACAATGTGCTACCTACTAATAACTACGAAATAAATAATTACTGCGGTAATTAGGCATTTTTTAAGTTTTCCAGATGATTTAAATTCGTTGTTCCGGTAATGAATGGAACACTGTATGCTTTAAGAAAAATAAAAAAAAAGGTATGTTCAGTGTTTACATGTCTACGTATAAATAGCAGAAGTATATGGGTGTCCCGCTTGCGTCTTGTTTTAAAAACTCCCTATACGTTCATTTCAAAATCTTTGATATCTTGAGTGTAAGCTTTCACGACCGTAATCCATAGTAGAAATGTCTTTCGAGTGATGTCGTGTAGTTAATGTTTTACTTGACGTTTCGCTGACCATGCTGCCAGCTTCCTCAGAAGCCTACAGGCCTACTGAGATCTTCATGTCGTGTGCAACATGGCAACACATTTGACGACAGATTTGATCTTCAGCTTTTCCTGATTTAAATAAGCGATATTTTGGGACTATATGACCTACCAAAAATCCTATCACTAATCTAAGGTTCCCTTTATTGAATGAGAAGAATGCTGAGAGCTATGTTTCTGTCTCTGGCGAACTAACAACTCGAGGTTTTTTGATTGTTTTATGTAGCTCTTTTGGAGATCACCAACGGAGGTAAGGATCAATGAAAGGCATGTCCGCTGCTTCCTTGGCCATCTTATCTGCCTTTTCATTTCCTTCGATCCCCTAATAGCTTGGGATCTATCGCAAAATAATGTACTGCATCCCAATTGCTTTAGATCGCGTATACATTCGTGTATCAGACTAAATTCGTAAGTAGGTCGTAGTAGCTATTAGAACTCTCTGAATATATTTATAGTTGCGCCTTGTATCCCTTCCTCGAGATGCTTTGTGGTTCGGAAGTTTAAGGCAGAAATCTACTTGAAATATGTTAGGTGTTCCAACATCTTCTATTCTTGAGCCGTCCGTGTACCATACCAGGGTACCTCTTTTGCATTGAAATTTTAATATTTGTTTATTTCGCATTAAATTTAGTGTTATTAGGTTTCTACGTTCCAGGTTTTGAATTATTTGTTGACTGCAATACTTTCTCGTCTGCAAAAGCAATCTGGCTTGTTTCCGTTCAAAACTAAAGACCGGTTTATTTGTAGCAACTCAACATTTAAATTTTGATTGCTGAATCCTTCTACTAACTGTTAACTGGGACCTAGGAAAGTTTGATAATATTCTAGCATTCATTGCAGTTGAAAACGGATTTTCTTTTAAAATAGTAAAGCAGTATCTTATGCAACAGTAGAGATTCTGAAACTACCAGTATTTTTAAGATTAAAATGTTGGGCAGTTGCCCATGTAGACCGCCCATCTTGAATATTATTATTATTCATTATTATTACTTTAATAATCAAGTGCGATACAACACTTGCTGATTTATGGTTAATACTGACAGACAATTTTACATTAATTTTTTTTCGTTATATTTTACAAAAGACGTGTTTAAAGTACTAAATAAAACATAGTAGCATCACTCATCTTCTGGGAATAACTGCTTCTATAATAATTGTAAATATTGGAAATGATTCATATGAATTAACTGCAATGTATGGTGACAATAAAAATTAGTTTTCCTTAAAATACGAAATTACTTATCATTTATTTCTTAAATATAGTAATGACACGTGACTTTGACAAATTCACTTCTGTAGCAAATGATACGAACCTATGAATCTAATTAGGTGCATGTGTGGAAATCTACTGCATAATCACGTTAGAAAGATTTAATAGAAGCTTAACTGGTTGTGCCTATAGAAATCTCTACGTATGACGCATAAAGGCAGTCTTACCTCACTCATCTCCACGTCAGTATCCGAGTCTTCCATATAAACTTTACGTCTTTGCTGGTACTCATCTAATCTAGCCTTTTTGTTATATGTGATTGAATCAGTTTCGGGAAATTTCAGCAGCATTTTTACAGTTCAACGACAACTTACGTTTTGATACTTTTGACATAAACGGCAAGCAAACAAATGACTTAAAATTGATTTTCATGAAATTAAAGCCAGCTATTTGTCTTTTACTGAATTGAATAGATACGTTTAGCGAAATTAATGAAGTATTTGCATTTAAACAAATAATTTGTTTATTATTGTCATTCTTTGTTTTGCTTCTTGAGAGACCAAAAAAAAAACGTTTAAATGTAGTAACGGAATTTGACCACAACATTATACTCGTTTACTACGGTATTGATTCAGAATTTAAAATCTACCACGTTTGTTCGTTATCGTAGTTGGTACCTAATCATTTGTATTGAAAAGAAGTTACCATAGTAACCCTCTACATTTTCTACGGTTAGCTTATAATACCGCAATATGTTCAAGTACGTAAGCATAGAAAATGTATATTAAAACCTAGTGAATCATGATTCTTCATAAATATTATTAACAAATTGTATTTTACTCTTTCATGAAGAAAAATCAAAGAGTGGTGGACTACCGGACGTGGCAATAAACAACGAAAAATGGGAACAGAGCGTATACTTAACTATGGTGGATTAAAAGATATTCTTCAAATCTTACGTATCCGGATCGTGAGAAATAATATTAAGAATGAATTATTTGTGGTATATATAACATCTTGCAGTTCAAATAGAATTTGTGTTAATATAATCTGTTTTAGGGAAACTGCGATTCCAATTTGAAATGTTATTTGGAACATTTGCTCTAAATTTTAACGTACATCTTTTACTTCAATTGGCAATAACATTAAATGTTTAGAAATTCTAGGTTTGCTAATACCACTGTACCGATAAAATATCTGCCTAATAATATTGGTAACCCGTAGTCATTACTAAAAGGTACAAAATTCTTTATGCCTAAACTAATATAATATGCTAGCTTTAAATGAATCTATGTAGACATAGATGCTTAGGGAAAGTAAAGTACGCATGCTTCAGGAACAAATCTAAATTTCACAGTTCACTTATGCAGTAAAAATGTAGTATACACATTTAGACTTCCCGTTTGTTTATGCCTAAAAAATTATGTCAAATTACATGCACACGAACAATAACGTGATCTTCGTAAATCTTTTTCCAAAAAATTACAAAATACGCCATTATTTTTCATATTTCTAGGAAAAGTCAAAGGAACTTGTTTCTTTATTTTTTACTGATTTGCCAATTTTCTCACTCCTGTACAACTTAATCGTTTTTCCTTTTTTTACAATATTTTATAATCTTTGTACTCTTCTAATTAAAGCAAACCGGTATAAAGCTATAAATTTGAGGTAATCAAAATATCTTTTTGAAATTTTGATGAGCGATGTTATAATTAATGATGTATTTCTTAAAAATATCTATGGTACTTTTGATTAAACCAGAAACGAATATCAGCTATCTTATTTTAAACGGTATACTCGGTATATTATGGATTCTTTATAGAGACCTTTCAAGTTCAACGATACACAATATCATGTGCCGCCTTTGAAAATTAAACATTTTACAAATTAATACCCCAAAGCTAGCATATCCTATCTATCCATTCAACTTGTCTGTCGAAAGGATTCATAACATTCAGAGTATACCATGTGAAATAAGAAAGTTGATATCTGTTTCCAGTGTAATCAACAGCGTCATATAGAATCTACAAAATATTTTTAGGAAATACATGATTATCCATAATATCATCTACTAAATTTCAAAACGATGCTACTAATTATTTCCAGGGATATTTTTAATAGGCCTCGTCGCGAATGACCTTATATGTTATATGCTGTTATTAGAATTTGTAGCCCTATTGTGTACCCTACACCGATGATCACCGTTAATTCAACGCAAAAAATTGTGTTACCGTTATTATTAAATAAACATTTAATTGTACTTGGTGCAATGCTGTTTTTTGTATTCGCGCTGTGTTGAAACATTTTACTTCGATCCAATAATAATTTATTGTTTATATGCCCACCAAATAAATGCAATACAGCTATTTGACTATACGTGGTACGAAATAGGTTGTAGAGGTTAGCGGAAAGCAATCTTTTGTGGTTATTTTGCAAATTGCATACAATTAATGCATATTAGTGTTACTCCAACATAAAACAATGTTAACGTAAAACTAATTGTGAACATGATTTTATGTATTGATTCAATATGCCAGTTGTGTTGTTTCTATACACCACTAAAAATGCGTTGAGCCTGATTTTGCGTTCATTTAACGCAACTTTTTTCTCAGTGTACAATGATTACATAAAACTAAAAAATAAGTAAATGTTTTTTATTCACTTAAATCTATGTGGTAACAAAATTAAATTTAATGTACATATAATTACATATATGCGAAGTTAACAAAAAGCTACACTACAGTGTTGAAAACTAATAAATTGGTAGTGAATTAAAAAAAAACAAAACAATAGTACCATATTTTGTAATTTTCTGGAAAAATGTCAAATTTGATAGGAAGACCATGGAATTGTTTGTATACATAATTTTTTACGCACCAACAAACGGCAAAATCAAAATCTACCTACATTGATTAATAAAAGAGTTTCTCATGTAACACGTACATTCACACTAGATACATAATAATCTAATTTTAACAAAATAAATTAAATGCTCATTTTTGCTCAACTTTTTGGATTGCACATATTTTAGATTTTAAAATGTATACCAGTTTATATCTCTTTTAACATTTAACACAAATCTTTAAGAAATGTAAGAAAATAATGTTACAATTCTAGGTATTTAGACGTTCGGTTAATTGTTAAGGCTTTATGAACGCCTTTTGATAGATATAATGTTTAGAATGTAAGAATTATTGCATAATGTAACTGTTTGAGCTCTTGCAGCTTAAAAGCCCTTATCAAACCGTCCACAATAATAAAGTATGTAAATTTTGAAACAAGATTATTTATTCAATTCAATTCACTTAAAACACCCACGTTAAATATCTCAAAAACTGAAAAGATTAGAGACGTATTCAAAAATAAACCGCAGTCATTTTACACAAACATATAACAAAAGAATTAACTGAAGTGAAGAGTTCCTCCTCTGCTTTTCTTTAACCAGTTTTGTAATTCATATAAAGCTTAATTTATTATTCGTGTGTGCCGGTTTATTATTATATTTTTTAATGATAAGGAATTTACTTTCGGAATCTTGTATTGTTGCTTTTTCGATATGTTCTTTGAAAAATGCCATTTGTTTCGCGGTTTTGCGAAATTTTGTAAATTTGTACTTACACTTGTGGTGTACGTTAATTTTATTAAATTTTAAATTCATTTCTTGAAACATTGCGCCAAATTCTTTATGTAAAACATTTATTTGTTTAGAGGACACTAGTACAAATTTACAAAACTTTGCAAAACAAATAGTATTTGTTAAATCAGGATATTGAAAAAGGAATAAAATAAGATACCGGAATATCGAAATAAATAAACCGGCATACCCGGATAACAAATTAAGCTTATACAAAAGAATTAACCGATATTCAAAGCTTTTGCACAGACGTAATCGTCTATCGAGAGACAGTGAATCACGTATAATAACAAAATTTAGTCATATTATTAACATTTTAAAGTAAAACGACAGCATTGATTTGTTGACGTTACTGTACATAAGGTAGCTTGATTTTTTTAATTGTGCAAACAATTATTTTTATATAGGTTTCAATTTTTTTCAACTCAGCCGCAAAGTGAAACCATCTATACCACTAACCAATTATCGCCTTTATTATCAAAACATTTTGGGAAAACTTATTATGCTTAAAATTAATGGTATTACATGGCTCAAACTTTGCCCACAAAGGTTGTAGTTCTTATGAAATTTGCTATTGTTGCTACCTTTTTTTCGGTTTAATTACGTTTAAATAAATGTTAAAAAAGGTGAGGTAGTTTGACGCCAACAGTAGCATAATTGTGCGATAAAGAAGATTTAACAAAATTGATTAAGTAGGTGATAAATGGTAAGTTACACTACATAGTAAATATTGTCTCTGTAATAAAGAAAATTAGCACCGGATTTTATCTGAAAAGGAGAAAGTGTTCTTACACAACTGCTATAATGTACAATGTATGGATGGCGAAAACAGATGTCGCTGAACACATGCGAATTAGTAGCAAATATATGAATCTTCATCCACAGAAAAAAATAAAGTAGTGTAAAACTGACGATCGCATATACCTAAGAATAATTGAAAACTTTCCTAGAAGAAGAATTTATGTTGCTGTTGGTAAGGATGTAAGAAATACTTGTTCTAGACGGAGGTGTGCATTTATAAACGAAAATGAGAACAACATTATTTTAGCAACATAACGACATTGGTATTACAACTAATATTTTGCAAGTACTTAATACTTTATAGTTGTATATGACAAGAGATTAATTTTCTGTAATAATCCTTTTCTGGATAATTCTTCTCCAAAGATTATAGATTAATCACATCTGAATATCACATTAATGTTTTTTAAAGTTGAATGCCACCAGTCCGTATATTTTAACACCAGAAGAAAAAATCAACTACGTACTTGTACGTGTGTGTATAATTGACTACAAAAAATAGTAGTAATGACAATAAAACTAATAAATGTAATGATGCATTACAGGTAGCAGACCAAAACAAAAAAAAAGACTATGATTAGAAAAAAGCAGAAAGAAAAGAGTCAATGAAACAAAACTAATTTATATTGCTCATAATCTCGCTTATACAACAAATCTGGCGTACAATGAATTAAATTAAAGCTGTTACACATACTGCACACCGAAAATTTGAAGAGATTCGTATTTGCATTAGGTAAATGCAATGTTTCTTGTCAGACAGTTAGTCTTGGTACATTAAAACAGAAGCCACGAACGGTCAATGTTATCATTTAAAAGATTGAATAAAAACACATAATTTTGTGTCGATTCCCGAGGGATGAAACATTAAACTGATTTAAAATATAAAATAAAGAGAAAACTCGTTAGTTAAAAATTTTAATAACGTTGTTGTGAATAGAACTCTGAAATTTTTTTAATAGGTAGTTATAACATGGGATCTATTAATTTAAAATATTTTCTCCTACGAAACACTTCCGGTTAAACCGGACCACCGTCACCAACTATCCTATTTTCAGCTCAATGGTATGCTTTTTATTACATATATATTTATATAACTCGGTCGATTGTACACACTCTAATTTGAATTAGAGCACCTTACCCCTAAAGTATACTGTTGAACACCATTCTTGCTCAAAACAACATTTTAGAATGTTATGACAGATCAAAGTATATACTTTTATGGAACGAAAAGGAAGGTCGTGTGCACCACACTTTATCGCTATCGCTTTTTTTTGGACCGTGGTATCTTTAACCGCACTATTGAACAACTCAAATTAGAGTTTGATATATCTACTTTTTAATAGTTTTCAAACGGTTCCTTCTTTAAACTGCATGTAATGGGTTAATGTTTTATAACGGTGTGTCATTAATTAACATTATAATATCGCAACCTATCAAGTAAAGATTACAGAATGAATGCCATATCACTTATTGCATGGCACACCATTGTAAAACATTAACCCATTATATGCAGTTTAAAGAAAGAAAGGTTAATATCTTGAAAACTATGAAAAATAGGTATATCAAACGCTAATATAGATCCGATGAATCAAGGTGGAATTTCCGTTCCAATCCAACAGTGTAGTTAAAGATACCAGAGTCCATTTGAGAAAAAGTTTTGTCAGTTTGAAAACATCTATATTTGGAAACAGTTTATGAACAGCTTGTATAAAGCTTATTATGAATAACAATAAGGTGTGATACGCACAACTTCCCCTATCGTTTCGCAAAGTGAATTCCGCAATCTTCACGACTCTCAAATATTTCATTTTAACAAAGGTGGCGCAGGTGCTACATTTCAACATGATCGTAAGGTGCCCCATTCAAATTACTTACCCAATCGTCTGAGCTAATTTATTTTTATTCGTATTTAAAATAAAAAAGTTTGTGATCGCTACCGGTTCAACATAGAGTGTTTCGTAGGCGAAAATAGTTTAAATTAATAGGTCCGATATTATAACTACCTGCTCCAAAATTTCAGAACTCTATTCATAACATTAAAACTTCTAGTTAACAAGTTTGGTGAAATATCCTGTATACATATATCGTTTATGGGATTATCAGATAGCAACAACAGATAGCTCAAATGTTTAAAATCCTTACAATTTCTATAAATAAAAACATATGTTTGATAAGCCTTCTTGGTTTTTCAAAGGCAGGGGAAAAGCCTTAGTTTAAATTTTTTTTCGCGCATTGACTGCCGCGCTTGTCCACTTATGACCAAAAACGCATTTGAATGAACACTTCCAATGCCCCAATGAAGCAGTTAAAATAAAATAAGTTGCAGTTTTGGCGTCAATTAATAACTGTACAGGTTGAAGGTAAAAATCTGGCTCCCAGGTATCTTTTCTATTTCATAGGTCCAAGGTTTCGTTTGGAGGCCAGACAATTTTATCGAACGAGGAGGCCATCACACTTGTAAACGTCTATTTCGCAGAACCAGATGCCAACTACTATTTGGACGAAGCATCAAAACAGAATTTGACAAAGAAAGTGTTTCTTTCTGTGTTAGGCTTGGAAGCTTTTCAGACTACTCTCAGGTGGACACATATATGAAACATATTATGTAGCATTAACCTCTGGCATTCGCTTCTTAATATTATTATACCGAGTTTCTTGTATCGCTTATCGCTTTTGAATAAATTAGGCGTTATTCCAGCAAAGAAAAGAATTATTTACAACTTGGTACATGGAAACTTTTCTGGTTCAATATAATTTGTTCCCATTTAGATGTCTCTTACATTAAAAGTCATATAAATTAATGCAACAGTGTGTTACACATAAAATTTATGGCAGAAACTCGAGTACACACAGTCTTATCACTTCGCTCCATTTATTTTTTCGTGTAAGTATGCAAGGTGTGATATGATACACATTACACAGCATGCGCTCAACTTCTGTATACAGTAATCTTCAAAAGTATTTAAGCACACACTATCAATTTCTACCAATCTGAAGTGCAATATGGCTACTTTGAAAAGCCACCAACTAAATATGCGAGAATATTGTGAGCTAATATTACACGCTGTTAGACCAATATAAAAGAACACTCGATTTCTATGTAAACTAACAATAAGTTGATGGAGAAGATATCATTACTAAGAATTTTATAAACCTTTCAAGCTATTCAGTAACATATAGTAATTTGGGATAGTTGTCATATTTAGTTGTTGACGTTATTAATTTTTTTTTAAGAAAACGTTTTATATACAGAGTAGGTCAACGGTTTTATAAAGTCTATTTATTCTCCTAACAATTGACGACATTAAAATTTGTGCGTAGCCACAACTTCACAATGAATACAACTAAGATATATTTGTTAATAACGCGCTGTAATCTGCCCTACATTCGGAATACTTTTTATTAAATTAGTCTAATAATTTCGAAGATATTTGCAATTCTTTTTTTAATTTCTGTTCGCATTATGTATTTATACTTCGTAACAAGATCAATCAAAGACTAACTTTGTGTAACTCGGCTAGTATGAGGAATGATGCCTATCGTTGCCGTAATGGTTTGCTGTACCCACCTGCATCGGCATACAGCAAAATCAATCCTCAAAAGTTTCGAACGAATACTAAAAGTTGAACCCCTATTCGTTTATAAAGGTGGATCGGGAGTAAGGCGCCAACATTTTACATGTGACGTATATACCAGTTACTTGAATCAATCTTTTCGACACTCAAAAATCAATTCTGTATGTGTATTTTGACAGTGATTTAAGGTTTATTTTCGAATTTTTATATTTTGTTAGGAAATGTCAGGTATTTATTCGAATATAGAATACATAAATATGGTGTTTATGTATGAAATTTTGTTTATTTCTAATTAACCTACAATCTCAAAACAAATGAAAATCGAGCAAGAACATTTCTTTACATTATTTTCGTATTCCATTCGTTTGGTCCGTTACTTTCGACTCGCCCTGTATTTTAGAAATAATTATTATATAAAGTTAAACATTTGTAAAAAAATATATAAATGTGTATCTTATATACACACAGAGGTAAGTTACAGTTTTTGCTGAGCTCATACAATCGTTGAAAATTGAGTTAGAAAGCTTTTATTGAGAATATTTTTGTTTTTCGAATCGTCAAAGTACTAAAAAGCTGGTATTCCAATACTTTTGCCTAAGCACCTGTACTCAATATACTGCGGATTCAGATAAGTATACCGCAGGAATCTCCGAAAGGGAAAAGATCATGTTCTAGAAGCTGCTACAAGCTGCTAGAACAGTGTAATGCAATTTCAGTATTTGTCAGTAGATAAAATTGGAAATTTATGACGCCAGGTTTATCACATCTCACAAATTGAGGCCAATTCGTACTAAGATTACTATTCTCAATAGAATTTACTTTATATCATTATAATTACAAAAAGAAATCTAGTCAGCGAGAAAAACAAATAGGGAATATAGGGAACAAGTTTATTTGACAAGAATGAAGTTGATGATATTATGATGTTTTAATTGGAAAATAAACTTATCCAGTGTATGATATACAAAAAGTTGAAGCCGAAAAGTTCGGCGTAAATAATTCACCGAAAAGCAATGGTTTGAAATACCAATCCATCGACATACGGAAGTTACAATTCGTCGAAATGATAAATTGCAGTATTAATAGTATAATAGAAAAAGGCAGTTTATTTTCTTAGAACCTAATAGTTTAGAGAAACTTAAATCACAATTAAAATATATTATACTACTTACGAATTTATTAATACCAAATGGTTGAAAAATCTAGAACTACGAAGGCAAGATGTCCAAAGCTAAAGTACAACATTTTTTGTTTTTTATTTTTTTAAAACGAATAGACCTTTTAAAAAAATTTTACTCCTTCTTAATATGGTTATGATTCATTAGATGTAATATCGCTCTTTCCAATGAATCATTTCAGTCATCAAACAGATAACTAACATCTACTTTTATCATAGACAAAAGATTCTTAAAAGATTATTACAAAAGATTCGTAATAAACACAATGAAATTTAATCGCTGTTTAAATTTTCAATAATCAACCTCAGCTCCTCCTTATATTTCACTTTCTTATATAGGCCCCTTTTCAAACAGAATCTGGAACATGTTCAAGAATAATTTAAAAATATCATTCAAAACTTTACATCCTCTCAAAAACTACATATTAAATAATAAAGACAGAATTGATCGCAAAAAACTCAGTGGTAAATGCAGTACATTGGCAGAACTTTCAGAAATGTCGCAACTAAACTAAAAAAAAAACATATGATATATAACAAATTCCTCTGGCTTTTCCCAATTTGCTAGTCACTTACTAGAATTTTATCCCGATAATTTTAAAATTTTCTTAGAGTACTTAGAAATTCCCAAACAACAAACTAAAAATTGTTCACTTTCCATTAATTGCCAAATCATCTACTTTTCAAGTTTTATTTAATTATTACCTTGAATCTGTCTATTTACCTGCTTGTCAGATAGATATCTACTTGCTTTATCTTCTGCTTTGTCTCTACAGAGGTCTTCGTACACAATTTTTCCTGTAAACAAACTTTTTTGGTCCTTTACCAAAAATTACTCATACATTTACATCGGCAAGATATTAGTTGCTGGACGAAATTTCGTCCGTTTAACTTGTGCTCGTGTAAATTTAAGTCCGTTGTCTTTTATACTATAATTGTTTTACATTTTCTACTATTTTGGCCATATTAAGAAAGAAGACAATCTTTTTAAATGATCTATTCGTTTTTAAAAAATAAAAAAATATACTTTACCTCTGGACGGACATCTTAGCTTCGTAGTTCCACATTTTTCGACCATTTTGTACTGATAAATTCGTAAGTAGCATCACATATTTTAATTATGATTTAATTAGTTTTTCTAAATTTTATACATTTAAAAACAAAGTAAATTGCCTTCCTCTATTATTAGTCGATAAAATAATTCAATATTACTTAATGTTTATTTATTATCTGTTGTTTCTCTTCTAGTACGATCTGAAGATGTATTTTTTACACCGGTCGCTTTTAAAAAATTTAATAGAGAATTGTGAGACATTGGACCAACTTGTTTTACTTATCCTTAACCATGAACTCACACAGGGTCTACACAGATCGGTAACATAATCATATTTTTACAGTAGACGTATTTTTCGAAGAAACTAGCTAGAAATTTAATTTTAGTCAACAAAAAAGTATTACATTAATTTAAAACCTAAAGAACAATTCTGAAGGAAACAAAGAGGAACATTAACTGCTGAGGCAAAAAGAAAACCACCAGAGGAGATTTGAAAGGAACTCGATTGTTTATCCATTAGAACATATCAATATCTATTTTTTAACGTTTTCAAATCTTCTATGGCACTTAAACTTGATGCGGGAAAAGAATCCCTTGTCGCGTTTGTTTTCAGGTTATCATTCCCATTTGCTCCTGGAGACAACTATTCAAAACATCCTCAAAATAATCTTCAACAGGGTGTGCTTCTGGGAGCAATATATTTTTGCCGAAGTGACCAAAGAGCAAAATCCGTATTAGTTTTGTATCTTCTCTTAAGCATCTCTGCCTGTATTCGTCAAAATATACATTGGAAAAAAGGGTAAAACGTCCACGATGTATAGTTCGTGGAAATTCTTTTCTAACGATTGCATGTTTGAGATTGGTTAGTACTGTAACTGGGGAAGCTCCAAGTTGACGTTCTTTCACTTTATAAGGAACTGAACGTACGTCTTATTTGTTTCATTTGGGAGCAATTTAAATGTTACTATGATGTACACTATGTAGTGTGTACAGTTGGTGAACCATTTTAAACGTACCAATTAGGAGAATTGGCCAAAAGTTGAAAGTTTGTCTAGTGCAGAAAATTCGCATTCTATTTTCTTTGGTTCAGAATCATACATGAAGAACTCATCCCCATCATTGTGTGTTGTCTTATACTGTTCCTGTTGTGTTTTTGTACTGAATGGGTATTTTTCGACGAATGTACTTCGGTGATTTTTCTATTCGATGAATTACGATTTCTATGAATTGATTTTCGGTGAACTTTTCTAGACCCAAAAAAAATGATACAATAAAGTACATTTATTTGCGAAAGATACAAGTAAAAAATGTTATCACCATTATTATGTTGTAAAATCATTAGAAATTTGCGCGACATAACTCGGCGAGCGTTGCAAATAATTGAATTTCGCTCTTTTTCTAATCTTCTGTCAAAACTAAATTTAGTAACTTAGTACTTATACTTTTGCAGGTTGGTGTATGCGTGTTCTACCATCACTACGTATACAAGGGATCTTAGGGATCAACAAACTTTGTATACCTATTCAAGCCGGAGTGTAGTTTTTAGACGAGTGCGTTAGCAGCGGTGTACTTTGAAAAGTGCGCTTCTGATTAGTTAGTTCCTTACCTGTCCACTGATGTCGCCAACGGTTCAAAATAATTGGGAATTCCTCAAATAGTTCGCGCGCTTGCCACAACGTCCTTGCTATTAGGCGGTTCACGCCAGGTAAACCGGTGGGGAGAAAACTTGTTTGAAATTTTTAGTTCGTAAAATGCCAAGAAAATGAAAGCATACATGACGACGCACGGACTTTTTGTTTTCGTTTAAAAAATGTGCTCGCATCGCCGTCATATCATAGAAGAGCCTCGTTCGCGGACAGAATCGAGCAATATGCCGGGAACGATTTGAAAATAAAGGACTTTCGTTTGAAGTTCGCCTCGCTCTGCAGAACGTTGGCAGGTGTTATAATACAGCATAATATTCGAGTTTACCTGTGTGCGAGAGATAGATACACACACCGCAACAGCATGGCGTCATCCCATGTTTATTATTGTCCGATGGTTTGAAACGTTTGGTGCGTTTAGTTTTTCTTTAAAAAAAAAAATGAAGGTGACGGTTTGTTTTGGAAATGTGCGCGTTGTAGTGCCCTGTGGAGACGGCGATATTCTCGTTAAGGACTTGATAAGGGAGGCAACGTTGCGATACAAAAAAGCAACCGGAAAGGTTCGTTCTTACATAGTACCTTGTATATGCAAGTTTTGTTTGTATCAACGTGATGTTTTGGTTATGTCTTGTTTGTAACTTGCCGCCTCAATGATTTTATTCCTTAAAAAGACTGTAACACGCGGCAGAAATTGAACCGCTCATATTCATTCAAATCCAAACTAAACGAATTTCTTTATATACCTATAAATAGTTAAAAACCAATTTTCTACGAATTTTACACATCTACTTAATCAAGATACGATATCATCTTCATCACAATTCTTTATTATAATTTTATATATTTATAATCTGACCTGTATACATGTGTCTAAACATATTCACGTTTATGAACAAGTATATACTAAAGATAAAATTAATATCTTCAGAGATTAATGAAATCGGGGTTACGCGGTTTAATAGTATTCTACTATCACAAAATAAATATCACAAAAATAAATATCAAAAAATAATAAATGCCCTTACACCTAAACATTGCCTCACTATGTGCACTTTTAATCCATGTGGGTTACGAAAATATTAAATACTTACTTTTCGTCAACTACCACGTTAAAATTATATTATTTCTAACGAAAATTTGCAATTTTTACAACTGAAGAATTAATCGCAAGTAGCATTTAACATTTTTAACCTAGTTCTCGAAGTTGCAGCTGAGAATATTCTATATCACTTATATAGAAGAAGAATTTTTTATTACCTTGGTATAACATGAATTGCTGAAGCAATTGTAGCAATATATTGATGCATTTAGAAAAGCGAATCAGGAAATAATATTACTGTTACATGGAAATTGATTTTCTTCTTTTAACTTTTAACTAACTTAATTAGTATATATCGAATTATTATAGTAACTCAAAACTAAAGAAAGTAGTTACAACAAAAAAGATTATCTACATAATTGCTATCATTATTGAATCAGCAAATTTATCTTTAATAATCTTTTAAATCCCTCCTCGTAATGCTAATTAATGATATTTGTAAATAATACTTAACGTCAAAAAACAAACAATCCAAGACTTAATTATCATTCGCTAACAACTTAAGAACACGGAAGTGAATGCCTTCCAAAATTACTAAATATATATAATATATATTTGATAATGATAATGACTAAACAAAGCTCACGGCTAAAACTTGAGTGAGTTGATTAAAAAGTAATATAGAGATTACCAAGGCAGACTTTTTTGCAGCGACTAGGCAGACTCGTGTCTATTCGTCTCCTAAGAAAGGGTTCGTGTTGCCTACTGGTTTCCCAGAGAGAATGTCTAGTCGCTGCAAAAAAGTAATAATTTCACCTGTCTTTGTCATCTCTAGTAATATATACAAGCATTTATACCAGCTAGTATGGTCTCATCTCTGGACGCTCCACAGTTACTATCTTAGCCGCATAAAAATTAAACATATTTGTGGAGTTTTGGATAGACGCCGTCAGGTTGATGTAATTTATACTGACCTTTCTAAAGCCTTTGACCTAATTGATCATACAATATTATTGCATAAATTGCCAGCTTTTGGTTTGGTTCCTTCCTTTCTCAAGCTGGTGGGCTCATACTTGCATCAACGTGAGTGATACGTAGTTTACACTGGATATGCATCTGAAAAGTTTCTATTAACTTCTGGGGTCACACAGAACTCTAGCTTATGTCCACTCTTATTCCCACTTTTTAGAATGATGGAATGTATCTTGAGAGACGTTATCACAAGATGATATTTTGTCTCGATTGGGTATGGTTTCTTTGAGTCTCTTTGCAGGAAATTCTCAAGAATACCGTTCATTGTTTCTACTTGCTTGAGCGGTTATTATTTCTGGTTCCGCGTATCAGTTCCAGATAGAATTCAACCATTTGGAAGAACTAATATAACGAACTTGACGATCCCTTCACGTGATATGCACAGCTACTGGGTGGAGCTAAAACGAAATTAGTTTATTTTATTATGCATGTGCTATTACAATTATTATTTAGCTATACTTATATAACTATGTTTATATGTAATACGTATATGCATATTAATTTCAGTTTGTTATGCTATTGGGTAATAAAGACTTATTATTATTATCATTATTGCCTAGTTCCAGATGAAACATTTTCGAATACAACGCTTTGATTGCCAATTCATCTCCAAAAAAATTAAACACAGATCTTCAAATACTGATTGAGCTTAACAAAGTTTTGCAATATCCATGTATTTAAAATAATTAAAATGCCTTCCTGCCTAATCGCAAAAAATATTTCAGAAAGTACTTAATGTTTGGGTTGCCCAAATGTTGTGAAGTGGACAAAAGATAAAAAGTTATTGCCCAAAGAAATCACATCGACAAACTACTAAATATCAACAAAAAAAATGTTCGAATCACATTTTCAAAGAAAACAGCTTGACGATGGAGCAATGGTTTCCAAATGCCGAGGTTGTTCAGTAGGTTAAAACCAACAAATAATCTTAAAATTCACTAATTTGGTACACATTACGCGTGGTGCAGAATATGCCGTTGCCTTTAATGGTTGCTATACGACCCCATAACCCTTGTTAAGTATTATTCATCCTTTTGTGGTTGAGGTTCTTCTAAAAGTATGCTCCACAAGCAGTCTATTGAAAAACAACTTGTATTGTTAATGCTAACAGTAACATCTCATATTATATTAATAAGAGTGTAAAATCTAACGACTGGTCTGTGTCAAAAGGGAAAACATTTCTGCTATATTATTTTTCCACTTATTTCATAGTTTACACGTTGTACGCAACTATGGATCTCATGCGCTAAATAGATCGCCATTAAAATAAGCATTTTTCCTAGTAGACTAGGTTGCGTGATATCGACTTACAAGCGAACAACTGCTTCGTTTGGTCAATAGAATATCTGCATTCCGTCATGCTATAGTTGTTTGACGTGATATTTTTATGCTAATTTAAGATGATTATGTCTTTTACGAAATGGAGCAACATAATATTGTAAACTATACTTGGTTGAGACTCTTCAGTATTACTACAGCTTGCACAGGGAAACTATGACCCTTGTTAAAGTGAATTAGAAGTACGTAGTTTGCTATAAAGCTTGTCGAAAATACCTTCCCGATCTAGTTGTATAACAATTCTGTGTTGGTATGTATGAATATATTTTTTATAAGGACCGATACAGCGAGTTAACTGCATAGGAGTGTGCATTACATGTTACAGAAACGGTCCATAGATTGTGATAATTGAAGGAGCTAGGATAGAGCCTTGAGAGACACGTGATTAAACATTCCCTAAATCTGAAATAATATATTGTTGCAATTGTAGCCGTTGAAACGGTTGCGAAACGGCCGTCGCGGATTAGTTATTATATAATTAATTAAACTTGTGTGGTGCGGAAGTTGCCGATACTTAGGTGTTGTTTTTATTCAAATAATTCATTCTTATATGTTAGTTTCAACAAAAAATTTCAAATTGATTATCGTTTCCCATAATAAATAGCGAAAACTTTGTATACCTCTTGAAAACACTCTCACTAACATAAGTGGCATATGGCTCTGAGAAATGCTTATACTTTCAGCACTTGTAGCACGTATGATATGTTAGTTTTAAAAGATGTTTTGTTTAAAGAACATCATTTATCTTTTCCTATATTGTCGGATATTCGAGACTACCTAAGAGACACCACATACTTTTTCAATGGGCCACTCAAATTTTGAACCGTAACAAATCAATGGCGGTCTTTAAAGTAATACGATAATTTTTCCTTCTTCGTAGATGTCTTAGTCTATTGTCGGTACTTAAAAATCTGAAATCTGGGGTCGCCTTTATGACTCTCTAAAGTATTATTTACAATTGCAGTACGAGTAGAATCAATGGTATACGCCTGTTCATTTACGTGGAACAAAAATGTTTTATGTAGTTGTCTTAATAACATTAAGTTGATTCCAGATATTTTTAAATATTTCTTCTGTGTTTTATGTAAACAAACCTATTCATATATTTCAGAGAAAGCCACTTGGAAAGGTCGGAACATAAATTCGTAGCAAAACTAGGACAATAACTTCCTCTCCACGGTCCAATAATAATAAATGTAACTCCTAAATAAGTTACAGGTTAAATATACCCTCTCTAAATAAAAGAGCGTAGCCCGATCGATACACAACAATTATTTTCCTAAAAAAACTATCAAGTATTCGCTAGTCGTAACTCAACACACTAATCCTAAAGGCATCTATGAAATTGTACAAGTTCCCTATCCTTGTATAGAAATTTTATGGTCTTTCTAATCCAATTTCCTTGATCCGATTAAGGAGTCAATAACTTCGCCAACCATGCATAAAAACGTGCAACAGTCCAGATGTATACAAGTGCACTGTAATGATATGGTATGGGAAATTCTATTGTCTATCCAGTTTCATTAACAATAGCTGACATCTTATTAAGATTGTTTTGAAAGGGATTGGTAATTATATTCCTAACTGTTAATACATATACGGAAGATATTCCTATAATTGCGAATCGTTGCGAATGAAGCAAACGCTATGTGGTAGTATTGCCTAAAGAACAAAGTAATTAAATAATCCACGTTGACTCTGTGTAAATAATTCATATTGAGGAAACTGAAAAAGAAGATCCAAATCTTACAAAACTTTTTAATAAATAGCTACCGGTTTTAAGCTATGCACAGCTCATCTTCGGGCAAGCTGAAAGCCATTTATAAAATTAAAATTGTTAAATCAAGTATTAGTTAGGACTAAGTTTAGGTATACGTAATTAAGTAATATAGTAAATATAAATAATTAAATAGAAACTAATTGTAAAAGAAATTATAAAAAATTACGGAAATTTATGCAATGAAACAATGTAGAGTAGTAATATGAGATCAAAGAAATTGTTTGTGAAATTATCTATAGACCAGATAAAAGTCGTGGCATTAATAAAATATTTTACCTTAAAATTATAAAATATATAAAGGTGGATTACTCATCGAAAAAATAATTTTTATGTGGTGTATATGGAGACCAACACAACATGCTACAATAACTACCGATAATACAATAAAATGTTAAAGAATATTCCTTGGTAATTTGTTCCCTTACAACTACATAAAATAAATGCAAATTAAAAAAGGTTGTGTCGGTCAAAAGTTAAAACAATTATGTTGTGAAAGGAACCTATATATGACAAAATTAAAAATTAAAACAAAACTTCAAATGTAAAAATCGAATCAACATTTACTCGTGTTAAGAGATACTTCTTCATTTGACCATTACTGACATAAGTTTCAAAATTATTGGGGAAACCACAACATTAGGAGCATTATATTTGCAGTATTATTATTTAGATACTGTTAAAAGTAACCAAAAAGCATCTTGAAGAAAATAAGCAAGAAAACTAAACTCAAGAAGCTAGGAAAAACAACAAAAGGATTAGGAGTATTAACTTAAAAGAAAGAAAACAGAATTCAAAGAAGAATTTTAAAAGAAACGTTAACACACACCACACTTTATCGTCAGTCAAAATTATTGTATAAGCGGATCATTGAAAATAACATATAGGACTCGTAATTATCATTTAATTTGATATTTGATATATTTTCACACTGATCTATTAAAACAGATTCCATTCCATTCCAAGTCTGCGTAAACTGCTGGTTTCATTTCTGTGAAAATCACGTTAACGCAAGATTTACCGTAAAATAAAATACTCACCAAACCATTATTGAACCACCTATGAAGTTTCAACTGTAGATAATTTCTGCTAGTAGTACTGAAAGCCGCCCGGACCGTCCAAATTAAACTTCTTATTATCGAAGGCAACACTGCCATTCACTGTCCCTAAAGACATGAAGCGTTAAGAATTGCTATGGTGTTCTCTACTATTCGGTTTGGAGCACCTCTTCCCCCGTTGTATGCCTGATATTATTGCAAAATTTGTCGTAGACACCAAATTGATTGTGTGTGATGATTCTTAAAAATTCTTAACAATCCTGGAATCTATTTTAACATTTCTTTTTGTGACCCAATTCTTTTCCGTATTTGTGGTTAAAAATATCACATTCTCTGTACGTATTAATTGTAGCAATTTCTTCAATGTTTTCAAAGATTTTCAGCGACAAAAAAAACCTTATGAGGTAGCCAAAGAGTAATTTGTATCGTAATTTCTTGTTTTTTTTTTTAACAAATTTGAACAGTACACTAACGCTAAAGTTTATCACTTTCAATTACCATCTAAATACCGATATATAGAATGAGGACCAAATATCACACCTCAGCTGAGAGAAACATTTGTCCAGGATGGAATCTACACAGCTTTAGTAGTAAAGTACCTTTTGATGTCCTTCTGCTGCTCAAAAAAAATTATATTACGTTTAATATTCGCATTAAAATTTAAAAGCAGTATTCTGTATTTTATGAATGTAAAGTTTATAAAAAGTTGGCAAAAATAAGAACCTTAGAAAAGGAGAATAGTATTTGCCAAATTTATTTATAAGCAATTTACATTCCAATTCTCAGAAGAATTCAATGAATCCACTTTGGGAAGTTTTGTGTAGAAAATGTACCTTCAAAATAGCATTTGACTATCTGAAAATACGCCGTAAATAGCTACATTTTAAGCTTTTTTCCTAAAGCATATATATCGTTCGATTTTTCAAACATTTCAAAACTTATTGTTAGAAAAGTATGCGTTAATGTTATGCTTAAGATCCCTACGGACAGCTTGAATAAACGGATTTTACCAAATAAATTCCAATTATATTTAAATTAATAAGTTGGCGCTCATTTATGTAAATGTCTTTATTGGTAAAATGAAATATTATTGTTAACTACGTAAATAACAAATGAATACGTTATCGTTTCAGTTAAAATTATCTGGTCTAGACAGACTAATCTTGGAATGTCTTTTGAAAATATTTAGTTTTGTCACTTCAAGCACTAATTACTACTATGTAGAGTTTCTCTCTGGAATTACGGAATGTTTGGAGCCTATCCGGCTTCTAGTACAATTTGCTAGAATATAAAAAAAAAATGATAACATCATAATTCCAAACACGTACGTATATGTGATCATAGCAACACAACTGTTTCATCGTTACCTTCCGTCTAACCGTCATATTACGAAAACAATAGCTTCGTCGAAAACGTAGGACTAATAAATATTTTCAAAAGGCACATATATACGTATATGTTACATGTACGTATGTGTACGCTGGGTTGTAGTCGTTTATTGCGTTCTCCGTTTGAAAGACAGTAAATAATAGATTGTTGAAGATAATGCCATTGCCCGTTAGACATGAAACGTAAAGTTCAATACGGCGAAATAAATATTCCACAGTCTTCATTCATCTATAGTCCTATATATACATTTAAACGTTTCGGGCGTTTTTCTGAAGAAGCTTTACTACATGGATGATTGATGGCAGCATTCAAATCTTTCAACTTTGGAGCAATGAGAAAACTATTCGCATTACTTACGTTTGAAGCAATATTAAATTCTGCTCATGTTCAAACAATTCTACATTGTATGTCGGTTCATACATTAATCATTCGATAGGTTAAATACTCACATGTTAACTAGAAACAGCTCTGTGTATCTACAGTGTGACTCATTTGAAATTGAAGCACTTTGTAGAACCCATATTTCTCAGCTTTTTTCTTAATCTGACTACATCGTTGAATTCAAAGGTCTTAAAATTTCATTTAAATGTTTATTAATAAAAAAAAGTTATGAGAGATTCACTTTTAAACGTTACCGTGCATTATTTCATAAGTCTGCTTCTTACAATATCATCTACTGACTAAGATGAAAACTTATAAAAAAAAAAAACTAGAAATTAACTGCATTTATTATTAAATACCATAAAATTGCAAATATGTAATCGTTTTTTAAGGGTATAGAATTCAAAAAGTGATTACAATAACACGTCTAGTAAATTGCAAATTTTAAAGAAATAAGTAATGACTACTACTAGCTATATGGTTTTTTAAATAATCTGGGATTACTTTTATTTAGTGCATATGTAAGTATACGATAATGGTAAAATGTGTAAATATTTACAAAGCCTGCAATATTAAATGCGTTGCTGTTATCTCTGCATGTCTTAATTTCCATTAAATATTTCTCAATTTCAACAATCGATGATTCCATAATTTTTTTTTTTGATTAATAGACCGGAACTTAAATCCGTTTGCCACCACACACAAGAAACAATTACTTTCATTAAGGTTATTAGGATTAGGATAATTTTCATGCCATCTACAAGGATGGCGAACTCACAAGCACCTACCCAAAGTTCAATTTTCCTGTATTGTGTGAAACTATCTATAATTCTGGATTGTATAAATAAAACCTAAATTTAATATTTTCTATTTTTGTGTTTTACGCATACTACAGTAACTTTTAAAGTTCATCGGATGAAGCATCCTGAAATTTTAAAGTGTAGTAAATGAATTTTCACAGTTTCAATTTATTTCATATGTTATTATGTACCTACGACCAGTCACTGAACAATTTCTCAATCTGTGCTCAGCTCAACTTGATGCTGTGATTTGTAGAAATTTTTTTTGCAAATATAGACATTTGCTCCACTTTTCTTAGTTGCTGTCATTTTATCTATTAAGGCATAATTTCGTCTCATTTCCAGTTTTCCATGTATGTCTACTTCGTCTGGTAATTACGGATGTATCCATATCCGAAAAGCTACTACCAAGACATTTGTAAACATTTATAAGTTTGCAAATAGGGTTAAGCAAATCTACAACCTTTTGAACTTGCTGCAAGAAATCTTTATCAAAGAGGAAAGTTTTAATTTTAGGAGATATATTTACTTTATTTGTATCTTCAGAGATCTCTATTACTACACCATGATTTTGAATTTTACATTATAATTCAGGACTACCAAAATACTTTAAGATAGCAGTTACTTCTTTCACAATTGTAGTTGGTGAAATATCTTTAGCTAACAGCTAATAGCTAATAACTAATATAATAATAATAGCTAATAGCTAATGTCGGATCCCAATTTTCTAAAAATATTGCATTGGATGATGATACAGAATGCATCGACGTTGAGGGTAATTGTAAATTGAATGATGCTTTTTTGTGTACCTCCCCCAAATAGAGTTTTACGTCATAGTGATTTATGTGTAGGCGTTAAAAAAAATGCAAAAACTCTTTAAAATGTTTAGATTCACACCCAGAAAATAGACTATTGCATCCGAAAAAATAAATTGAAAGTAGAAAGTCTGCTTGTTCTGCTTTTTGTTTACTCATGCAATCACTAAATTTTATTAACATGCTGCTTGATGAACTAGAAGGAAAGTCTATCCACTGCAATATACAAAAAAATCAGTTCAAGTCTACTACATTTTCAACATTACTACCTTCTGTACTTCTGTTTGCCATTACATCGTTGCTTTCAGAGGGATCAGCGATAGTTGCGTTAATATTAAAACAATTATCAACACTACTAGAATGCAATAAGCAATAGTCCTTCACAAACAGTGACTGTAGCAGTTATGAGTTGTTTTCGCGCCAACCAATTTTTGTTCGGGTTTGAGATAATATGTTTTTGTAGATAGTTGTCTGGGGTCATTTTAATATTTAGTTAATTATTTAATACGTTATTATTTGTATTTGGTTCTTAATATCCACTTAAATCTAAATGTAATTTCTCGGTTTCCGGACTTCATTCGCTCCATTTAATTTAAGCTCCATTTATCGATGGCCTTAATCTTTATGGCATATTGTGATCAAATCAATTAGGCAAACAGGTAAATTGTAAACCAAAATTATTTGAACTGTTTCAGGACTTATTACATTGATCCGTCGAAATTAAATTATTTTATATTTAATATTAATCTGGAATTTCGAAAAGCACTTAAACTGCAATTAATTTCAGTAATGAACAAATATATACTCGCAGAGTTTTTGTATATAATGTATTAATGCAACGTCAAGCAATGTACTCAAATGTTTTCTTAATTATGCCTACAATAAAGTAGCAAACTGTAGCAATTACAAGTTTTCATTTATCATCTCAAAAGTGTAAAAACTCCAGCGCACACACAAAATACTACAAGTCTGTTAGCGTAAATGTTCTACAATCAGCTTCTAATTATCTTGCTGGATATCTAGAAAAGACATCATCTAGATTAATAGGTTCAAGAGAAATTCCAATATTTTGCTTATAAGAAAGGTAATCAAAATCTCAAATAGGAAATTGACTTTCAACACAGAAAACTTAAAATATGGGCATCATCGTCCATTTTTAATTAAAATATCGACGAAATTCGAAAACACTTTTAGGTTCAATATTAATGAAATAGAATGTACTCTACTTAATACAACTTTACGACACTAATACGAAAGTATGAAATAAAATATCTAAAGAAATACTTTATGGCAAACGGAATTAATTATCTTTTTTTTCTCTAGTTAATAGCGCTTTCCTAAAATCGCCGTTGGTAATCTCGATGTCAACAAACGCCGTTTTAGATTATAAACAAGGGACAAATATTTAAATTAGAAGTGATAACTATACTGTTATGTTATTTCTAGACGTATACGAGCACATTTTCATTGCAAAAGCATGAATCACTTTAATAATATAGAACGTTTCAAGGTTGACATTTCCATGTATCTCTGAATGAACGGAAAAAATTCCATCATAAAAACTTCGACAATAAATAATAAATTACAAACGTACACACGTGATCCGTATCTTTCAAACATGACCATTCCGTTTATTCATGCATCACTAATTAAAATAAAATAACAAATGAAGGCTAAATAGTATTTCTATCGATATTGAAATTAATCACAAAAATATCGAGTTAATTATCATATTCTTAAACAGCCGTTAAAAGGTAGAGAAAGCGTTAAGCTTGATAGTGCTGCGGCTAAGCGCTCGCTTCACCAACCGAAGGGACCGAGTTCAAATCTCAGGTAGTTTGCGCACTTCCGTTTGCAACGATGCTAAATGTGATCTCCCATGTTATTACAGTATACATAAAAAATGTGCATATTGTGTGTAATGGTGGAGTAAATAAAATATGATCATAGGGTGTGGACATTACAAAGTTTTCATAGTTACTGTCCCCAATCATGACCATAACATTTTTTTTCTTTATTTCTTCAAACAAAAACAAATTCCATTTATTCTTTTTTTTTTCAATGTGCCTTTCTAGATCTTGCACCACAGAATAATTGGACAGTATAAAATGATGAGCTTGAAACAAATAGAAGTGAGAAATTTATTTTAGAGAAACAAGGGAAATCAATTTTTTGTTCTTGTGACCTTCAAAATTGCAACAGAATCAATATTTTTTCAAAAGTACACCGAATAACTGTAGAATAGTTATTTTTATAACAGAAATTGCAGACTACAACTACCAATTTCTAATATTCTTTTCTAAGCTACCAAATCATCTCGTAGAAACCCGTAAATTGTTGAACTTTTTCTATACAAAAAATTTCGAAATTATAATTTTCTATGGCTTAGAACGTGTGTTTTTTTTATTATGGTTGCTAGTACATTGTCTACATCGCAAACAACACTAAAGTAGCGGCACACTCCGCACCACACAATTTTAATTAACTAATCCGGGACAGCAGTTTCGAAGATGCGATACGTTAGTGTTGTTTGCTATACCACCCCACAATCCTTGCTATTATTATTAATAATCTACATCAAAATCTAAAAGGCTATCAGAAGATATGTTTCTTTTTGTTCTTATATTTTGATTCTATTTCAGAATTCTATATTTTTTCTATTTTTACACATTTCGTTCTTTATCGCCTCTCAAATCAATTGCTTTTTTTATATTCAACTGGCAGATCTTAATTCTAGAATCTTAAATTAAAAAAAAAAACAGATAATTTTGGCGTTTTGCTACGTCTTATCAACGATGTTGTCCATTTTATTAATTTTCTTTCATATAACAGGTACAAATGACATCATCCCTGTTTTCAGAACAGAAACTCACTGTTTTTCTTTGAAAATTACCAATGTAATAACTTGGATATTGGTAAACTAAAGGCATCACCTTGGAGTCCGTACTATTTTGATTCGATTCCTGAATGTAATACGACTCTGCTACTAATAAGTATATAAACTCGATAGTCGCTTTAACATACGGATAGTATGAAGAATTTAGTATTGCTAATGCTATACAATTCAAAAAACATGACAGGATACATCGAGGAAGCTTTACAAACTTTCAAATGTTATATTCTAGTCGCCACATATTTGAAATTTGTAATCAAGTGTTTTTTGTGTGGCATATCATCATCTCACATTTCAGCAATTGTAAAATAGTTTCTGGGATCTAAATCACCCGTACTTTGTGCACGAAACTATTAATGTTATTATTACAGTTATTATTTAACAGCTCCCTGTTTAGCACCAAACACACTGCTTGGACTTGTAGGTGCACCAACCGACATAGTAAATCCTTAGCTGAACTTATCAGCTTATACAACGTTTTGATTTATTAGGAATCCTCCCTTGGGTTTGCCGATGGAGACGTTATTCGACTTGTTGTCGGGCCGTAACCCGATTTTCGTATCGCTGGGTGGAGAATTGAGTGAAGACCCAGCTCCACTCTGTCAAAGGGTCAATTGGAAGAGGTTCGTTAATCATGTCACTTGAGAACTGTGATTACGAGGCTATTGCAGAAATAAATTCGGGAACAGAATTGGCTGAAGCGTTGGCAAAAATAATTGTAGAGAAGCAGCCTTATCAACAGTTCTCTTAAAATATCTATAATTTTGAAAACGTCATGTTGTTTGCGCCGATATACACTTCTAGAAATACATTCGTAAATACATACATGTAGCACACATATGTACAATTATACATTATATTTGAATAGGAAAAGGTAACATTGCTATATTGATACATAGCAAACATTTATCGGTGAAAAAAACATTGTTTAAATAATTCCCGATGTATAAATGCTATTGAATTTTCCTGGTTACGTAAATACCTTGCATATACCATCTTATTTACTATAAATACACAAACATATTGCGCTAGAAATATTTCTATGGAATTTACTTCACGTCAATTAATATCTTATGTGTATGCAAGCGAACACTTAAATTTAAGAGGTACCCAACTGAATATGCGTGCGTTTATAAATTAAGTTACATATGTACGTAAATATAAATTATTTATACAGCTTTCAAAGCAGGACAGCTGGAGAAACTAAATCTTTGTGAAATTATGTAACGTTCGATAATGTAATTTATTAAAATAAGATTTCTATCTTAGTGGTATTTATGCTAATGCTATTAAGCGCTATGTTTTGTTTTTAAAACGTTTAATTATCTTTAATATACATTATAAGTTGCATTTACATTGTTTCTTTAAAGCTTGTTTACTGTGAATATGTAATTTTATCATTCCAAAAAGAAAGCTGGTAACATAATTCCAAAAGTTCTGTTTAGAATTACTACCAGACACTTGTTTGTCTAGCTCCAACAATGTATAGAACCACATACCGTACTACTAACTTGAAAAGATTTTCAAGTTCAAGAATACCTAAGATACATGCATGTTACATGGGTCGTAAAACATTATGAAATTGTTCAATTCACATTTAAAATCCGAACATATGCACATTATGCTTAAAAATAAATACAGTAGGCCGTGTCAGAAGGTTAACGCGTGGTATTAAGTACAGAAAAATCATTGTCATCGTTGTTTCCGTAAGTGTTATAGAGAAGCACACTATAAAACGTGTAAGTGTAAACAAGCAGCGTCGGATTGAAATGCTCCAATGGCGTGGGAACTTCGTACAAGTCGAGTGGATCATCTACTGGTGTACACGATGTGTATGTGTATTAATTAGCTCGTATAAAGTTAAAAGCCACTGAGCATAACATGGTTTCTTAAGACGTTCACGTAAATACGATTAGTTTGTAAGAATTCAAGCATGATGATGTTCTAGCAAATCTATTTAATTATCTTTTCCTCTTATCGAATCTATTATTTTTAAGCTTACATTTTTCTTCTATTGGTTTTGAAATGAAAGAACCTATTGACTTAAATCGAAATTAAATTTAAATTAACATAAGCGAGAGCATTTACAAAATAACAAATACATTTTTGAAAATGATTTTATCACGAATTTACAATTATTTCTAACAATAATACATGTAGAAGCACCAAAATCATCCAATCTTTTATAGCATCTAATGTTTTAATTCCATCTTTTAGTTGCATTGTTTGTAATTTAAAGTATTTTATTTTTTGAGGTATATCACGAAACTGTTTGTTAATAGAATATAAAGATGGATCCTATAACAGAGTTTTACATTTGCTTATGCTTTGTGCATCCTCATTTAAATTGTTTATTACATCAGCAACATTCTCCAAATTGTTTGCTTAAAATGAAGAGGTTGCTAACCACGTCCCCCATCTTGTTACGGCTGAAGACGGAGGTAAAGAAAGTGCTGGCCATTTGTCTTTGTATAAAGTAACTCCTATAGGTGCTTTCAAGAAAACTTTTTGAAGTGAATAAATTAATTAACATTCAGAACTCTGGACAGTGCATGTAATATGCAGCATATTTTTGATGTCTTTAAGCAATTTTCCGGTTTTAAGCATGTAAGCTGCAGCGGTACTCACACAGAGCAAAGCTTTCTCCTGTTTCCTCACATTGGTATTGTATCAACATTTATCCATTCCATGGTTTTGCCGGCTATTAATATGGCTTTGTTGGACGATCTGCATACAAAACACTAACAATGACATGAACTATATTATAGTTTTTTCGTAACGTTGACTCGTCGGGAATACTTCTACTCGTATATTTTGCCAGAAAATTTTTAAAGACTGGATTATCTAGTTTTCGGAAGCGTACATTTGCAGCCACAATGGCTTCCCGAAGATCACTATAAAATTCTCATTCGAGGCTCCAGGATTGCGATAAACATCGGCTTTTAAATGATGCCTAAATCAAGATTTTTGGGAACATTTTACAGTAACTGAAAAAATTGTGCAATAAGTCTCTGTGTCGCTGACAAATTCGAAACAATCATGATTCTTAATCCAAGTATTCATGAGCTCTTGGCGGGGATGTTTGTAAGGGGACATAGTAAATATAAAAGAAATATATATATATATATATACCTACTGATTGACAATAAATAAACATACGCAACAACTAAATAACGATTCTTTACCGATTTGCTTACATATATTCTGCGCGACAACTCGCGCGCTTGCGCTGATATTCATCTACTGTAATGCAATTTGTGTACGCGCAAGCGTAATGGATGTCAGAATACAGGCATATGAAAATGCCTTTCTTTCATAATGCAATAGCAAACATTAATCGTCAAATAAAAATAACATTACAAATAAAGTAAGAACGATGGATTCTGTATCAAACCGATCGAAGCGAAGTAAACCAAAGATAATGACAGATGTTAAAACATTCTTAAGCAAAAAGGTTAGCTTTGAATTCTAGTGGTTGTGCTTTTTGCCTAAATTTGATTAAAACACAAGGTTAATCCATTGATCTGGGTATAATAGAATATTTCCGGACTGAATAAGATTAGGAAAAAGTTTATACAGTCGATGACTCATCAATTATCATCAAAATATTAAAAATTAGTTTATGTGCGAGTGCGTTTTCGACACTGATCTGCCCAACTCGTATAAACTTATTTGATTCAAATATGAATTTACAGTAAATAGAAGTACTACTTCCTCTGTTATGCAGTTCTGGATGTAAATCACACACCACACCAAATCACCTGTGAGATGTTAATATGGACTATCAGAGAGTTCTTAAAAGTCTAAGGATTAACATTTAAGTGTGATTTTTGAGTTACTTCTCTGAACTAAAAGAACGATATAAGTTCTGTAACAGTGTCAAAAAAGGAATTTTCCGGATTTTCAACAGTTCAACGTGAAAAACAAGACATGTTTACTGTACTTATTGTTAGCTAATCTTTAAACAAAAAATTTTAAAAAAGGCTGTAATATGGTTTACACTAAGCGACGTGCAATATCGAAAAATTCAGTAAACAAGGGAAATTAGAGGTCCACATTTACGTATTAATACACCGTAAATTGAAGAGGAATAATTTTAATTTCGCGGGTATTTCAAGTTATTCGCAGTGGTCGTCGTATTTTCGCAAAATATTTAATGAATAAAATTATTTTCAACTGAAGGATAAATAAATCTAAAAATAAAAAATAAAAATAAATAAATTTTTGAGTTTCTGTTGCTAAGTAAGAGGTGCGGTAACAACACAGGTCTCAGAGTTTATTGAAAAAATTATGTTTCTATGACTTAATGTACACTATGACCATAAAATAATGTAATGAGAGGGCGATGTTTTTTTTTTGAATGATTTTTTATATGGTTACAACTAGTTAAATCCAAGATTAAAATTGCAAACGGAAATTTAAACGAAAACTAAAGTATGACTCTAATGCACTAATCTAAGTCAATATAGTAGTAAAGCTAGCAGAATAAAAAAAATATGTTGTACTAAAAGTGAAAGAAGAATTTAGCAACCGACTTCATGCGATTCGGCGGTATCTACCAAAACTATTTTGCATTCGGTTATTATATTCGCAGGTTAATGACGTAACAAGGAAGCCCTTCAAGGGCGGTTTGCACCGGTCACCCTCAACTTTTTGGCTCTCCTAAGCGATATTTAAGTTTCAGCGGCAGATTGTCTTGCACCGTTACTAGTTCTTCGCAAATTAACATCGGACAACAATGGAAACACTACGATAAAAAGTGAGTAAATTTTTAGGGATGCATTGAAATTTATGTTGAACGCATTACTGGTTTATTGACATTTAATTTGGCGACTTTACTAAATAAACGTGTGTAAATTGGTTAGTTTTTGTTGGAATTTACAAATTCTCGCTACCTTTATAATTAAAACGTATGGAACTTGATTGTAAGCATTTTAAAAGTTATATTGCTGTTTAAAGAAATACATGTAGTTTTTAAAAATTATTTAGGGTACGATGGAAGCTGGTCGCAAGAGATATGCGAATTTTACTGGAGAGGAAAAAATTGCCATCCTCTCCCTATCAAAGAAAAGAAAGAGATTTTAGAATGTAAAAAAAGTGACGCCAACATCTGGAAATAGAAGGAAGAGGTGTGGAATGAGATAACTTCTCGGTTTAATGCCAGTAATTCAATATTAATGAAAAGATCAAAAGATAATTTAAAACAATTTTATGAAAATAAAAAAAGGGGGTACGAAAACTGGCAGCAAACAGTAGGATGGAGAGGTTTAAGACAGGTGGTGGTCCAGCACTACCTAAAGTAGATGATCCGACATTTGATTTAACAATGTCCATTTTAAATAAAAAGTCAGTGTTGGGTCTGCCTGGTGCATTTGACTGCGATGGAGAGGATGGTGAGGTGATAATTTTAAATGTTGTAAATGTAAGTAAAAGATAACATGATTTAGAGAGAGTTGAAGAACAGAAACATATCAGTAATTCTAACAACTATATTTAAGACAGAACTTTGTCTATAGTTTATCTAGTAAGGGTTATACTAAGCGCCGTTTTATACTAAGCATGAGCGGTGCAACGAGTTTAACATTTTAAATGCCGCTTATCTTTTAAGTGTGACCGGTGCAAACGGCTCTAAAAGTCATAAATTTCATGTCATAAACTATCTGAAGATCTGTTTTACTTGCGAGTATTACAGCCATCTCCTTTTATTAAATACATTCAGACCTAGCAGTTTTTGTTGTATTCAAAGTTATGCTGATTTGTTTTCGTGTTTGGTTGAAGTTGACGTAGATTTGCAACAGAAACAATGCTATACCGATATTTAATCAGTTTAAATTATGAAGAATAGAAAATTTAAAATAGAAAAAAAGAAAATCAACGAGTTTTTAGCAAAACCAAAATAAACCAAAAATAACCGAACAATTCAAGCCGTTCTATCCGGTTAATAGAACTCAATAATAGAAAAGTTTAAACCAAGGGATAACCGTAGTTCACCAGAAGTATAAATACCAGTAGATCGCTTAAAATCACTCGTAATAAATGTTCAAAGTGATCTGTTTCGGTTTCGATACAAATCCTTAGTTGTCGTTTTATGTTGTCGACCAGATGTTATCGTATCATAAACATTTTGAATTGCTTTGAAACTGTATTTTTTTTATGTGTGGAAAAATAACCAAACGCACTTATGCAAAATTAACGTAAAGGAGTGAAAATTTATGTAATTTGAAGAGAGACTAGAAAAACTATATTAAATAAGTTTGGTTCTTTAAAAAACCAATGCTACAGTACTTATTTCAGTTTTAAAAGGAGGCTGCTTAAAATTGCAAAAAAAAAAATTGAAAACCACTGATTGAGAGAGAATTTTTCTGTTATGCAATACCATAACTGCAAAATTAAAGAATCATTATAAAAATGATGCTATAAATGTATGAAGCAGTATAATTCGAATCATATTCTAGATTTCTAGGAAAAATGAACATTTTGCGAGTAACTATTAATAGGAAATTTGTGCTACAGTTAACAAATTGCAAAAACCTCGCCCACTAAAGATTTCTTGACCTATAACTCTAAATGCTGTTCACCTTTAAGCAAATATATAATATATTCGGAATGTATAAAATTACATTTTTATTATCAATGTTAATACTCGATATCCACATATCTAATCTTACAAAATGTATAATCCTGTCATTCTTTCAAGTAAACGTCCTTATGTGCAAACTTAGCACTTCCAGCTTTGTTATATGTGAACATAGTTACTCCTGTAATGTGTACCTTATGGGATTGTAATGGATATGGTGAAATGGCATATGAAATGGGCACAGCCGTAGGTTTTAATTGACTCACACTCCGGCAAGAAATTCCGACGTAATACCACCGTCATTGTATACTTGAATAACGAATAGCCGCTACACGATGGATATATGCAAGTTCCAAAGTATGAATCATTCCTTTAGAACGTTTCAACACATACCGCGGGAGTCTCCGTTCGGTAATAAACTTGGATTGAATAAAAAACCACTTCGTCATATCGTTTATTTAAATACCGGAAACACATTTCGCGTTCTACTGATTTATTTTCGGTCGAAGAATAAATAATTGCGAAAGTTTGTATTAGTTAAAAGTGATAATATTCTTTTCATCTATCTTGTAGAAACTAAGATGCAAAATCGAAGATTGTCGAACAAGGGAGAAATGATGAAAAACGTGAAACATCGATATTTTAAGAAGAATAGATGAATATATAATGAAAGAAGTCAGCGTTACAAATTATAAACCTATTTATACTTTAAATACTTTTTCAGAAATTGTAGTATCTGTTATCCGCAGCAGAATAACAGGTTTTCTAAAGAAATATAGTCTAATTTCGCAGTCGGGAATCGAAGCAACAAGTCAACTGAATCCGTCGACTTTTTACAATTTGTTTACAAACAAATGGACAAAGACAATTGTGTATCTGGGATGTTTCCTGATCTTTTTAGCTGGTTGAATGTTGTAAGTTGTTGCAAATGGGCACTCAGTTGCTCAATTTCCGAAAGATTCCATTCTTGCCCCATTAATTTTGAAATTTTTCGTGAATGATTTGTCATCAAACACCGTGCATGTTGTCATTTACGCCGACGACACTTCAACTGCAATTAGCGTTGATAATTTATTGGATCTGGAAACAAAAGGTTCAGGCATATGTATTGATACAGAACTGATTGATCACGTAGATAATATGAGTAAAAGATAAACAAACGCTGTTTTTCAATATTACAGCTAAAAAATAGTTTAAATATCGCTTACATTACGTTTTAATATATTCACACCTGTGACGGAGATACTATTATCAATGTTCTTGTTAAAAGCAAGGCACTTCTCATTTTGTCTTCTTCTCAATGTCTTATCTTACGCTACGATAAAATTAAAAAAAAATAATGCATTAATTGCAAATATTAACCTATTTTCTCAACACGCCATATATAAGTATTACATGTCGACGTCATCATTACACAGTGACTGCCAAAAGGTCGGTATCAAATGGGAAAAGATATTCATTGCAAAAAATTACCAATTAGCTAAGATGTGACTTCCGCTGCCTATAACATTTAACATTTTTTGAAAACAATTGCATTTAGTAACTAAAACGAAGAGAAAATAAACTAAAACAAACGTTTAAAATGTGATTTTTTGTCTAATTATAAGTTAAAGAATTTCACAAAAAAAGACGAAAACAAAATAAGTATTTTTAGAAGTAATAGAAAAAAAATCTAAATCTAATACTTTAAACGAACTGCTGAACTTGAAAATAGTTAATTTAATTTAAACAACGATCATCTCATTCTGGAAATGAATTATCATTGACAAAAATTTCTCTTAACAGACGATAAAGAAATGTTGCTTAACTTCCCAAAAGTAGTACTTTTTAGATTTTGGCGGTTTCGAAACGCCTAATTTTTTAATAGCTAAACATTACTTGGGGCTGAATAGATTTTTAGACAAGCACAAATTACCGGCGTAATTTTTTTTTCAATTAGAAATAAAAAATAAGTCCCATTCGATGGCGACTTTACGGAAGTCACCAGAAATAGTAACACCAAAGGCGGCTGGTGCATTGTAAAGCTGCGGAACCAAACTGCAACTAGCTGCGGCAAAAGATCGACGATGCGTTGTAATCGGTCTCCCATTTACGTTACCACCGGACACCACTGAGTGATTCCTTAATCAAAACAAAACCGTATGTTTTTCACAACAATAAGAACATATGACGTCAAAATTTGATTTAATTAGCGAAATTTTTAATATTACGCCAATTGCTTTGTCTCCTAAGCTCAAAAAAAAAAAATACGATTTAATCAGGGAAAGATTTATCTGTTGACCAAATTCCAAAAATTCATAAACTTTATTGTAAGCTTCAAACGCGGTTTTTCCGAAGCATCTTTGGACTTGGAGGCAACAATTGACAACAAACTAATTTTGTTTTTATTCTATTTGCTATATAAATATAAAATACCATACATAAATATCTTCTTATCAGCATCAAAATTATTCTGATAATTTAGTTTTGTATTAAGTTGTAATACTTGAAGAAGAAAGAGTAGAGTGAAAATTATTTTAAAAAAATGTAATCACAATTGTTTATTTATTAAGTATTATTTTCAAAAGAACTCGTAGCATTTTTGAACGAATGGTTGCTTTCAATGTTCTACGGCGATCAAATCGACTCAAGATTTTTATCTGCCTTAATTTTATAATTGCCTTCACATCGGAACGAAAAAAACATTACAGTAAATGCTATCGTCCAAGATATATGTATACCTCGCATCGTATGGTATGTATGTATAGTGAAACGCGGTCTTTATGTAATAAATACCGTTCCATGTCTACAGCTTAAAGTATTATCATTTACAAGTACATACCTAAAATGAGAATTCTCCTGTAATCACGTAAGAGAATCTTAAGAACGTAGAGTAGGCGCATAGAAAAAATCGAATGTGATTGTATACATACATACACACAGAGGCGCTTTGGACTAATCTACTTTACTCCTGAAGTATGGCTAGACAATGAACCCTGTATAATGCAGTATTCTCCGAATACACTCGACCAGGTTATTCAATAACTCTTTTACAAAAGATCCGCTTTTTCAAAAGAAGATATTCATTGCGATACCAAAGCATAATGGGACCAACATGGCGGTGTAGAGATTGGTATATGAGAGAATTGTTTTCGAACAGAGCACCTGATGTATTCGATTTTTACGACGTTGGTTCATTATTTTCTTTAGATTATCCGTGTATACGAAGCTATTCTACGATGACTGAAGGCATGATTGCAATGCTATTTTTCTACGGGAACTCACCAAACGAATACTACTTACCCATACCAAATGTCATTAAAAGCATAGGCAAACACGTGACTCGCACACGACGAAACGCGTGTCAACAGGTGTCATTGGTTTCATTGCCCTGTTTGCCAATTAGTATCAAGACATAAATTGCGTATACATGGATTCTGTTAAGGCAAATGCCGGTGATATTTAAATGACTCTACCCTTTGAATAACTTTATCTGTCAGCATAACACTAAAATATTTCCAAAATAATGTGGTTGAATTAAATAATCCCTTCCCTGTATATACTTCTATAGATACTTTAATACTTTTATGAAGTTTCTGAAATTGTTTGGAAAGGTACTTATTAACTTTAGATGATTGTTCATTGGTGTTAAGATCTATTAAAAAACTAAATATAGCAAGCAAGACGATAGCTACGTCAACTACAGTGTAGAAAAGTTACACTACTTACAAGGCATCACTTATGTGCAAAATCTAGTTTTCCTGTTGTGTATTGATGAACTTTTAATAAACTATTTCTACATTTGGTAATTTGTTGTTTAGACTCGGGACCGAAGTGGTGGACCATTCCAAATTCGCTTCTGAAGTGGTAATTCAGGATCACTTTGGTCGGATTGCCCATCTTGTAGACATATTATGATGTCCTAAGTAGTCATTGATCATTGTTCCAATTATGCCTTTTTTATCCGTTACCTCTGCTAAAACGTTAGTCAGAATCAAATTTCTAAAGTGTAAACAATCAATCAGCACCTTTTGCATGTTGGCAAATTGTTTTACTATATCGAAGCTCCCGAGACCAATTCTTCACTATCTGATATGCCAAGAGTATCATTCCCAAACACACTAACCATATCTCTATGAATTTATTGTAATGTTAAACCTTTCTTCTGCCGATATTTGATAACATCATAAAGCTCGTTATCTATTTATTATCTATTTTCTGAAATCTTTGGGGAGCTTTCAACACCCACTGTATAATAATAAACAATAATGGCATAAGATTTTACACTAAAAAGGAGTAATATCTTCTTGATTGAGGGCTAACGAGGTCATAACACAGACTTAGAAACTAGGTATAGTGCAATCTCTGAGTAAAAGGGAGAGGAAACAAATAAGAATCATAAATCTTGGGCAACGCATCAAAGCACACGAAATAACGCTGATAATCTTCTACAATTGTAGAAAGAATATTACAATTTAGATTATTCAACAAATCATCGAATTTTGAAAAGTGTCTCCCTTTTCTTTTTCTTCTTCCGATATTTCTTTTTCTTCATTATTATTTTTGGTATACATTCTTCCTACATTCTTTCCGTTTGTGCTTGACTTGCTGACTACCTCTGCAAACAGTGGCTCTATTCCCTTTGACGAATGAACGTGTCTATTCCCCAATATTATTCTTGTTTGTATCTCCGTTTTGATTTCTGGATTTCATGTAAAGGTCCTTCCCAAATAAGTGAATGTTTCGACCTCTTCAAATTTGTATAGCTTTCCATTGCGTGTTGTTACGCCCATATACCTTATTGTAAATTTCGTCTCTCCAGGACATACTTAGTTTTCTATTTGTTAAGGTATAGATCCACTTTCCTGCTCTTTAATGATTACCAAGTCGTCAGTATAGGCTAAACATTGATGCTTTTTCTTGTAGACCAAGCCTTCTCTGTTGATATTTGCTTCTCTTAAGTATTTTCTAGAATAGAATAAACTGATGAAAGTGGGTCTGATACTGGTAAAAGTGGGTCAGCTAAAATGTTAAAATATCAGAAGTAAGTGTTTTACATGCACGTGGAACTCATAACTTGTTTGACGTCACACCTAATTATGGGCAGCAACACTATTGAGAGAATTGGTTCCAATTGGTTCCAATTGGTTTAATCGAAATTGAGCGTTTGTTAGCTTTATTTGAAGTTAATTTATATCCAAACTCTATAGCTAACCAAATACTTATAATATTTGTGTAAATGCATAACGTTGTGTTTCAATCCGTAACCCATATTTCTTTTTAATTTTAATGTCCAAAAGTTGAGTGATTTCAATTAAAATCTCAATTTCATATTTATTTATCTATTAGTCGTTGACTATGTATGGTGTAAATAATTAGGGCATATGGAAATTACATTTTCTACTTCACCCAAATGCAGCTAATGTGACTATAATATAAAACAAAACAACCTAACTACGTTCTCGCTTAGGTATTTAAGTAACAAATAAGTTTCCCTAAAATGTTGTGAGTTATTTATGAATTCAATGGAACACGATCCATTCCCAAAATTCGACCTTATTTGAAGGTTACCCATAGCAAATACGCGCACTGTGACTCCCACGGCCTTAATTTGTCATGGATGCTAATCGTTAAAATCATAGCGCTAATTCCAGTTGTTAGAGGTATTGTTAGTAACCGAGTGATATGCGACTACCGGAAATATAGTAAAACTTTTAATCCGTAGAATCCCTAATTTTTTTCTAGAAAATCGTTTGTTACCGCAAAAAAAGTAACATTAAGTATATTATCTGTTGCTGTTTGTATTTGATTTAAATTGAGATAATATTGCGTCGCAATAATCAAAATTGTCGAATTTATTCATTGTTTCCTAATTATCTTCTATTTTTAGTTAACAAAAACACATAGTATTGGCTTTGCTTTATAATTAATACAATACCCCTTGTTGAAATTGCATCACCATTAAAGGATATTGCAGGCCTGGTCCTCAGATTTTTTTAGTTTATTTAAGTGATAATATAGGAATGCATGTCTTGTCAATATTCTGAGATCCCTTTGCTGAGAGATAGTATTCTCTCCGCTCTCTTTGGCGTACATGAGCAAATCAATTTATCTTAGTGTTTTGTCCATGCCAGATATTTTGATTTACGTTGATTTAAGTTTTAACTGGATTTCCTGCAGACCACGATATTCGTTGCTTCATTGCCAACTTATAAGCCTTTGTGTCTCCCTTGATACTGGTGGTTTGGAATTCACTATAGAATAACGTGCTCTTTACGTCCCAAGTGTCATATTACATATTAGGTGAGATTCATATGTGTAAGTTTTAAGAGCCTTTACTGTTGCTTACTTTAGATTTGTCTTCTTCCAGTACACACATTTCAAGTAAAAAAACATTCTTGGAATATCTTACTTTGAAATCCTTTAAGTGGCAGTTAGCTCTTCTGATGCCTACGCAATGATTTAGATCTTCTTCAGAATGGGACTAACCACAGATGTATCATGCAAGAGCTGTTAAACTGAAGATGAGACAGTGGAACAGTTCCTCTGCAAGAATGCTGCACCAGCGTTCGTCATTTAAAGGAACTACGTACAACGTCTTAACCTATGTCAAGCCGTTCGTTAACGCCTTGGATGCATAGTGAACGTATTGTGCCCTTAGTACTTTGCGATTCATCTGTAGAACTTTTATCCCCTTGTCGATTACACCAATTGGTCAATGATCTCCCAAGAATACTTATCAACTTTTTTAATGATAAAGAGGATTTGTATCTTATTTTAATATTTTGTTAGTTGTTAGTTAGTTAATTAAACTTGTATGGTGCAGAGTGTGCCGATACTTTCGTGTTGCTTGCAATACTACATCACAGTCCTTGCTATTGATGGATTAGCTTTGACGACCACCATAGTTAATAAATCTAGAAGATTTCATTTGTTCTTTCTAGTTTTCTTGATGTTGCAATTTCAATAAACTGTAATATAGATATCCTGATGCACTGTATTGAATTTGAATATTGACTCCAGAAAGTTTTCAATTGAATTGATCTGTAGACTAATTTACTAAATCGAGAACAAACTTTCACGTACACCTATACAATGTCATGTTAAGTTGGCGTTTACACGGAAAAAAAATCATCTAGATCATTAAACGTAATTAAAATACTTATTCTTGATTTGTATTTTACCTTCCATTATCTGCTAATTTTATCGCAAACGAGCCTATACGTGTACGTGTTTATGTACACACGTGAAACGAACGGAAATACTGTTCCAATTGTGACGTTTGCCCTCTTTTTTGTCGTTCGAGTGGTGTAATTCATTATATGCTTTCATTTTTCTCATGTCGGTAATATGAGCCGAGAGGTGTTGGGCGGATGCTGCAATCCCAGCATCCTGTATACGATATCTGACAAATATCTGCGTCTGTTTAAACGCGCATATCAGATTACGGAGACCATCAGGGAATTTGCATAGAAAGAGGAATTTTGCGGCTTTCGCTTTGCGCAAGTGCACAATGCTAATTATCCGCATATTGCCAACACGTGACGCGATTTAATGAAATCGCATTTCGTAATTTCGTCACTTAAAAGGTACCGATGCCGCTTAATAGGTTTATATTATGGTCCGACTCAAAAAGAATTGCAAACTGGATATTAACTTACAAACTTATTATACAGCGTGAGTACAAAGTAAGTAACATCAATGCTAGAGCCTTTATTATTAGCTTTACTAGAAGAAGTTCTGCTCAAAAGTTGGAGAACTAATTATTTGCCATAATTTGGTACTCTACAATTTTCTTTGACGTCATCAACTCGGTCCACGAAGTTATTGGCAATTTTTTGAGAAAACAACCCGTACGTTTTATGAATCGAATTCATGTTTCTCTTCGTGATCTTGCAAAAAATTTCTCGGGGTTGAATAAGAAAACATCAAACTAGAATTGTTGTTAATAAAAGTGAAACAATTTGTTAAGGCACTGTTTTGTGTTTCGCACTGTAGTTTTGATAATAAAACAAATTAATTAGACTGAATGTTATATCGAAGAAGACAATCAAATTTTATTCTATTATTTAACTAAAGCAATGTCTTTTGGCATTAAAAATGGATTTAATATCAATAAAAAAAGTATGTTTTTTCAAGTACACTTTTTATTTACCTTTGTTTAGTGGTTCATTCAATTTTAATATCACTTCATTAGATTTCAATGAAGTTTTAGGAAGGTATTCTCGAAAATGGATAGTAGGAAGATCCTTGAACACTCATTTCATTACTGCAGCTATTGGTCCAAATGTACAAATTACAATGGCCTTAAAGGTTTTTTTAAGTTACTTCTGATCGCGATATTTTTCGCGATAAAAAAAAGACGAACGATTGCTACTGTAAGCTTGGATCTTTGATCTGATTCTATCATCTAGCTTATTCTTTGGGTATCCTAAGAATACACGTTCTTCCAGTCCCTAAATGTAGCATGCAAGCAATAATTATTGTATTTATAATTACTTCTCTTCTTGTAGGAATATGCTATCTCTGGGTAGCTAAGTAAGTTTGCCTAAAAAAGAGGTTTAAAATTAATTATTATTTCTACATATACAATATTTTTATAGGAGACTTGAGAAATTGGGATAATTTTTCATTATTTACAGTACCCAACATCGCACCATCGCCTATTGCAGGCACGGCTACGGGGTCAATGGTTCGGAGAACCACGCAATTACTCCTTAATTCAAGTTTTATCACCTCCTGAGTGTCAAAGTGTTAAAACGGTCCGTGCTGTTCGTCGTCCACAAGCTCATTATTTCGAAACATTGATAATTTTGTTAAATTTTTGACATCATGATACTACAACAACCTTAAGGTTTTTGATGCGTTGTTTATAGCGGTCTACTTTTACAAAAGAAAGTGGGAAAAGACATGTTGGGGTGGCATCATACATGAGAAATTGTAACACGACATACTCTTTTGTTTCGCTTAATTTCACCGCTACTCAATGTTTTTTTTATTTTCCTTTTTTATTTATTTCTAACCGATATTTGCGGTAGTAGTAAATTTTTACTCTCATTTTCAATTTCAATTTCCTCTTCTTTCCTATTTTCAGTCAGTGTTTGTGGTTTCTAAGATTTTTCATTTCATTGCATTAATTTCCATTAAATAGTTTGAGAAATAATTTGATTGTTTTGCAAGGATAAATAACGGCAATTAAGTCAAAAATTTCCATTGGATAGATACATTATAATCACTCTTCTCGAGGTATTGAATGGAGAATATGAGAGAAACGAGACGACATTCACAAGGCTTTCGTCTGTCGATAATCGCGAAGCTTTCCTCACCGAGAGGAAGACCGATTTGCTTGCCTCGTCTCATCTCGACAACCATATCAACAAGAATACGAAACGTAATCTTTTTAACATAAGGTAATATTCATGTTTGGTAATAATGAAGCTATTTAAGATGTTAAATTATTGATAATTACGGAGCAATTTTCTAATTGGTTTCTCAAACAACCTGATACTCTTTTGTAATGATACTTATAATAACTTCTGCTCTATGCTGTTGGCTTGCTTTTCCAGTTTATTCGATTGTGTTGTGGTTGGGGTCGATGTAATACTTATTATTTTGAAGCTATAAAACTGTGCAGATGGTGAAACGCAATGAGCTTCTGACAAAAGAAAGATTGTCAGTTATTGCAGTAATATATCCGCAGTTTAATTTAACTAAAGTAACTTAACTGTTACTACAAACAAAACCAATAGGAAAAAAGATCGTCTCGGTGATCGAACAATTAGCATATTTGAATTTCAATCCGAGCGACACGGATTCAATGTGGTGCTTGTCACGTTAAAAATCCCAACCAAAGATTAGAACAGCTCTGGATTCGGCCAAAGTTGGCTAATGATCACAGTAATCAATATCTAGAAGTGTGACGTGTATTCCGTAACTTAACGCTTCGACCAATAATACAACAACAAGGAAAAGTTAAAGAGTGTGAATAATTTGAATATTTCTAAAATTAAGAGAATCAGAATTTGTTAGAAAGATGTTGACAGCGCTTTGTTAAAGTGGTTTGGTTACCAAAGAAGACAGGTACTGCCAATTGATGGTAAAATTTTGAAATGTAAAGCAGAAGAATCAGAACGACACACTGATGATAATTTTACATGTCGCAGATTGAGCAGATGGATTTAATAAACGCTAAAGTCTCAAAAAAATTCGCGGGGAAGCTGAAAGTAGTCTACAAATGGAAATTAAATTTCTTGGATTAAAGACATTTGGCCTAACCTAAAAGGAGAATACAGCAATGGTGATATTGTCAACTGAAATGAGATAGGTTCATTCCACAACATGAGACTTAATAAAACTTCATCGTGAAAAGTATGTTGGTTTCAAACAAAATAAAGAACCCATAACTGTATTTACCTATATTTGTGTCGAAAATTAAACCGAAGATCGAAGAATCGTGTTCCCTCCATCTAATACTACAGTCTATGGATCGGGGAGTGATTAGATGTCTGAAGTCATATTATAAACGAGTTTTTTAACTCAGTTAACTCAGTCACCGTGATCGAAATGAGAGCTTCAAACTTTATTCAAACTCGTTATTAGATTGTAGAATAACGAAAAACAGTACTTGGGGCCGACACATATGCGTCAGTACATATACAGATGAGGACGAAGCGACACCGCCTGCAATAAGTGAAGCAATGCGATTAATGTTTCCACCTACATTGGACAGACATATGTTGAAAACAATACTGAGGGGCGTTCATGTTGCAGCCTAGAATTGAACAAGAATTGTTGAATCAAAAATAATTTTTCGACAGATAGAAATGAGTAACGTAACTTTAATGATAAAATCATATACATATACTTTAATGTATCATTTCATGCAGATTTTAAAATACATGTGTTTAGGAAGATTTGCGGCAAGTAAATTTGGTTCATTGCAAGCGAAGAGGTATTTTTCCAAATCAATCATAAAAAAATAGTATCTTTTATAGCGAATACTTCCTTAAAACAAACACTTCGCGAGTTGGTTTGTATTGATATTTCAAACACTGCTACGTTTGTGATATCCATAATCATTTGCAATTGACGCTAACTAATGATAATTGCTACAGTAATTCATATAACTTTGTATCGCTAAATCAAGAAAGTAATAACCAAGTAATGTACACAATTAATATATTCATAACTATTCTGTAGAGAATATGTACTATGTAATATTTAAATTTATCGTTTTTAATTGAACTGAAAGTAGTGGAAATTATTATCTCCAGGATTAAAGTTTAATTAAATGCATTTCATTTGAATAAACAGTTACGACTGTATTCGAAACAATATCTTGACTTGTTACAATTGCGTACATAATATGGCGTAGATAATTTTGTTGGGATTAATCTCTTGCTATTTTAAGGTTTATAATTGCAGATATCGAACAACTAAAAGTAAACTACGTTAATTGCGTTAAACGCATTTAAAATAAAATGTTCATAGATACCTGTATCTACTGTTGTATTTGGCATAACCATCGTTTTACAGCAAACATATGGACTTACAGCCGCCAGTTCTAAACATTTTAAATGTACGTTTATTTTAACTTTATATTTGCGCAATCGGATTTTAAATTAGATATATCTATGTCTGTTAGGAGAACGTGTTTCTAGCTGAATGTCCTATTAATTGTACCTATTACCCTATTTCGATTCTATTTGTTTTAGGAACATACATACATCTGCTTCGAATTTATCGTTGCTCCATAAATAATAATTAAGCGGAGTCACGGTTATGGTTAAAGTAGCGTATTTAGATATTACGAGATATGAAAAAAAAAGTGTTGATTACGTCCTCACGTACACACACCGTATTTAGTATTTATAGGACTGATTTCTCAGAAATTGGATATTTTTGAATAACATGTATTCAAATATTAAAAAAAAACTACTAAGCTATTAACGAAGAACGGGAGAAACGATATTTTTGACGTTATTTGGAAAACTGTATATGAGGAGCGTTCTTACTAAACCAGACATGTCCGCACAAAGTAGTTTTGAGAAAAACTGTTTATTTCAAGGGCACTGCAACTAAGATGCAACTTATATGACAAGTAGTAGGGATAGAACTGACTTTAAACAAACCAAAGGTATCTGGTTTTGCAAGAATACTCCTCATATAGTAAGTATATTAAATACACACACGGATGCTGCAAGTAGTTTTTCAAAATTACTTACTGAAGTACTGAAAATAAAAAAAGACGTGATTATTCTCAGTTCTATATTTCATTGTATTGGAGCAGTAATCGGTAATTCAAATCTGAAAACTTCTATAAAGGCGTTTTTCGTAATAATCTTTTCAATAAAAATATTTACCCCTTCACCTTACTTTTGATTGTACCAAAACTTGCTTGGTTTAAATATAACTACAGAATAAACTGTATGTTTTATAATTTTTCATTAACAAACATTCCGTTCCGCGTAGATCTACCTCCTGCCACCTCTAAGAAAAAACCGATTCAAATGAGAATTGATGGAATATGGATGTTGTAATGCAAAGTCGATAACGTGAAAAGAACTAGAGCTAAATAGTTGACATTTTTTGATTAGCATGTATTTTAATGTTACAAACGAAAGTCCAAGAGGTTATCTGTCATCGGCGCCACCCATACACTTTATCTAGTGACTTCAGTTCGTCCACAATTCAGGATAGATTCGCTTGGCTTCATAACTATTCCAGAGGGGGTAGTCCGTTTCTGTTCAAGATCTTTTCCTACATAAATTTTGATATTGTAGGTACATTCTTTATTTCTATACCTTGATTCCATGATTGCGACGTTTTCCTTGTGTATGTTAGCCCATTAGCTCAGTCAGTAGAGTATGAGACTCGGGGTCGCGAGTTCGAGCCCCATGTTGGGTGACAAATTTGTAATGTTTTACGTGAGTCAAAGTAATTATTCAGAAGTAATTTAGTTTCAAAAAGAAACACATAAACATAGCGTTTATGAAATGGAATTTCGACAAATAAGGTTAAATTGCTATATCTCATTCAAAGATTCGTTTATCAACTTAATAAAAATCTAAATTGTTGAAAGAGATACTCCCGAATTTCATGATCCTTAATTTCATCCAAGTAATTTCTGAAAAGTATAAGATTTAGAAATTTTTTATTTTCTCCGCATAAAACGTTACAATATATAAATGATATTCAAGAAAACTTTTACAGAGTGATCACAAATTTTCACATTTGGATTACGATTACTTCCACTTTTCTTTCAGGGAATTGCTATTAAGCCTAGAATTTTCTAAAATAATAATTAAACATCTTAATCTCGAAATAACTGTAGAACAATTGTAGATAGATGAACATTTATTACGACTCATTCTTTCTGTTGAAGCACATTTAATCAAGTTCAATCCATGATACCAATTTACATAACAGTACTAAGTAGTAAGTAGTTTTGCATAAAAGGGAAACTAGTTCGTATGTTGCTCACAAAAGAAAATTTTCAAAGAGGCTAGATGGCATTAAAGTACTGTTGGAGAATTTCTTTTAGATAAACAAAATTATAGAAATTTGAGTTTAAAAAATTACACCAAAATTCTTTATGTTAATAGTACAATAACTGCAATAATGTTGCAAAAATAACAGAGATATTTTCCAAAATACGTACAGAATATTTATTACACAAATCGATGCCACTCTGGACTGCAACATATGTGACGAAAGTGAATAATGAACAAAGGTCCATACTTGTGGCCACCGCGTTCTCTAGACTTGTCACTTCAAATTTAAACATATACATGCTAAATCGGTGATGAAAGTTCACAGTCAACTTCTGGGCTTTTGAATACGAAGACATTAATTGCCAATAATTGCCCAAACATTAATTTTAAATATAAAGAAATGTAATATCATTTGAAGAATTTAATATTCCATAATTTACAGTAACTGCATAATATTTGTACAAAAATGGAAATATTTTTCAATAGCCCATATTTATAGCTTACTAATCCGTAACAATCATTAATTAACGCTTTTGTATACCCAGGAAATACGATGATTTTACTAAAACCTTTATAAAAATCAAGACAGCTTCAAAACGATAATATTTAAGCCTATCGAAATACATTGGTTTTACGTCAAATTAATTGCTGAATTCATAAAAATGAGGAAAATCGATTATGGGAATTAACTGTAAGTTACTTCCGATGAAACCGGAAGTTGACTAGACGTGCTGATATTTTCTAAGATAGCCCCCGAACAAAATAAGTCTGCAAATTTACAAATATTCAATCTGCTTAGCTTCTGATATACGGTTAATGTAAGCTTATGCTATGACAACCTGTTATACACTACTAAATAAAACATGAAAATTGATTATTTTCCATTAGAATCACTATTACAATTACGGCATGTAAAATAGCGTTCTTACGTTTACATCCTGCACACTAGTACATTACGGTCTTTCTATAACACCTCTCACTATTACTGATAGAACAACATTGCTAATACCATAAAATCCTTAGATATCCACAAAGCTAGCAACTGAACTATTTTGAAATACAATGGATGGAAGGAAGTCACAGGACAAAGTTATGACTTTTCAAACTAAGCACTTTGTCCAGTGTGGTTCCAAAGCACCCCCCACATATTATTTTTTAAAACTAGGTTTTGGTGTTACCCGCAATTCAAGTGATGCCAGCTTTCTTATCTTAAATAGAATACCCCATATGCTTTTAGATAGGTAATACAATGACAAATTTAAGGATACCATATACATATATTCTAGATACATCAAAATAGCAACAATTAAGGTTTTCATAATCTCTTCCTCTTTCGCATTTTTTTTCTATAGCCCAAACCTTTAATAATCCCAATAACTCGCCGTTGTAAAGAAAACATTCTATTAGTTGCAATTACCTGGCACCATGGCAGGATATCACGCGAATATATCCGAGTCCGAAATTTACATAATCGCAGTGATATATTAAAACATTCTTAGGCACCAGGCCAGACGTATTACACAAATAACTGAAAACGATCGAAGTAGCAATGGGGCCACCATAACAATTTAGTATTTAGGCTTATACCAGGATAACAAATCGCAACTTCTTTCAGATTGTCTCTATCTTTTAGAGTAAAATAGTTAAATCTGTTTTTTCTATTGACTTATCGAAAAACCAAACACCATTCTGCTAGAGGCAGCACAGTCAAGGGTTAACCTTCGACTGTGCCACCTCCAGCACCTAATCCAAAGAAGATTAGTCAACTGGGTTTACTTATTAAATATGTGTCGTTAGTGTTCAAAATTGCACATTGGAGCTATAAATAAAAGTACAATTGAAAACAAAAGTGGTGTTAAAACAGACCCATGTGGAACTTCAATTGCAACATAAAAAACCGTTGACACGCCGTTAAAGGAAATGCAGAATGCTCAAATAAGAGTGGATAAAGTATCTTAATGTAATAATTTATCTAACGACATGCTGGAGGACACGCAGTCAGAGGCCTTTCGCATATAATAGAAGACCGCCCCAATTTTTTTTTCCAAAACTAAGAGTCAAAACTAAGAAATTAAAGGCTAGATAGGTGAATTCCAATTTATATATTAGTACATAATAGCACTTACATAAAACAGTTATTTCAATTTCAACAATGAAAATATACATAAATAAAATTACCACAATGTAAATAATTTATAAGGGTACGCATTTATATACGACACATCACCAATAAGAACATGATTACGATCACATTTTTCAAAAAGAAAAGGTTGCATCACATGCAATGTAAGCTACCACGTACTCAATATCAAAACATCTGCTTGTGACCGTTAGCGCGTGCCACTAGTACTTACGTAAGTTAATCCTCTCCCCTTCGTATTATTAAAACCCACCTAACGTTCGATCAAACGGACAATACATATGTCACAATCGAAACGACGTATGTTTGCGTTCCGGAAAAGCACAATTTACGCGGCAGACTTACAGCCTGTTCCATATACTCGTAAATCACGTAAAAATTCTGCGAACAACTTCCACGCAAGAGCTTAATCATCGTCCTACAAGGGAAACGTTTTAAAAGGTTGCATACATAAGTATGCGGGCTACAGGTTTCGTCTTCTTCGTTTGGGACCAAGGGCGTGCGTTGTGTATACTTTAAATCTTGTATAATCGTTATGTTGCGCCGTTCTTTCTTTAGACAAAACAGCGGACGGTCGAAACGGTCAAAATCGAAGCGATTACAGCACACATACACACAAAAGCCACACCCACGCTCGAAAATTCCGAGTAAAACGGCATTGTTTGGCATTTCGCGCGGCGGGAGATCGGGTTTCAGGACCGGAGGATGTTGAGTCGATGCATTCGTGCCAAAGTTCACGGTCGGGGATATTCTTTCTTGCGTTCTTCGCGAAAATCATACGTGAAAGATATTTTACTGCCATTGTACCAAATAATCTCATGGTTTCTCACTTCCTTTTCCAAAAACTATCAAATTTCTCTGTTTAACTAATTACATTTTTAGACTCTTATTTATTACATTCTAAAAGTTGTAGTAGGTATCGTAATTAGTCTTAGTAATTTTATGCTTCTTTCGGTATTTCTCATGGTTCAAGCCTCGAACCTCTGTTATTTCTAACTTTTGTTAACTGATCTGCCTCAGGTCAATAGCAAGAAGCTACTGTTTATTGACGACTCATTATTTCCAGTAATGGATACATTGTCATGTAGGAACCATATCTGGAACATTATAAAAATTGCAGACAATTTTTATAATGTTCCAGAAATATCACGTTAGAATATTTTTAACACGTTGCTCTATTTTGAAGGCAAAAATTAAATACTTACCCGCACGTTTCATCATTTTATTATAAAAAAGCAGTTTATAAATTGTTACAAGGGAGTTAGATAAAGTCATCCCCACAATCCATCAAATTTTAAACAAGTATGACTATAGGCCTCGTAGCATATTAGTAGTCCAACAGCTCACAGTTCAGGACGGGAAAAGAGAGTAGTTTTGCCAACAAATGATTGGAAGCTTATGGTAAAACACAACACTAATTTCTTTAGTGAAATTGAATGGACGGATGAATCTGTTTTTTCCACTTCCGACGTTTTTAATAGAGAAAATAAGTGGTGGTGGGAACGAAAAGGTTATAGGAAGAAAAAGATTTGGAAGGAATACAGTACACGTATTGTGGAATTTTGCAAAATAAATCAGTTGGGCCAACTTTTTTATAATTTCAGATTAGCAGTGGAAACGTATTTGAAAGCAATTGTTCCGCAATAGATAACTTACTGCAAAACAACTTCAGAAATCAACTAGACAACATGATTTGGTATCAAGATCATCCAAACAATCAATTTCCCGTTTAGATTGCTAATGCCGAGACTATTCGATTATTCGACTATTCGAACACCATTATATTCTTTCTTATATTCTTCTTTTTATAAAAAAAATGAATGAAAGGATGAAATTGATAGTTTGAAGGAAAGAATAATAAAAAACAATTACATTTATAATGCTACATAAAATTTCAAAAGGCAGTATCAGTTGTGTGTAGATGACAATAGAGGCTATTGTGTCATATTGAGAACTGAATATATTTTTAACATTTTTTAGGTAAACGTGTCGATAATTAGAAGATAAAATGATATCCAAGCATGGAAAAATATATTTTGTTGGGCGCGGCCTGTGCATTCAATTCTAATAATTATTCCATTTTTAATTGACATAAATAAAATACTGCAATTTTTATTTGAATTCTTTTCCTATATCTGCAATAGAAACGGGAATAAGTAGTGGGCAAAGTAAAATGACATTGGTATACGTCCCTTATAACTAATACAGAATTATTATATCTAAGATGCAAAATTTAAAGGTATGTCATTTGCGTACAAAATTATTTTAGTGGCATTTCAGTACACAGGTAGAGTTGATCCCGGGCCAGGTAGCCGTAATTACTGCCAGTGCCATTTGGTACATCTACCTGATGCAAAGATCAAATATACCTCGAAAGTCTTGAGTCGAGACTCGATTTTATTCATTGTTATAACGCATTAAAGTTTACTTTAAATTAAGAAATACCATATTTTCTTGCAATTTTAAGAAAAAACTTCCCTTCAACCCCATCCAGGCTTATGACTGGCAGGAATAAACTGACGCGTCATAGGAAATTCATTTATTTCCTCGGTCATTTGAAAATATACATATACATGTATGTACAATGAATTCTTACTTCTCTGAAACGGGATAATTACCAGATTGGGCCCATTACTACCTGGCCCGGGGTCAACTCTATCCGCGTACCCCCAAGGCAGTGAAAGTGATTTGTAGGTAAATAGCAGGGTATCCAAAATTTTGGCACTAATTATTTTCTAAGGTAAAATTATCCGATGGACACCATCAAAGCAATGTAACGCCCGCTTAATTTGCATAATGCATTTACGGGTCGAAGGATTTAGTCAGGAAAGGAAATGTGTCATCGCTAAGTACTACACCATATGAACGTAACTTATCGTGCACAATACGTGCCTTTATTTGCAAATACAATCGAAACGTAATTAAACGGCAATGAATACGCTAAATAAGATAGATTAAATAATTCAAATATTTCTTATTATTCGGTGATTAATAAGGCGCACATCGTTTCCCATAAATGTTGAAACAAATTTGTTTCCCGAGCACGTCCACATTTGCGTTTATATCTGAATATTCCAATAATATTATGGGTAGGACATATTTGCCCAATGAGACAGACGGTAGCACAAAGGTGCGCAAAGTACCAGACGTCAATTGAAATGATTATTGGTATGTATTGTACAACATCATAATATGGGAACATAAATACATGTTTCCGATCACACTCTAGCTGATTAATATTTCAACAATTTGTTTTGATTGGTTTTGTATCCATAAATTAATGTTAAATGTTGAACACACATAACATGAACATGTGTGTACAATAATAATCTGTCACCGAATGGTACTCATTTAAATTAAGTTTTATAACTTCAAAAGCAAAACAAAAATGAAAATAGAAAGATAAAGGATTGTGGTAATTTATTACAGATCACCTTTTATAAACATTTCTGCTTATTAATCCTCAGTTCATCAACTTCTTATTACTTTCAATAAGCCTGCAAATTCTGTTATGGCTAAGAGAATAAAGTACTTTTCTTATTTTTCCAAACAACGTGAAAAGATAATAACAAAAGTTTCATCAAATGTGGCGATTGCTATGCTATTGTTTTTGTAATAGAATTCTCAAAATTAGAGAAGGTTTCTCCAAGAAATCCTCAATTATGCACTTCTTGATAAATCTGGCATTTCCTTTAGATGATATTTGAAGTATTTTCGTGGAAACATGTGAACTATGTGACACAATATACACCGGTGTTAAGTAGACAGTGCAAAATGAAATCACATATTTTATGTTTACGGTAGTCTCTATTAACTTTTTTTTTTTTCGTGAATTCCTTTATCACTTTGTCTCAGATTCCGTTCTTCAGTATGCTTTCCCATGTTTTGCTAAAGTTTGTACAAAAATTCTTCATTTTGTAACGAACCTATTATTTCTTTTGACAAAAAAAAACTTGTTAAACCAACTTTTGGATCTACACCAAACATTGTCTTATACGGGGTTCTCCTAATACCAAAATGATAAGCACGAGTTTTCATCAACTGAACAAACTATAAGCTTTTATGTTTTCCACATCCCGATTGGCTCTTTGCGCGCTCCCTTGGCTTTGGCTGAGATTCTATGCTCTTCGGTGACATTTTATCCCACATATAACCTGACAACGTGAAACTTTACTGCGAATTTTGCTCGCACCGAAGGTAAAAGATTTTTCCTTTAAAAATTGAGTTTTCTCTCACTATCCTTTACTTTCGATAGATGGACAAACTGAAGTCACCAGACGACATGTGCGGGTGGCGCTGATGACAAATAGCCTTTTAGACGTTAGTTGTAACTTTACAATATATACAAGATAGTGACAGAATGTCATATTCTAAATTTGGTTTGCATAAGACAGTGAAGTAAATTCCACTAATGCATCGCACTATCGCCCTCTGCGCTAAAAAACTTACTTAATAAAGCGAAATCAGACATTGTGTAGACAACCACGATTTTGGATATCCGAAAGCAAAGACTTCTGAATTAATTTTCTTTGCCAAGTTATTGCTGCATTCCTTCTATTGTAGAGTATTTTATTGTTAAAATGTTGGTTGTATCACAGTTCTCAAGCAAAGAGCCAGTTACATATAAATTCATCCATTCAACATAAAAACATATAAATTCGTTCTGTTGATATTTCTCTGTTGAACATGAAATACCTAGCATACCAAGTCACCCAGGTTATATGTCTATCACTTGTTGGTAATTCATTTTATTTGTTTTAATTTGTCAAGTACTTTTGATTAATTTTTCTTCTTGTCTCACTTCCTTCCATCGCCAGTTAAAACTCAAGTTAATGTGCTTTTTTTTATAGTACTATGGTATGATAGTTTATTATATACTTTTAATAGGATTCAGTCAGTTATAGTATCATGGAATAGTAGATTTCACGTTTCAACAATAACGAATACACTCATCAGTCCTATTTTAAATTGCGCGGAGTAAATGGATACATTAACTGCACGAGTATAGTTACATAAATTTGAACGTACAAAATAAGTCTAATTGTAGGTACACTAAGGCGAATAAACATACTTAAATTATATTTGTTATGGGAAATAGCTAATATAATCCCAGCGAACAAACCTAAAATGGCAAGGTTAATAATTTACGCTGTTTAATTTTTTTTTTTTAACTATTATTTTTGGTGCTCACTACTTTGTTTGTCCCATATATCTTTTACCACATCAGTATACATGTTGATTTTTTCCGTAAAGCATCCTTCAGTTTGCTAATAGCTGTGACGATAGATAGCGCATACAAAAAAAGAAACCAATGCACCTTGCACCATTTCCCAGCATTCACTTCGCTAATTATTGTTGTTTCTTGATTATTTGCAGTTACACATCAGAGTAACCTTCCAACGCTGCGTAGTCTATATTCAGCACATAATAATATTCCCTGTATCCTGTATACCATTCGAGAATACGCCGTTCAAATTTAGTACAGCTAGCAGACATAAATAGGGGGTTGTTTAATTTTCCGAACCAGCGAACCATGACCGTCGTGTCTAACTTCCCATAGTACTATGCACCTGCTTCCTTCCAATGTCTACCTGCGTATCTCCTCCCTTTATCAGCTAACGAAATTCTACAGTGCGACATGTTTGCCTACAACCACTTACCTAGAGCGCTGAGAAGTGACTCACGTCGTAAATTCACGGACTATAACATTATTATAATTTTCTTCGAAACGAATAAGTGTACCTTCTTAATGATGCTATGCTACCGCATGGGAAACTTAAAAGCTCTTGCGGTTTGTTTGGTTTTTATTGTATTCATTATTTGTTGAATTCAGTTCAGTTTTTTTATCCTTCTTTTACTATTTTCTATTTGTGTTTTTAAGAGTATTTGCACTTATTCTTTCGCATGTATATAATTTTTCTTTTTTTGGAAACTCTTGTTGAATGAGTTGAAACTATGTAGTGAACGCTAAAAAAAGCGAAAGTGATAAACTTGAAGGAATATTCTACTTTAAATTGATTGGTTGTAGAATTGGGAGCATGGTTAGTACTGAAACTGTATAAGCTTAAAATTGAGCATGGCGAAAGTTTCAGCAAAATAGTAAGAAAAAGAAAGTAGGAGGAGTTAAGTTGTTGAGTTTGAAGGTGCACCTCCTAAATTCCCTTTTTAGCTAGTTCCTCGTTCTTGATCACAGACCACTGTTAGCTGATATAAATAAGTCGCATGTTATTTATAAGAGGAATGCTGATAATCTGACATGAAAACAGAAAGAACCTAGAACACGTACGCTGACCCTTGCAGGTACAAACATTTTCCTTGAAATAATCCAGAATATTAACTTGTATATTAGATTTAATTTTAATAAATGTTTGTGCCAAGTAGAATACAGAAAAAAATACGCATTTTCCTTTATGTATTCCTTATTTCTGCTTCATCTGTTTCCGTATTTGTTATGTTTGCTTCTAGGTTGACTTGTTTGATTTTGACTCGATTTTAATTTTCAGATTTTCTTGCTTTGTGGTTATAACTTATATTTTGTTCTTATTTATTTTAATGCCATTCTCTTTCAGAACTTCATTCCATATTTCTACGTTTCTTTGTAGTTATATCTTGTTTTCAGCTATTATGGCTACGTTGTTTGCGAATGCACATTCTCCTATTTGTATTCTTTATAGTTTCTTATATCCAACATGTATTTTATTTGTCCTCCTTCTTGTCTAAGTCCTTCATTGGTTGTAAATTCTTCAGATTTTTGGTTTTTGCTTATGAGATTTTTATTTTTCTTATTATTGTGCCTTTTCCATATCTATAAATGCATAACAGACTTCTTTACTTTGTTGTTCTAGTTTTTCGCTTATTTGAGTTAAAGCGAATATGTACTGCGACCTGGTCTAAATCCACTTTGTGCTCCCGGTAGAGTAGGTTCTATTATTGGTCTTTCACGTTTAGTAATGTTATTCTTCAGTCGTTATTGCACTCTTTGTGGCTTCTCTTTTTATAAGCCAGCGTTATTAATGGTGTCTTTTCATTTTTCCATATCCATATAGTACTTCCGTTACTTTTCCTCCCATATTCTTTAGCATTTTGCCTTATTTTGTGATGGCTGAGGCTTTCCCGTTTTTTAATACTCTAATAATTTATTGTACTTCTGCTATTTCTTCTGCTAGTTGCTTTTCTGCTGTGTATTCTTCAGTTGGGTATTATTGGTTTCTGTATTCAGCAGGTTGTAGAAATATTCTCTACGTACTTTTATATCTTTATCTTCTGTTAGTAATTCTCTTTTTTCGTTGTCTATGTGATTACTCTCAATTCTTTTCCTAGTTCTAAAAGGATTTAATATTTTACAAAATAGCTTCTGGTTTTGTTTTCTCAAAACTCTCTCCAAATATTTTGTTTTGATGTTGATAAATCTTTTACATTTCTCCTTTGACTTCTGTATATCTTATATTGCTTGGTATTTCCATTTCTCAGATATTTTTCCCGTAATTTCTTTTTATGTTAATTTGTTTTATCTCGTTATTCCATAATGCTGTTTGTCTTTTCTTGTTAGTTGTTTTGCGCAATCCACATACCTCTGTAACAGATTTGGGTATAATTTCCTCGAATTTACTCGATAGTTTTTCTATGTTTTTGACATTTAATTCTTCTCTCATTTTTCTATTTATTTTATTTTCGTATACCTTCTGTATTTTGTAATTTGTACGAGTTTATTTTCTGAAATTTAACTTTTACTACTCTCTTTTGCTTCTTATCCCTTCAATCCATTAATTTTTGGCATCACGAATAAGTGCTCGCTATTAAGGTCATAGAGTTGGCAGAAGTCTAACATCCTTTTTCCATTGTCGATTCTTACTTCTCCATATTTTCCTATTGTCGTCCGGTAGTTGCCGTCTTTTCGGCCTAATCTGCTGCGAAAGTCTGCCATGTATACAATTCCTTTTGCTTTTTCTGTTACTCTCGTTCATTCCAAAATTTTTCTTTTTCTTCTGCTTTATCCATATATTGCTAATTATTGTCAAATATCTTTTTTATCTTTTATTTCTACTCATAACAGTCTTTTCCAGACAGCTTTCCATCTCGTAATGTACTTCCTTGGATCTGTATGTATCATATAAGCTACTCCTACTGAGGCAATTTGGTTTGTTTTCCACTGGAAATCAGAGTGCGTAATATACTTAAAATACATTAATATGCCTCATGCAATATTGCTACCATTCTTCATATTTTCTTTTATTAATTGTAATCACTTTCAACAATAATAAAATATACGTTTACAATTCCGGAAGTTGTAAAATCAAACTTATCGATATAACGATTCACGACTGAAATATTACAAACCCATCGTATTAGCATAATTCGGATGTTTATATGTAACAACACGACGCTATTTCGTTTTATTTATCGCAAAAGGGAGTCGAATAGAATGTAACACTCTGCATATTCTTGCAGCATTCATGTACCGGTAAACGAATACTACGTGTTTACAAACAAATATATATTTTACTTTCACGCAACTATTCAGGCGAATAATATGTTAACTTATTGCTAACTGTAGCTATCACATTAATTAAGCAATGTGCATTACGTAAAGTAACAGTATATAAATCGTAATATCCATGGAAACATAATTATAAATTAATAGCACAAAACTAATTGATTTAATGAAATTGAAATACACCATTAAAGAAAATATAATAACGAGGCTTAAAATAATATGGTTGAATACAGGAATTCTTTCCTATACAGTGTTTTTATCTCTTCGTATGTGAGCATTTAAACGAGAACTCGCAAGGCCATACACCTCTCATTGGATAGGTTTCTGCTAATGTACTATGCTGGTTGACATTGTTGTATGGAATTCGAAACGGACCCACGTATGGAGTAATCGATTATTACGCAAGTAGTACGAACCCATTGTTATTATCTGTAGTTTTCTATTGGTTGTTGGAAAATCGCGGAATGCTCTAGAAATAACCCTGTTAACCATTTCTGTTGAAGTTGTAAGTAATGTGCAGAAATTTCGTTTTTTTTTCCTTAACACTAGAAATCCATCAAAAATACGAGTATAAGTAGTTCACGTTGTAAGTTATATCAATTACATTGTTGACAGTGTTACCCACCATTCTCTTAAGTGCAAAACAAACAGTCCTGCATTTTTGTTTCTATCGTAAATGTACTGTTATTAGCAACTAAAATCAAAATAGCAAAAATCAAATATAATAAAGAGAAACCAAATGCATTTATCCCCTCCGTGAAACATTTCGTAGACCTGTTGAGAAGTTCAACGTTAGTTTGTGGTTTTGCCCCAATTTGGATGTTCAAATTTGAATTTTTTGCATTAACGAACGTATATACTTCTTTTACTTTTTGTAAATCACAAACTGAGCGAGAGCGAGCTCCCAATGCCGTAATTATGTTATTTTGAATCTCTTTTTACCTCATTAACTGAAAGATGTACGCTCCAGACTATGATAACATTTTATTGAACATTTGTAGAATTCGAATTAATGTTGGTTACAATTTTGATAATCTATATTACTAATCTTTTATTAAGAAAATTAAAAGACTCCATTAACATTACATTTTCAATACATATTTTTTTGTGAAAACATACAAAATTCACATTTCCACATAATGTGAATTCAGTAGTCTAAATTCACAATTCAATTCATAACAATTTCTAATGTTATCAAGTTACCAAGTTGGATTGGCATTCTTGGCATAACGTGTGAACAACTGTACAGATAGAAAACATATCCTTTAACAACATACATTTTTTGGAAAAAAAAAAACACAGACATTTAATTTCAATCAACAATTGAACGTGGTATTCATTCAAAACTGTTGAAAGTAATTGAAGAAATACTCTGAAAAGAATAAACAAGACAATCAACTCAAGAAGCTCAAGACAATTAAGTCAGGAAGCTAAAAAAAAAAACCATTAAACAGGATTTGGGTCATTAACCTAAAGGGGACAAAAACAGGATTTCAAAGATAAGTTTCAAAACAAACACAAACACAAGACACTTAGAACACATCAGAAAACGCTTAGGAACAATAACCAAAAAATAATGCTAAGATAGCTTAGCTTCCTCATGGTATTGATGGAATAATTCACGGCAAACGCAATGAAAGGAGAGAGAAAAAATACACTAACACACGGACATGTTTCTGCCTACCTGGCGTCATCAGCGTGGTTTCGAGAGTATTTTTCACATCTCTACCTTCTATCGCTGTTGCCTCACAGGCATGCGTTTCTTTGGCACTAGAAGGCGCCAAGAAATGTCGAGTTTGTCATTTTGAAAGTTGTGGTATTAACTGTGAGGCAACAGCGATAGAAGGTAGAGATGTGAAAAATACTCTCGAAACCACGCTGATGACGCCGGGTAGGCAGAAACATGTCCGTGTGTTAGTGTATTTTTTTCTCTCTCCTTTCATTGCGTTTGCCGTGAATTATTCCATCAATACCATGAGGAAGCTAAGCTATTTTAACAAGACACTTACTGTAACAATTTTGTGGAAAGCGTTGAAAATAAAAGACAGGTACTTGTGATCATCATTTAATTCGATTTTTCATTTACTAGAGTATATCAATATATTTATTTCTTCTTTATATATTTGACCATTTGGCAAATATAAACTGATTCTTCTAAATGTTTAATAACAGATTTTTATCTCATTTTCAGGCAAAACTATAATTTAGACTATGTTTGAAGAATTTATTATATTAATTATTATTAAAAAGAAAAGGAAAAAATTCCCCAAAAGAAATTTTAAGGGTCGAACTATTAAACTCTAACTAAAATTGTTTTCTTAACTAAAGTTATTTTCTAACCATTAAGAAAATATTCACCTACACTGTGATCATTTTTGCTTTTGCACCAACTGCAACTATTTTTTATAAACATTATAATGACGGAGTTGTACTTCTCCAAAAAAGAGTTAAACTGACAGGCAATTTGCAACAATGCGTAAAAGATGGAGAATGCTATTTTCTTTCTAAGGTGAATAACCCATAAATCGCTTACATCCTTCCAATCAGGCCGGTGATGAATGACTTACGTAGCCGATATTATTAGGAAAATGGTATTTATTGTTATTTTATGATTAGCCATGCTTGGCCCTATAATGTGTAATATTTTACCAGCGGAAAATTTGAGTAATTTTAGAGATTCATGCTTTTCGGAAATTATTTATATGAAATTATATAATTTTATAAATTGAACTTTCAATTCTTATACGCTTCTTTTTGCAAATCAGATATTTCTGAATTCATAGTATCCGTCTATAATTCGACTTTCAGAAAATTTTTAAATAGTAAAATGGTCAAAAGTAGATGTGGAAATAAGACAATCGCCAACGCGATTAAACAATGGCGTGAAATGACGACAATTTTATAATTGATTTTGAGTCTACCAGCCATAACTTGAGTCTAAGTAGATTTCTAATCGAAAGATTTTAATTTGAAGAATTGTAATTGGAATTCAAAGTGTAAGTTGTATTTTTGATCAAAAGCAGCTGATTTTCAAAAGGAAACCACCTAAACATTGCGTTTATGAGTAGAACTTCACTATATAAGGTTAGTTCTCACTTAACTTTCTAAAATTCATCTAAAAAATCATTTATATATTGAAATCAAATTTAAATTACCGACAGATATTATTAATCATAAATTTCTAAATTTTCCGCAATTTTCGCAAGAGCATTTTTCTTCTAGAAGTTATTTTGTTAAAGCCGACCAACGAACGGGATTCTTAAAGAACGGACGAAAAACAGTGAAACCGATCAACAGATCAAGTTTGTTTTGCTTCTCACAAAGTGACTTAATAAACTGGTATTTATTATATTGACAAACAGGCTTCAATCTGATGAACATAGTTCACTGTTGTCATGAATTTATTATTTAATATATAATAATTAACGAATACGATTTATTGAATTTAAATTTTCAGTGTAGCAGTAAACCCAACACTCAAGTTACCATTTAAACTTGCTGGGGAAGACGACTCCGCTCGAAAAAGCTTTACGGCAATATTTTAACTGAAAATGTAATTAAGCTCCGTCATATGAACACTATTATAAAACTATATAACCCTGTTGCTTTTAAGTACTTGTGCATTTGAACACGAGGAAACTACTGATGGGTGACGATTTGGTGTTACTTTAGTGACGACTTTCAAATGAATCCGTAAGTCCTAGAAGATAAAAATAGCTATCCCATGGATTATTCACTTCTGAATACAATATTAACGTCTTTTTAAACTGAAGTGTCCTGTAAACCCGTTTACTTTAATACTGCTAAGAACTCGGAATGAGTTAAAAAAGTGCTATTTTACTACTTCAATATTTTATCTATACGTTGTATTGAAACTGCTGATATTTAAGAATTTTAACATATTTTACCTTTATTTACAGACATTGTCATACCGCATACCCAATATTCAGAGTATATTTTACCTTTTTATATTTATTTTGAATTGCAAATAAGTCTATATCGATAAGAAAATTTACATAGCTGCCATACAATATATGAATCAGGTGTACGAAGAACGTTGTAAGGAGCTTGTTCAAATCGTATTAATTTAGTAATTTACTAAACGACACAAGCCGGAGGTTGATAAGCTAAATTTAACAGCTTTGATAGTTTATGTTGATCCGATAGAAATAGAAACAATTTTGAGAACTGTACACCATCAAATCCATAAAATTATCTCAGTGAAAAAGTAGGTGTTCATTTTTATTCTTTTTTTATTTCATTTTTATTAAAAGCTAATGAAAATTATATTGCCTTCACATTTCATATGTTGTTTACTTTTTCCTGAAGTTATCTCCAGCAGTTTTAATACAACGCTTTTTAGTATTCAAAAGAACGATCTTGGGTAGTACCAAACTATACGTGATACCATCCCATCCATTTCCATTTAAACTAACTTTCTTATGTCACCGGCTACATAAAAATAGGTTTAAATAGCATACGACTTAGGTGAATGGTAAACACATTGGAATGTATATAACGACGAGAGTGCACGGTTTGGAAGTGATCGCGTCTCGCCTAGAATTTAAATCTCCAACGAACGCGTGTTGTAAATGAAATGGCGTTAAATACGTAGACAAATATACGTCGAAGATTGATAAAAGAAAATTTTCCACGCACAAAATTCGTATCATAAAGCAACTACTTTGCTTGCAATAGCAGAACCAGGAAATACTAAAGATCTAAACTTATTTATCACCCCCAGCAACGTGTAAAGTGGAGATACAACTACCTGCTATGCATACGAGTGTATGCAACCAAACATAGTCCTAAGTGCGTTCGCATGTCAATGTTTGCTAATGCTTTATTAACACATCGCTTTCATCGAAAAGAACCGTTTTGTGATAAGGAAGTGACGGTTAAATAGTATCTTTGCATCAGCAAGTGCTACATTTTCCAATAATTACAACACGGAGTGTTTATCGCATGAAATTTTGTTTCTTTTACCTTGTGAATAGGCAATTCTTCCAACACCGTCGTTGTGTTGCTCATATATTTGAGTGATGAACAGTAAATTGTTCAAAGCGTCGTAATGTTGGTTACATAATATCAAGGTATACACAAGCTTGTAAATAACGTATCAGATGCAGTTTCGCACTACAAACTCAATCTCAAAAAGATTTATTGTGGTCAAGTCTGATGATAAATTTACAATACTTTGCATGATGCGATTTTAACAATTTCCTATGCCATTTGTATTTACATTGTTACGCTCGTTAAATGTCCTTAAATCACACGTCACGGCACTAGCACACGCGACACTTGCACGCGCATTGTCCACCCTGCGGTTTCGATGACTCGTTTGAAACTTTCGGCGGTTGAATGGAAAGCTTTAAAAAACCTTAGTCGAAAGTTTCGTACTACAGATTAATATTTTGTGGCTAAAAATGACCTTTTTCACTATCCTTGTTCAACTAAGTGAACCGGTTTATATAGCAAAAAAAGGAGTAGATTAAAAGCCGACCCTTTTTAAGATGAATCACCTTTCAAATTTAAGAATTTTTGCTGAAAATTGTAGTTATTATTATTGTATTACTTAATCTACCGACCGTGTACGCGAACGTAGAAAACGTTCCATTTGTATTGACATTTGACAATTTGCAATTCATAAAATCTTCCAAAATTTTGTTTTTGTTCCTTTACAAAATAATATGTGCTATAATAATTAATTAAACATAACGTATTATCACGGCAAAATCTTTTCCTGTGATAATTTACATTTTTTTATTTTTTTAGATTAATATCACTTTAAAACACGACGACTTTGTTTGGACAACTCATACCTGCTTACGAATTCGCTGCCGTTTTAAAATGTGTTTTCTCACGAGCAAAAAAAAAAAGACACCCGCACTGTATCTAACAATAATTAAAGGAAAAAACTTTTTGTTGCTCGTTGCCAAAAATTTAATAGAAAATTAATTAATCTTCAGATATTTTGCCAAATAATAAAATAAATGTAATAAAGTTTTATTTGTATGAAACACTCATTGATGGTAAAGATTTGAATTTGTAAACCGCTACAAAATCAATGCAAACTTAGCCAATTTGTGGAGCCACCCCAAAAGATTTTATAAATATCACTGATTCCTCATTAAAAGATTTTGAACCGAGAAGTAACACCTTACAATATGTAATTAACCTTCTATACGCCTGTATAAGGTTGAATGTGTCTACATATCTCGTATAGAAGTCAACTCTGGAAGAATATGGCTCTTCCAGTAGATTTGCCTAAGTTCACGGGTAGTAGAAGACGCAACTGGTGTTATCACAGTATTGAGTTTCAAGATATCTATATCAATAAGCAAAGATTTATTTAGAGAAATATTCGCAATATTCAATGCCAGCCAGACTTCGTCAAATTTTTATTCATTATTATAGAGTTCAAGCCATAAAAAACGCAATATTTTCAGTAGGGCATTTTGGAGAACATGCCCCGGAATCTCGCAACAAATTGTATAAGCACGATAAAGAATATTGTTCAAGGAAAATCATCAGAACTGCAAACCCTTCAGATATTTTTAATAGAGCAGTGAACACATCTGACCTTTGATTTCAACCAATTTATTAAAATGAAGAGAAAGGAAAAGATTTCGCCAACAGTTTCAGACAGGGGTACTTAACCTGGTAGTATCTACATACATTCATATATTCATAACCATCAACATCTGCGCAAGAACCATATACTTCTGAATATAACTCAGAATCAAAAGAACCATTTCAAGAAGGAGATTTTAATGAGTTTGTAGAACTTGAACTTCTATCTGAGAATCGGAACAGTAGTAGGCGTTTTAATAATAACTTATGCATTCCATTATATACGTACTCTTTTTTACAATGAAAATGTATTAATTGCATTGTAATATTTTTTTACCAGAAACTTAATCACAATAATAAATTATTATCTTTGGCCATTCTATAGTGGCATCCCAGAACGACTTTGAATCATCCGGGCTAAATCTAGACGGTATAATATGAATATTTATTTAATTTCCTCTCAAAAAATTATATTATTAGATAGCATAAAATAAAACAAAAAATGTGAACCTTTTATTTAATCTCCCCATCTCCCCATTGCGCTTCCTTCTGTAAGTAACCTAACGAGCAACATAGCGAAAAAATAACATTTTTGCTATTTTTGTTTTATAAAACACATACTTTGCAAAAGTAGAATAAAAAGCAATGATATACTTAACGCTTATTTTATATAATAATGTTTATGCCCTAAAAATAAGTTTTTAGAATTAACGATGCGAAAATCAACATTAGTGACCATTTATTGGGTGGCGGTGACGCAAATGGGAGTAAAAGAACAACGTTTCGATTTCCTCGTGTATTTTATTGTCAATACAGTGCACACGATCTGCAAAGTAGGGGATCGAAGGGATCGAAACCTTGTCCTTCGCCTCCCATATACGTCACCATCAGCCGACATTGCTGTTATCATTTAAGGAATTAGAAAATTCGAGTGATGTTTTTCTTGTTACTTATGCAGATATATTTTTATATAAATTCTATAAGTATTTTTTGTTGCAGGTAATACATATACTTACTTCTACTTAAGGAGACAACAATAAAGGTAACGTTATACGGTACTTTAAATATGAAAATGGAAAATAATCTTTTATAAAATAAAGGAAGATAGTAGGCTTTCGATGTCTATGTTTTCTGAATTAGGACAATTGTGGAATAAAAAAGCGCATGCACTTGGAATTTTCCTGTGTAAACGTGGATTTCTTTAAATCCTTACGATCGCGATATAAAAGTCCAGCTTTGCCAAAGAAAACAAATAATTACCCTAGTAGAAAAAGCATGATCGGTCAAAAGGGAGTAATATTTATGGGTAATAAACATACCATCAAAAGAGTAATCCACTACATTTGTTAAGGGATACAGACCACCAATCAGCGTAACAAGGTAACGGAAAATTTTGAGGCGCGGTGGACATTTATCGCATCTTGTGTTTTACATATAATTTTAAAATTCGTTTTCGTATTAATGTTAATAAATTGATAAGTTTCCAAACACTAAGAATTTTCAGAATTTAAATCCTCAAGTTTCTATTGAGACACACGCTAAAAAAATGCGTCTGCGAAACAGAATACGTTAAAGATTAATAAAGGAAGTATTTTATATATTAGTATATTTACTCCATCAATGAATGTTAGATTTTTTATTTTATATTATATTGATTTTAGTGAATATTCTCCAAAAATTAATGTATCACTACATGCATTTTCGAGGAGTAGTCCCGCTGGGTGCGCCTGAACCTGCTCTACATGTTTTCCCTTGGTTTGCAATCCACAGGCTATGTTGTTGGAATCTCTGGATACAACCGAATGACTACGATTGAGTCTACGCGCAAGACATCACTCACTATTGCTTGAAATTTTTTTTACAGTTATCGGTTTGTAACAGGTATTCCTGTAAAAACATGTGCGGAACATCTGGTTCTTGTAAATGCCGGAAAACACACTAGATCAATGCAATATGATAAACAATCGTTCAGAAATACATTTATAACATTTTAACCAAATACTAAAAGAATTTAGGGTTGGTACATTTTTAATCGCAGCAATGTATTTGATGACCTACAGATAAAATACACATTTATAGACGTCCCAGATATGGGCGCAATTATTGTGATACATATTAAATTACAACCAAATAACGTATTTATGCAACTGGAAAATATTGAAAATACAATGGAGGTTTACATTAAATTATAATAATTGCAACTAAGTACTTTTCTACAGTTTTAAAAATTTAACAGGGATCTAATAACGCTGATCGATGGCAGTATTTTGTATGCTGTTCTAGTAAAATCTATTTATAAATTATAACAAAAATAATTTCTTATACCTTCAAGAAGTCTTGCTCATTATCTTCCACTTTATTCAACGCTGATTCTCGTAGACGAATGTAATCGCAGAAACTAATTAATTCAATAATTTTCAAATGAACGGAAGCGTAAACGCCGACAGTGTTTGACCGGAAAATAAATTCATAGCGTTTTCTGTGGCGCAGAACTTATTATATTCTAGACGTTGTTGTGGAAGATAATCTCTAAATAAAGGCGAGAAAAAGAAATCTAGCAGCTCTACTGTTATTCTAACAGCGGTACAATAATAAACTCTATTATTATGTAAGTTATCGTTAATTATACACATAGACTTATTGAGTTGGATCTAGTATCTATTGGTTCCGCGTTGTATTTACCTATTGCTCAGTAGTACAATGAACAGCAGAAAACAACGGGATTAAATTATAATGATTTGAAGCCTTAACAAAGCTCAGCCTCTCTGTTGCAAACCATAGCATACAACGTGATATATGTACACTGAGGTCTTAAAGCATTGCCTCTGCGTCACTCTTTTAAATCATACAAGAAGTTTTTAGAAAAAACTCGTTGACTATTATTTTTGTAATACGGTGCTACAAAGGTACTACTTTGGTTTAAAATAATATTACATAGCAATACTGATTTTGGTAATTAAGGTGGCTATAAAAAGGCATTGTTTCCTTAAACCTAAGATTATTCGATTTTCTTACAAAAGCATTGCGAGAATAATTGGTCACATTCAGACTTAAATGTGCAATACACAGGTTGTTTTTCAGTGTGACCACAAATACCTACCGTACATAGAAGACGAGAATATGAATATTAAGTTTATATAAGAAAATATATAATAAATTTTTAAATACCTTAATATATTAAAGGTTTGGAGACATGGTGGACATACACATTGGCAGTGTGTTATAAAAACGCGCAATGAAACCATATAGCCGTATGATGAGCTGATGGAGTAACACAAAGAGGAAAATGTATATTAATGTTGTGTAAATCGCTTCTGAAGGTAAGCCTAAAGTCGAGGTACGGTGGGGGTTTCGTGGTTAAAATTCTATAACATACAGATGAAGTCGACGACAATTTTCCATGCACCTTTAACCATCCCAAACTTGGAAGTTTATGAGAAATATGTTGAACTCTTCTTAAACCGTAAATAAAGAGTTTTGCACTCTCTGAATTCTTGGAAAAGTCAGGACATCAATACAAGGACCATACACTACATCACAGTAATTAAAATGAGATAAAGCCAGAGCATTGCACAATATTCTGTTAGTAAATACAGATAAAGACTTTTTATTGGAATACAACTTTTTTAAGTTTCCATACACTACACACCGCGTGATGTGGTCATTAAACCTAAAATCACGGTTCGCATGTAATCACAGATTTATTGCAGAGATGCTAATTGACAGAATAGCGCCATTAATATTAATTGAGAGATTGTTGGAGGCAAATTCAATATCATTCTTTTTGCCAAAAATTATAACAGACGTTTTACTAATATTAAAATTCCTCATTCTGATACAGCGGACGTACAACTGTAGTTTCATCCGGACTGACCAACGAACGCTCGTTTTCGCTTGCTTTGCTATGTTTTTAAGTACAACTTCCCTTTATTTTACCTTATCATAATGCGTGATGCAAACCCTGCAGTGATTATATGTGACAAACGACAGGCTTGGCTTAATTGGAGTACGAAAGGTTGGGTTTTAGACAACTGTGGTTTTATTGCTGAAAGAGAGCGATGCTATAAGTGAGTCTATTCATTTACGCTGAATTATAATCAGCATTTGCCTGCTTAAAATAATGGTGACATCGAGTAGATATTAATATTATACCTTTCACAGATTATTTTTAATCAATTTCTTTTTAGAAAGAAGAGTTCAAAAAATTTTATGGCAGCACGTACTCATCTGTATATTTTCATATTTGACATACTAAATTAAGACGTATTTCAAGTACTTATAGTTTTAAAAGACTAGCAAGTTTTGGAAAAATATTCAGAATGCTTTATCAGAAAAATAATTTTTTATTCAATAATAAATAAATAAATAATAAATGAACAACAAAGCAACGATTTCTATGGCCTTCATGGAGAATGTAGTTCATATGAAAACTTCATTGGGATAGTAGTAGAAAGTATAGGGTGTCAAAGAAGCGGCAGCATTTCTCAAAAATCCTAAATTTTCGCAATTATCTCGAAAATTAAGTTAGATAGGTGCTGGAAGTGTTGAAGAATGTTGATATAAATCGAAAAGAATCATGCATAAATGCGGTAATTTACAAAGTGTTTTATTTAAGAAACCGAACATGTATCGTTTTCACTCAGGACCATTTGACACGCTGCAGATTCTGTGCAGATTTTGTACACGACAACTCAATCTTGAACCAGATTTTATTTATGCAGATGGTGCATTATAAATTAATAAACGAAAATAGGTAAATATGTAGCAATAAAATGTAGAAACTAGCGATGGAAAACAATTGGAATAATTTTAAAAAAGATTGGGCTTGTGTTCTCTTATGTTTGTGCGTCTAGCAGCTTCCCCGTAGAAAATCTGTTACCTACTTTTAAATGTTCAATTTGTAGTTTTCTTTTGCTTGGTACAATTCAATAATAAACAGCAGATTATATAATTAACGTATATGTACTGTATCATTACAACGACAGGTCCATGAGGTTATGAATCATCAGCGTCACCTTCACATCTCTTCTTGTCATTTCACATTGTCTACCTACCGAGGATAAGGGTCCATCTAGTGGTAGGAAAGACCGACATTAACTGCTTTTCTATTTCATCTTCTTTTCCTTAATTAATGTCATATCTTTCTACAGCAAGTGTCAGTGTAAATTTCAGTCGTATAAAAAGTTAATTTCGTCAATTGAGAATCTTTCGGTCTTCAAAAAATTCTGGGCGACATTTAATGTTGTAGCGTTGTATGTGGTCAAGAATGTCAAGAATTTAACCTTCAATTGCGTCCCTGCAGCAAAAATAATTAGTTTCGGCATCTATTTCGATAGTCAAATATTTTAAATGGAAAAAAATTATCATAGGTAACAATTAGGCGAATTAAAACAATTGTCAACGTTGTTAAAATAATGGTTTTAAACGACGCTAATTTTATTTGTGACTTTCTGTCTAACAGTTTTACAAGTATTTATTTAAACATTTCAAATCAATAATTCAGAAGTGAGTAAGGGTAAATAATACTGAAGTAGCTGAGTGTCGATAGAAGCACATAAACATAGGGTTTACGAAGCGAAAACATTCGAAAATTCAGGTTAGTTTTCTTTTACATTTCTATCTTCTTATCTTAAAAGTTTCACCTATTAATTTCTAAATTGCTGAAAGAGTGTCTTGAGACAGTCCCGTATTTCACGAACCTGATTGATTTCTATAAATAATTTCATTTCGGAAATTTTCTTAAAAATTTTACCCACGAGAAACATTGCAGTATATAGTATATTTTATATAACCAATTACTGCGATATCATATTAGATTTGAAAATAATAATAGAATTACATCATCATTTGCAACTTTGCATACTGTTAATTGTTTAAATAAAACTAACCAAAACAAAAAAAGACAAGAAACAAAGACCCAAATTACGTTTGCGTACTTGTAAGTCGCTCTAAAAATACCGCACATGATTGCACATAAATTGATTTTTGTGCAGAGAAATAGTCTGAAAACTAGACTACATGAAAATGTAAATGATTCTGTACAGAATCATTTACCGTGTTAGGCGACCCTTACGCTCTATTGGACTGGATTAGAATATTTTTTTATTTGAAGAATTTTCAGTTAGTGGCTCAGGGAATGAATTATCTTCCGTCGATCCAATAGGTGGACTCACGGTACATACGTTAAAAAGCGTAAGGAAATAAAATATGTAAACAGTAGGTGGGAGCAATCAAATAAGAATTGCAAATTAACGACTTGCTCCCAAGCAGTACCCATGAAATAGCTAGAAACAAAAATGGATCTAAATTAAAGAATCATTTCCCGTATGTTGTTTAGGAATATTTTCAAAAAAGAAGGTGATTATAATTTCAAATTAAAAGCAAAGATGCAAACGCAAAATATCAGCCGAAAGGAAGGAGATTCCAATAAATTAAGAGTGCAATATATTAGAAAACAAAATTAATTCGATAAGCTCTTACTTGTTTCTGCAAAAACTTATATAAAATCTTTATGAAAATAATACGTATTTATTTAAAATTCAATTTAAGTAACATCCACAGCAGATTGCAGCCATTTCCAAGATAATCAAACGACCAATATTGACAAATAGGAAACATATTTAAAATGAAAAAAGATATACGAGTTATATATTAACACATCAAAACGCTCCTGTTTTATTCTAAAATACAAAGTCGCCTGAATCAGAGAAATTATTTTGAACAACTCACCAAGGTAATCTGCAAATAATAAAAGCAATACAAACATTGCTATCTACAAATGCGTCATTCTGTATACATACCTGCCTCTGAAAATACCTTCAAATATGTAAAAAGCAATTGCGTATAAAAGATATACCAATATTTGAAGGTAGATTAGGTAGTATTTTACTTTTATAGTCCGTATCTGTCCCTGTCGGAGGTATTTACACATATTTTAGCTTTCATAATTAACTGTAAATTGTACAAAGTGTACAACATTTATACAAGGAATAAATAACATTATTGTACTAATACATTTCTAATGTAATTTATGTGCTAAAAATAGTTGTTATTGGGATATCGATTTTAAATAAATTAAACATGTTTACGGCTTCATATGGAATTGACCACTGTTATTTGCTTATCAGCTTAATTGATAGGTACATATTGAAGTACATACACAAATAAATAGTCGTACAATTTATCAAGTTCCTTAATCATTTTCCTTTTTTTGAGAGTTTGATTTAAAAGAGTAGTGAAGACAAAAGTACAAATGTTGTGAAAGAAGTCCATACACGCACATTATATAAATGTAGTTAAATGTATTTCTCTGTTATAGAATAGATAATTTGCTATTTCCTTGACAATTTCCCATTTTATACGGTTGCAATGTATGTCTAGAATATTGTAATGGTTTCACATAGGTTAATAACTTTCACCATTTTCTATATTTGTCATATTGATAATTTATGGTGAAATATAAAAGAAAACATTGAAAAGAAAAACTTGTCCATATAAGTAAATCAATACTCCCTTTAGAAATAACATCATATATATATCATACATATGCTTAAACCATATATATTAACTCTATATCGTTAAGGCTTTGAATCAGCAGCTAAGAATAAAAATGTCAGTATGTTTTGTTTACTGTTATCACGATTAACCAAACAAACCAGAAGCAATGTCGAAATGCGCCACTCGCGTTTAACTGTAAATACCTATTTCACTTTCGATGTTATATGCATCATTATGCAAAAACGGTAAAGGTATACCGTGGATACAAAAGCAATGCCTGGTGCTATTTAACGAAATGAAGCTTCTAGTGTTTGAATGGGGTAGTTTAGTGTTTATTAAGTCTGAAGGTACCCTAATACAAACTTTAAATAGAGCCAACCACTTGTTACAAATTACGGTAAAATGTATTTGCATTTCAGACTTTTTAACGGAAATTTATGCGATTAAGGAAAAAATCAACAATATCTCGAAATCCGTTAGAAATGGGTATATTAAATCAAATCCATAAGCATATACAAAATGTTCCATTTACATTAACAAAGCAATATCTGGTTCGCTAGTTATCGATCACTGTGTATATTTCTGGAAGATACCTTACAGTGTTTGTTACATTATCTGAAAATTTTGACTGCATACCTTTCATCCAATAGACACAGTTCTACAATTTCACAAGATTGGGACACCCTCCATATTTCAAATATTCATTTAATCTACACTACAGCTAGACTATAAATCTACTATGATAGATGATCTGACGCAGTAATCTTCCTTTTCTCTTGGTAGAACTGTCTATCAGTTGCGTAACAGCTATCAGTGCTGAGAAATACAATATGACATTTTCTTTATTCTATTCAATGCATTTCAGTTAGGTATAATCGATGACCACCAACAGATGCTGGTTTAGTGAATTTAAGCGTGACCGAAGATCTGTCTTTGATGAGGAGTGGCCAGATTGTCCCCTTAAAATGACTACGTACGATATGTTCAATAAAGTTTATAGTATGGCACACACCGCTGGTTGAAAATTAAAGAGATTGTTAATATGATAAACATCTCAATTGAATGTGTGCAAACCGTCCTTCACAAAAAATGAGCTACCAACGAGATGAATGTCGCGTCTACTGAGAATGGGTCAAAAACTTGAATCTGGTAACTTCAAAGCGATATTTGGACATGTTTAAGCGCAATACGAGCGAGTTTCTGAGACGTTATGTGACTGTAGATACATTACTACACGCCAGAAACCGAAGGTCAGATTATTTCGAGAGTATAGAGTAAAAGCCTGATAAGTGAAAGAATGTTCTGAGATAAACGCCATTAAAGATTTGACAAATAAGTGCAGTATAAACATACTGCATTTAATCTGGGCTTATTTTAGTTACTTTAAGTTCAAAAATCACTTATCCACGTTTGCCTTTAAAGGAGAATAAGAAATTATGTGAAATAGAGTTAAAACTAAGATTTCTGTTTTTTTGGCACTTAACTGGTCTTCGCTTTGTACCCTTGATTTGGAGAATGGAAGGGCAATCACGAAATAGTACGATACTAATTTATTGGACCGATTCTACGCTTAACCAACTAGAAAAAGGCCCTGTCTATCGAAAACAAAATCTTTTGTCATCATGATAATACCTCGACCCACTCATCGGCGACAGCAAAATGAATCCAGTTATGGTACGAATTGGTGCTCTGTCCACCATTTTCATCAGATTTGCCCTTCTGTGACTTCTTTCTTTTCCAAAACTAAAAAAAAAATGACTTGGCGGAAAACGGTATACACCAAATGAAGACGTCATAAGCTACTTGCAATGTACGACAAAACCTATTATTTGGATGGTTGAAGTACTGGATTAAGTGTATACAGCTGCAAGGAGACTAGGTCGAGAAATAAATTTACTAAATGCAAAACATTTGAATTTTCTTGCTTAGCACAGATACTCATCATACCATCCTTGTAAATATATCCGCTTAGACGTAGTACAGAATTAAAGAGTAATATTGTGCGATACTATGCAAACATATAACCGATCACCATGCAAGTAGCAGTAAGGGTACGTTCACATAAGGTAGTGCGAAGTTAGCGTAAGAATGAGTGGGAAATTAATGCAATATTTCGCGCTAATTTGACAATTTATCATAACGCAACCTAAATTTATTTGTAAGGTAAAGAATTTCGTAGAAACGTTGCATGAGCAGCTCCAGCAGATATCGTGACAAACAAAACTCAAAAACTGCGGCTTGTTTTTAAAATGCAATAAGTCCATTTATTTGTAAAGAACTTAATATGTTTTGGAAATAACCTCTTCGTTTGATGGTTAAGTTCATGTCTGTATCTATACTTTCTTTTGAAGTTTCATATATTTAATTGGAGACCTTTAATCATCTGTTAAACTTAGAATAAAACAATTATTATTGATAAATTTCGGATGCTAGGTTAATAAAAAAAGACAAAAAGGGACAAGAACACGATACAAATTCTAGAAAACTAATGCAAGTAACAAATAGCCTCATGTAACAAATACATCATTAGTAGTAACAGTTTTGATGACACCTGTAAACTGGATTGTAATAATTATTTTCACAAACATTTTAGCTAATTACCGTGCATGTGCATTCAACTCAAATGTTTGTTAAGTTTTCCAACATATTTGCTTCTACTTATGGTCTGCATTACCTGGCTCGCTCCATTAAAGATGCATTCCTAGTAATTACACAGAATACACAATTTTCTCTTTAATAACTGCAAGATCGCTCATGCGAAGAATCTATAGCACCGTTCGGGACTATTAACCGATCACCGGTCGCGTAAACAGTTAGAAATTTCAAATTTTAAAATTTCTGACACGAATTAATGAGAATGTATCGTTTTCTTTTATTTTCTCCTCTTTTCTCATTTCTTGCCTATCTAAGCTAAAAAACAGTTAAATACATATATGGCAACATTGTCGAATATTTTTGCAGATTTTATAAATAAACTGGAATGTAAATAGTAAATAAAGGTATTTCGTTAATTGCGCAAAGGTAGAAGAAGGAAATTATATAAATATGCTAATGCTAAACGATTTATACTGTAGCGCGAGACTGCATTGTGTATGTACTGGAAGAAATGAAGGTAATAAAAGTCCGGAGAGAAATGGCTTGTTAACAATATCCAGAGGTGTGTCTAACGATCATAGCGTTTACGTTAAAAAAAACACATTGTTTGCCTTAGTGTATTCAACAATTCAACGTAATGATACTCGTATTCAACTTTGAATATGTGAGGTATTGTATGCAGAACTCCGTGCATTAGTATTCGTAAATATTAGGCATCTGCGTACGAGGACGATAAAAATCCCTAGGCTATATGGTATAGTTAATCTTCCTTTTGCATGGTATCGGCGAATTGCAAGACGTACATTTTGGTGGGCGAGATTGTAATTACCATGACTAATGAATAAATTAATACTATTTTGTTGTACCGTGGTCTCGTCTTGATTATCTGTTCTCATTGTTATCCTACCGACGCATTTTCAAGAGAGAAATTGCTCTGATGTACAAAATGAATATGTCCATTGAAATGTAATTTTATTATCTCAGATATTATTGCCACCCAATGGTTTATTCTCTAAAGAATGCGCAGATGTACGGACAGATCACTTGAAAGATTTTGGATCCTGGATAAAGATAAATACCAAAGAATTAAAACGATGATTGAATGTTGAAGAAGGAATAGCATACTAGTGGTATTGATTAAATATCGAAGAAAGCATTTTAAAGAAAATTTTTTTTTTGATTGGTAATAAACCAATCTAAATAATAAAGCACAAAAATGGCAATAGAAGATACAATAACCATAGCCAGCGTCTTAAATGAAAAGCTGTAGTATAACAGATAAAACTCAACAGTGTTTGGCATAAACTAACGATGGTGGTTATAAAATATCTCAAAAATGGACTCCAGCCAATGACTACATTATTAGAATTAATGGCAGGGAAGGTGGGCCTATGAGACTACCATATTTATGATAATGCGAAGATAAAGAAATACCCGCACTGTGCTGATGCATTTGAAAAGCGCAGTAGACAACGATGGAGGAGGTAGTTTGCAGTCTTATTTACTTAATAGCACGCCTGCTAAACGTTGAAAATAATCAAGTACACTTGCGAACAGAAAAGGCACTGTGACTATGGTTTGCCAAGCTTTGTTCTTTTCAGTCAATGCGACGCCGTGCGCCTTCTTGTTTTACACTATGCCATTTTCTTGAACGTGGTTTTTTGTCTGAGCAGACAATCAATCTTGTGGAATTTATCTACAAATTATTAAAATATTTTATTCAGTAATTCACACATTCATGTATATTTAATTATAGCAAACATTTGCTACTTACTTTTATTGAATATGTATGTAACTAAAAAACTCTGATTCTACAACAGCAATAAAACTACCGAACTTACTAGAATGTTCGTCAAGAAAATGAAAGTTATTATGTCAAAACAATTTTGAAGCTCCCAAAAAAAATACGTGAGAGCAGAGGAGACACTTATTAAAATTCCCTACGGACTCTCACGAGATTATCTGAAATTTGCTTTATAAAACACAACGCCTACTTGAGCATATATTACCGATAAGTTCTGCTTACTCAAGCGCTGCTTGAACAGCATCTCAAATAGGAGTTATAAATATGCGCATAACTCCTCTAATATGAAGTTAAAGTTGTTGTCATCGTAGGAGTTATTGAAGATATTTCTAAATCCTGTTGAAGAATACTAACAGTGCAATTAACTATGAAAAAAACAACTGAATAAAATTCTGAAAAGTGTCCGAGAAGAAAACATTTTATTCCTTTCGTCATCAGCTTCGCATCGCTAATAATTACGCAATTAACAATAGATATAACATCGAACATTCTATATAATAAATAATAACATTCATTGTTTGCTATCACAAGTGGACTCTATGCTATCGCTACTCTTATCAAAACTGCAATTCGATTTTGTTGTAAAGATAATGTCCAATCCTACATACAAATGTTTAAAATATACATGGTACCTTACTTACATCTCTCAAAAACTAAAAGAATATCAATCAAGGAAAACACATGTAATTATAAAGAACATGTACACCCACTTTGGAGAGAGAGAACAGAAGAATAAAATGTTTTAATTATTTAAACACGTCGACGTCAAAATTAGGTATTGTTTCTTCGCAAAATGGCATGTATTTTTGAATTTTTAAGGAAACACCTCCAAAAGTAAATAAATAAATGTCAAAATTAGAAAGAAAGCGTTTCACTTAAGTTTACTAAATACGCCTTGCAATGCAACGGAAAGAAAGATTCTTATATTTTAAACACACCTAAATCGTAAGGTAAGGTCAATTAAAAGTGGATTCTTTTGATGATTTATAATTTAAAATCATATAGTGTATGGCATATAATTTTATTGATGCTCATTTATATCTATCATATATCAATATATCTACAAAAGAGAGTCGTAAATATTCGATTGTTTTCGACATGTCATATTAATAACAATAGAACGATAATAACATGCAAAATTACTGTTTACAAAGAACAAATGGTATATTTATGTATGTATACGACAGCAATACAGCTTATATATGATACTACATACTAGAAAATGACAGCTTGTAAAGACTCCAAAGATAGCGTGTCTTGGATTTCTGACTAATAAACATTGCTTTCCATTTTAAATTATTTTCCTGATCAATATATCAGTAATTTTCTTCGACTTCGATTAAATTTTATTATTTCCTTCAGAAACGCCAAAATCCGTTTAAGTTTTGACACTAAGAAGTTGCATTTTTCAAGAACTTGTGTTGGAACTTGGAATAAAGAAGGGATAAAAGTGTTAGAAAGACGTTATCAACATGAACAGTGTATTAGTCAAATTTAACTACAATTGCAAATTTCGATAGGGTTTTGTCTCAGTGTTATACCTTTTTGTAAGTTTTAGCCCATTGAAAAATATGTTTCCGTTTGTTTCCAAGCCTCATATGTTCATTTTCTTTATAACCTCATTAACGTCTTCTATCTAACGGATCCTTGAGCTATCTGCAGTCTTCTGCAAATGGTTTTCCGAGTTTAAGCTTCCTTAGGGTTTCATCCCAAAATGTTAATGCCATTTGTATTATTAATGACATCCTGAAACAATAGTCACTGTTATCTATAATAACATTAAATTATATTCCAGAATACAGAATTATATTTAAGTATACAGGATGTTCAGCTATCGCTACGCTTGATATAACTCTGGTTTTTTAAATAGAATAATATCACTACATTTTTAGATGTTTTTCTTGCCTACTCTCATCAACATTATCTCAGTTTTTAAGAAACTACGTTTTTTGCGAAATATCAAATTTGTTCAAAGCCTGACATCTTAAAAGCCTCGTATGCAAGAGCATTGATTGATATATTATTTGACTAGGTACTAGGTACTAGATTCCTAGATTCTAGCAGATAGCCGTCGAAATTGTTATGAAATTGGATTCATATTATTTAATTTAAAGCAAATGTTTTCTTTTTAAAATTAAACATGAAAACATGTAAAGCATCTGTTTAGATATCTCTTTGCCTTCTTTTGAAACGAAGTACCTATCATGGTCTTATCGAGTTTCAATTCACCATTATCTATTGTAATATCGTATAAGGAGAAACTTTGAGAAAATTGAGAAATTTTACTTTGACATGAACTTACACTGGAACTTGTTGTTGAACGATTTTACTTTAATTTTGATGTTTTGGAAAATGGGAAAATGGTATAGAAGAAGTTTTTGTCCCGTTTCACTATTATCGTTGTTGGTTGGACTTATAATATTCTTTTACCATCCACGGTCCAAAGATAATCAGCAAAAAAAGGAATTTTGTTTTGGAAAGCGAGTCCTCGACCTCGACCACTAGAGGAACCTTTACTTTGTATAGGCAGACTGTTATTTGTAACATTACACTATATTAAAGCTATAAAGCTGTAAAACGGTTGCCAAGATAATTTCTTTGTATAGGGATTTTGTGAAAGATCAGATATACAAGGAGCAGTATTGGTACCGCGATGATCCTAAGCATTATACAGGCCAACTTTCACACGCTGTATTATTCGAAATACTAGTAAATATTGTAGGACAATGGTGAAGTAGTTATTGGAATTGTAAGAACAAAATGACGTCTATATTTGATTTTTCAAATAAATATTTTTGGGGAAACAAAAGCTTTTGATCCCAACCCGATATATATTGAAGCGGAAGTCAGAAATTTCATGCATTTTAGGTTTATGGAAGTTTCTCTATTAGATTCCGGATAAATATTTAAAGAAATTGAATCAACATCGATTAAATTTGGCTCTATGGCCATTTTATATAATCTAGTTAATATAAAAAAATGTTGAATTCGAAAAACTTGAAATTTTAAATGGAACGTCCTATATATTATAACGCTTTTAATTATCTCATGTTGAAATATAATAATAGGTTTCATGTATATTTCTAAAAAATTTTGAGACATTTATAATTTTTTCGTCAGCTCACAAGTAAACATTCAATATTCAGTATTGTGTAACACATTTTCAAACACCGAGGACATAATTTTTTCAAATGGCACCATATATTTTTTCGGCGTCCACCGTATAACGTTTTTGTGTAATGACGCATACGTCTAATATTCGAAGTAAATGAGATAATTACGGAGCTAGAGGCAAGTCTTGCATTTGGATGCAAGATCTGGTGTCAATATTGCTTGGTTACCATGACGGCAGTAAAGGAAAGATTCCGAAGTTGATGTTTTTAAATTGTTGATTCAAAATTTCAAACCGAAAGGCCTACTCGCAGTTAAAGACAAATTTTACATTTGTTTTCTCGAGTTACGAGTTACTATTGTTTGGTTACCAAAACAATAGTAAGCAAAACATACAGAAGTTGGCTCTTAAATTGTTGATTCAAATTTCAAGTTTAAATAAATTAGATAATATATAACATATGATCAATGAATTAGGTAAAAAGTAAAGAAATTGCATATTTTAGATGGTAGAATGTTATACTAAACAACGATGTTCACAGTATTTGCGAAATTAAAGCGAAGACTTGATGCTACTAGAAGAGAAATAAAACAAGGATTATAATATTAATGCGTCGTTTTAACGAAGGAAAGCAAGGGAAACAATGTTTTAATAAAAGTTTATTCAGATCAAACATAAATTATGTAAGAATGACTATGTAATTGTAAATTTGATATTAAAACGTAATTTTAAAACAATTTTGAAACAACTAACAATTTACCATAAATTAGACTCACTATGCATAAACTTAACTTGTATTGCAATTTCTATTCCAATAATCAACAGGTTTCTAGTTACTTATCTACAGGTGTCAAGGTTTGCGTGAGATTGCATGGATAACTTTCTTATCGTTGATTAAACGGGTAAATCTTCGCAGTTTTATGAGCTAATTTAAAATCTGTTTGAAAAAGTTCAAAATATCGAACCGATCAGGTGTCATTTCGAAAAAACTAAAAACTGTTATTTTCTTTTATGTCAAATATCTTCGAAGAGGAAAGCTTGGTATGGAAGACACTGTTTTCGATAAGCCCAAAGTACAATTGATATTGAATAAAAAGTCAAAATGGCAGCCTTTGAGGTATCAACTTCCTTAAGTTAAATTGATGCCATATTGAATGTTTAAGTTATCGAATAGAATTTGTTTTTCTTCTTTCAACTATATACGGCAACTAAAAAATACCAGTAACATTAATTGTTCTTACATTTTAATCAAGCAGGCTTACATGGACCCAAACAGAAATAAACAACATTTATATAAAAAAAATCAAAAGTTAATCCTAATAATCAAATGTCAAAAAAAGTCAAGAGGTGTTAGATCCGCTGATCTTGGCTGGTCACCGAACATTAGTATTGGTGGCAATAACTTTATTGTCAAATCGGTCGATCAAATAATCTACCACGTTCCTTGAATTATGGGTCAAGCAGCCATCTTGTTGGTACTGTAACCCAATCCTGTCTGCCAAAGGTAGATGAATTTATGGAATCTAGAGATATTTGGAAAATTTCTAAAAAGCATTGAGAAGTTAAAGGACTTCCTATTATGCCGCAAAATACATTAAATACAAACCGAACTTTATTTCGACGTGGAACTACATCATGTTTCTCCTCCTGCAACCAGTTCATTGTATCCATTAAACACTCCGTAGTTAGAAAAATACGACTCATCTGTCCATAATACTCGACTCGTAAAACTATTATTTCCAATGCTCTTGCTAATAAACCACCTACAAAATATCACTCCGCGGTGATAACGTTCTGGCAGTAAAACTTGGGCAATACGTAACTTGTAGGGGCGAAACGTATGCCTTCCTAAAATTCGAGACGCTTTGGATTTAAATACATCCACCTGTGCTTGTATTTCTCGAATTGAAATGCTTGATTAGTAACGACAGAAGCTAAGTTATCGTTGTTATCTTTCGCTAATAGATTGTTTCGGCTAGTTTTAATGGTTTTTTTTTCACACTTCCATACCGTCCCCTATTCTTGTCTAGTGTTTTAAACGTTTTGACATTTGCAAGACGGGCGCACTTGATAAATGTGCAAAACATACCGCACCTTTCAGTTATTGTAAAATTTTTAAAGTTTGTATTACAAATAACTGCAGATAACACTTCCGCTTAAGTACCCGTTTCAAGAACATTTAGTGTTACGATGTTTTTTGAGGTTCAAGTACTTAATGCTTAATACTGAATTACTGTACATATAAAACAAGTACTTAAAAATGGGAGGACAATCAAGAGACTTCGTACTAGGAAAATGTTCCAAGACAAAAACAGGCGGAAGCATTCATATCAGGCTCGCTTAAGACAGCAAAAATAGTGCTACCGTTCAGCAAAAAGCGGGAATTCTGATAGGTCATACAGTTCTAAAATATCACCTATTCAATCTAGGAAAAGCTGAAGATCAAATCTGTCGTCTATGCCAAGAAGATCTGGAGACATCAGGACACATTCTAAGTAAATGTGTTGTCATCAGTCGCATTCGACAATATTTCAATAAACCATTTCTGACATCTACTGAACTGAAAGATGAAGATGCTAGAGTAATATTATGATTCATTAAGAGCCTTCACTTATTCTAATACATATAAGTGCATTTTATTACAATAGATCTATCAGAGTCGCGGTGGCTAAAGGCATACTCTATGATGTCTATTATATCATCAGAAAATCTTAGCATCCTATCGTTCACACATTAAACGCAATTCCACAATTCCAGAAGGTTGGGACACCTGTATGTACCTGAAACAAATACCAAAGACATAAATTTATTATACCACTGAGAACGGCGTATGAAAATCGTTAAATCTAACTAACGCAAGCGTTTTCCATCCAATCTCGCATAATTTTCATTCGCCACGGAACCAAATCAATTAAAATAATAAGCATAGGCGAAGTAATTAAATAGAAACTCTAAAGTTTACCGTGGTCGCGGCCGCGAGCCGCGTAATGGAAGGGAAATTCGAACTGATACGCGCCAGACGTTCTAAAAACCCCACCATTGTCAGCTCCAATACAAATGCGAAACTCACCAGTTTGTGGTTACCTGTGTATCGTGTCAGGTGTATACGCGATATTCTACTTTGTATATACGCGTTTGGAAAAAACGCGACAAATCTGTACGAATCGCAAAATAAATCCGCGAATTCGAATCGAGCACCTTTAACCGCCCCTTACCAGCTCCTAAACTAAAAGTAAACGAACGAACAAAACAGTGGATACAGTGTTTCTATTTTTTTTAGAACGGCAGTGCATGGAAGCACAATAATTGCATCATGACTACGACTACTGGTATTGTGTATGTTGATCCGAAGCGCCAAGCTTTCTATAACGTTCATCATTTTTATTCGTGAGTTGATGGTCGGCGCTTTTGTCGCTGTTAAGTTTTTAACACACACATAGGTATACCACACCTGTAGATTTAGGAAATCGCGTGACAAGCTCGTTACCTGAACAATTGACGTATTAAAGCGGTAATGAAAAATAATGCTCAATTATTTCGGACATTGTGTAACAGATGAAAATCACTTGGAAGTGAAGTAAAGTCCAAGGATGCCAAGGCGTGCATTTTACATCTAGAAGTATACTTAAATCACGAAAACGCCCATATACTCTTATCCGAAAGCGAGTCTTTCCAAAATTACAGGAATTTGTGTAGCCATAAATCCAAGATCGTGTTATCGAGCAGGAATATAAACAGTAATTTAATATAAATTAATACTTGCCAGTCCTGCATTATGTCATCAACACGAAATGAGTTAAATTAACTGTTAGTCCACAAAATTGTGACAAAACGCATTGAAAGTTTAAATTTTGGAAATTGAAGACCTTCGTTTGAGTGTTTTCCACAATTATTGGGTAAAATGAAATGTAAATACCTACTAATTAAATCAGGATGTATACAGGGTGATTATTGGTTCTAGAAAATCGGTTAAATCAACAAATTACTAGCGCTTTTACCTCTGGTTAATATGCAAACTGAACAATACACTTCTACAAAAAAAAAACAAAAGAAAACATTCCTTTTTGAATGGACTACCCTATATATTTCTCAAAATTTTGAAAAGTAATTTAATTTCTAATATAAAAACACATTATTGTTCTGAAAAAGTAATAAATGGTTTGTGGTTCCTATTAAAGAAAGGTGTGTTGAATAAGAGGTACATATTTATGGTAAACTGCTTGCAACTCTATGCGAAACCAAATAGCTCACGTTCAAGTGTCAAAAAGGTTCAGATATATCATTTTTTTTAGAATACATTCTAAAATAATTGCTTTTATTAAATTTCCTCTGGTACCATATTATAAACATAACGTTTTTAGTATGAATGAGATACATTCTTTTTGTTTTTTTTTTTTATTTTTTTGGTTATCATTCGCTATTTATGAACAAAGAATATTTATACAATAAACTTATCATAACGAGTTATCATTTACCATGAGTTTCTCTCAAGTGATAAGGTATTTTTGGAATAAGCTTCCTTTATTCCCAAAACATTCGTCTTAACTACGGGCATTTCTGGGAAACTCAGAGTTTGCAATATTCTTCCAAGCAAAAAGTTGTTATCAAAATATCTATTCAATGGTATTTAAATGTATACATATTAAATGTAGACTAATTATTTCCAATATTACTTATTTCCTAATGGTCCCTCTTCTGTTATACGGTCTACCTACCTGTCTATCTCCATTTGTATCTAGTCATCAAGTAGACCCCTCTCACAAAGATGAGATGCACGTCAATACATTTACGTATCTCTTTCTTTATTGGCAAACACCGCGGTTACTAAATTCTTTCACTGTACATTTGTATCCTGCCTGGTATTTAAGGTACGTTCTGTTCCCTCTTTATGAACGTTAATACTAAGCCTGCAGAAACGAGTTGCGCTTCACGAAATTAGTTGAGACTAGACAGACTTCGTCTCATGAGAATGTGTTTGTGTTACCTACTGGTTTCCCCGAGAGTCGACAAAACACGTGTCTGTCAGGTCCTTAATTTCGCGCACCGAAGGTGTACTAGTTTCTGCAGGCTTAGTTAATACTTAAACGCCCAAAATCACAATAACCTACTGTAAATATTGGACTACAAACAACCTTTATTAGAAACTAGAAGTAGTTGATAGTTTCTTAATATTTATTCCAGAATAATGGTTAATGTATAAACCTTTTATAAAAGAAATTGTAATTTCTTTCAACACATCGAAAAATATACAGGATGTCCCATTTAAAAAATGGTAATTGTTTTAAAACTGCCTTATTCGATTTTTGTAATTGTCACATTTTTGTAGTACATTCATTGCAGCTGTTGCTTACTTAGCAAAGTTATCGACAAATGTCTAAGCGCTCTACACTGACTATACCTTTAAAGACAAATTCAAAGAAATGTGACTCTACCCACTTATTCCTATATTACGTTTCGAAAAAACTAACGGAGTTCCTAAGATGTCGCGAACAGAAAAGTCGAAAGCGCAGCTAATGAATTTAAACACCAAATTCGCCATTGTTAACTACAAAACGGTGGAATCTTTAAACATTTCTACAATAACATAAGAACAGCTACTATTTCTCATTGTTACTTTTGCACTTTTCTTTTTAACGAAATAGATTAGCTTTGAAATCAGGTACAAAAGGAAAAAAATTAAGATATGTAAACTAATAAGAATGCAAAGTAGTGCAACCCTGACCGCTTCTCCAGTGATGATAATCGGCTTATATTCAGCATGTAAAAAAGAACAAAATAGTCAATTACCTTTAAATATGTTAATTAATTGATTTGTTCAAGTTGTAAGAGCCAGATTTATTTGACAATGTTAACACTTCCTAAGCCATCTGAATTCTTTTGGAGAACACTGGTCTTAGGAATTTCGTAATATGTTTCTTGAAATGTCATAAAACGAAGCGGGTACAGTGACATTTTTATGTTTTGTCTCCTCCTTGAGACGATATATCTATACTTTCTACGACTTGTAGCCGTACGCTTGGATAATCGTAGGATTCGTAGGTAGATTTTATTATTTCCATTATAGTTTATGATGGGTATTCCCAATAAACGCCGTTCTGTGCCTTTATTTGCTGAACGTAAGTGCACGCGGAAGATAGTATCGATATTTAGTCGTCGCAAGGGGAGAGACAAAACATAAATCGGCCAGTGTACGTCCAATACTGTTAAATTTACTGATAAAGCGACTTCCCAACATCTTATTTGAATATTTTAGTGATGACATCATAACTCTATAAGTGTAATGTAAAACTATGGAAATACTACAAAAATGTAAAAAAAAGTATTAATCGATTTGTTTTTTTGCATTTTTTTAAACAAGTATAAACAGAAATATGAATGAATCTTATGAGTTACTTTTTACTAAATTGATTCAGATGATTCTTATTCGTATTTCTACAATTATAAATCAAAACGCTTAAAATTTAATAAACCAGAAACATTTTTAAAGAGAAATAACCAGAAAACAGTGATGAAGTTATAAAGCAAATGAAATCCAGAAGGTTTTCGATTATACAAACAATTGTTGCAATTTGTACAACCTAATGTAGTAACTGCACAATTGTATATGCAAGTTTACTACGCTGTCAGTTTTCTTTCCTACAATGTTGTTCCACTAATTGCTACAAATTGTTCGCATGACGGATCTTAGAACTATTTGTAGTGTGTGTATTTGCCACAATTGCAAAAGTTCTTTCTGTGTGAAAACAAGTAAACTTATAATTAAAATTCATTTGATTCATAAAAATTATTACGTATCAGGAACTTCTAATGCAATGCAATTATAATTATACTTTAATAACTTTGTATAACCATTATTTAATGTATCTGAGCATAAAGCAGAAAATAATGTAATTTTCCTATATCCCAATAAATCTAGTTGCACCAGCATACATGGCTATGTTAATTATTAGTACAACTGTACTTTTAGCCCGAAGATATGCTAGATCACTATAACCGTACTTAGTTAAAGGAAATTAACCATCCGAAGACTACATATTATAATATGCATTCAGATAAAACCTATACGAAGACAATTATTAATTATGTTGCTAATTTCTATATTATTGTAGGTATCAGATGATAATTACCTTGCAAGTTATCTATTTCTAAAAGTACTTAGCATAATTATTATTAAATGCAGATATGAATAATGACGGACGGAATTGTTAAAATATATGTACCCTTAAAGTTTATCCTAACAGTAAATGTTTCATTAAATCACTGTTCTCTTACACAGAATTAGAACTATTACGTTAGCGGAACATATTATGCTTCAACATTCAGGTTACTTAAAATATTTACTTTTTCATCTAATATTTTTTCCATTTCCTACGGTGTGTAAAATATCAAGTACTGGTATTATATTCTACATATAGGATCCTATAAATAGTGATTGTATATTTTATTAGCCGGTGTGTTAATAAATTGGCCTGAATCTGAATTTGGCAGAGAGTAAAAAAGGGATTTTCTAATCACGTTTTCAATTGATGCTGTTAAAGATATTAAACAGAGTCAACGTTCTCAGTTTTACTTCGATTCCCGTACTAGAGTTATTTTTAGGCGGCCATTTTGAAGTTTTAGAAGAAATAAAATGTACCTCGTTCGCATTTCGAATTTGTTAATGAAATCTTATAGCAGGTCAGAGGAAACGAACTGATTTTAGAATAAACCACGATCATTATCGAATCATATAATTTTTTGGTCTTTTATTAAAAAGATAGCGAAATTCCTAGTATGGGGAATATCACAGAAAGGATATTGTAATACATACTAGCATAAATACGCAATGCTAGTGTTACGGCACAAGGAAATAAGTTTAAAAAATACAAATTACCAAAGTATTCAAATAAATGTAACAGTATTAAAATAAAACACGGATACTTAATTAGACAAACATGCTGTATTGCTATAATTGACATTTAGACAGACAACTTTCTATATTTGTCGTAAATTTTTAAGTATCAACTTGATATTCCTTCGACAGTATGAATAAATAAATTAAATAGAAATGTTACGAACGCTACTATTTAACACGCTCTCTCTATTCAAATATATAAATACCGTGTTTTTTTAATGACCATTTACAATGAAAATTGCACTTTACAACATTCACAAATTATACTACTTTTGAATACAAGTTACTTCTAAATCCGTCTATCTTCTCCAGTTGCTACCTACAAAAAGGCAGCGTCTCTTCGCTTCCAGCATCAGCGTGAAGTGTTATCATCGCGTATTTGCAACCGTAAAACGTGGGAAGCTATTATTTTATGCCAGGAAGAACCACTATATGAGGGTTGCCTTTCATGTATTGCGAATTGGCAGCCCTGCTTCTGTTTGGCGCGATGTGATGTTTGCATCATACAATTTGGTAGATTTGACAGCATATGTTCGTCCTCGGAACGTTGTGTCCTACAAACGCCATTTGTTTTGTTTTCAGTGCGCGTTCGGCCACGAAATGGAATTAATTCGGGAACATTTTCGTGCGATGATCTTTTACGAGCTTAGACGTGAATTATATAAACAACAGTGCGTAGATCCACTTACTTCGATTTTTGGTGATGAAGTCCAACATTTAGCCACTGTATGACATTGGTTGAAAGAACTCAATCGTGGTCGAACTCCGCTGACATAGATTTAAAGAAACCCATTGAAAATAAATATTGCATGAACATTCAATCGTTGGGTCCCCATCGCTCAACAAAAAGCAAGTGGCGATTGGCGGAAAGAAATGCTTAAGACATAGAATCCCGGTGCTTCCATAAACCATCTACAACATTGTTGTAGGTGATATATGGGTATGAGTCTGAAAATAATTGATGTTCTCATCTTTCAATATGAGCGTAACTTTGAAGCAAATGGTCGCCTGTCTTTTCGGAAAAGCTGGACATGTGACAACCATGGATACACAAACATTTGTTTGCCAGAATTTTCCGGAGAAATACCAAAAGCGATTGTTCGAATCGTTGCCCGCCATGACTAGTGCGAGTAGCAAACTTTGACCGTTCAAACTTGATGGGTCATCCAGCGTATGGTCAACCTGATTTAGCGTCTAAGATTTTCTTTTCGCTCCTACGCTCCACAGTGGGCGGTTGATGCTTTCAAAACCCGTGTTTTAGAAATATCTCACTTATTATGGAAGAAATGTTATGTAAAAATATCGATAATCACGAAGAATATATTGGAAAACAACAAAAAGTTTCCGACAGTTAAAACGTCTGAGATAGGGAAAGAGGGCCAAAAAGATGGGATTCTCGCTTCATCGTCATACTTAGGCATCGTTGCTAGAGTTTCGTCGTTACTCCTGTTGTACTTTAATGCAAATGGTTAAACAACGCGAACCACACGGATTATAGCGTCATTGTTAACATCACAATACATACGTTCTGAGAGCCATATGTTTGCCTTTAAAGGTTATACTTCTAGCTTTAATTACAATTGTCATTGTCGTAACTTTTAATCCGTTCGTTACAAACTGCAGCTTTAAGCTATTCTATCAAAAACATTAATATCCTAAGAGCAGAAATGATTCCTTTCGTTTAATTTATTACTTAAGTATTGGTTTTTCTTAAGAGTGTCTAATACTAAATGTAACTGCACAGAAGGATTAGGCATAATAGTTTACCTAAGTTTGTTGTCGCAATTTCCGTATCTTACGTACAAAAAGCACTTTATTCGTAATTTCTAAAAGGTTTTACGAATTCCATAATGGAAGATAAAATAGTCGCATTTCAGTTATACACACGATACTGACGTATGTATAATATGGAACAATAATCTAATCGATTTCTAGGTAACGCTTGTTTACAAGAGCGCCTCTCCTCACATAATATTTGATTAGCACAGTTTCACCTCACCGTAAAGAGGTCTGCATACGGCTTTCTTAAGATACGCGTGAGATGTTACAATAAGCCCATTTTTTTTTGCGATGTGAGTATACATTTCATATAGATATAAATGGGTTGTTGAGATAATTTAGGTGCGCTGTTGTTGTGCTAGATGCTTTTTAAACCTACGCGTTTCATACACATTTATTTGAAAATTATAGTAATATCAAATAGAATTTAAGAATTTTTTAAGGATAAACAATGCACACTGAATCGATATTTTTCGTAAAGGTATTTAGCTTTTTTTCAAGAAAAGATATATTCACTTCTGATAAATTTTGCACAAGCATACTTAGCTATTTCGGAAAATTGTGTTTATCACATTCACTTTGATATAGCTCTAAGTTCTAGAAACTAGTAGATGCACTGAAGTTCAAAATTGTAACAAAAAAAAAAATTATTAATTGCATTGACCTATTTTAAAAATAGAACACTCTGTACACAAGACGGTTTCAAAGTACACCTCAAATCAGTGATTTAAATTACGTTTTAAAATTTCAACAGTACTGCCAAGTTTGTATTTCTTTCATTTTCATAACTAAATCCACCCAAGTTTTTTTTTAAGACATAAGGAAGCCCTAGTTTCTTAAAGGTTTTGTGAAAATTTTTAAGCACCCTGTACAAAGAATTGTAACAAATAAAAGGATAACGGCACTTATCAAACAAAATGATAAATACTATAATTCGCCTTTTTTTTGAAAACATTCAAACTTTAGAGAAAATATAATTTTAAGGAATCCAAATTGCGTTCAATAATTTGAATCAGGGAGAAAGTCTACGTAAGGCGTTGGCGAAACAGGATTGTTGTGACTCATGACGGGAATGTCCAAATAACAAGGTTCGACCAACGGTTGTAAATAAAAATAATTGAACCGGAAACAAATCAAAAGGTCAGTTAACTTATCTTAGCAGAAATCAAGATCAACATACTCGACGTATTACAGAATGGAAATACATCTATATCCACAAAATATGTACACAGTGATCCAAATTAACGAACAAACAAATTCAAACAGTTCAATATATGATATAAAAACTCTATTAAAGAAATGTTTAATTACGTCGGAAATTCCGAGGAAATATAGTTCATCGATTAAAGCCGAAAGATATTATTTAATTAACATTAATTAATTAATATATTTCTTTAAGTCTTAAAGGCACACGAGTATTATATTATATTTGCAGATAAATGACATCTAAGTATTAAAAAGTGAACGTTCTTGACATCAAAGTTCCCGTGGTGTAGTAGTTAACACGCAGATCCGGCAAGCAAGGGGTATCAGGTTCGACTCCTTACCGGGACGAGATATTTTCAAGTGTTTAGTTACAATTCCAAAGAAATTTCAGAATTTTATACTTCACTAATGGAAGCCAAAATACATTTATCTGTAGACTATTCTAAAATAACTGATAAACTAAAATAACTCTAGTTTATTTCCGTTTCATAATACAATTTACACGATATGCATAAAATTGCGGCTCTGAGAACCGTATCATACAATACTTCGTATGCAACTTCATCAGTGTATTAGATAAAAAGAAACTTGTTGGTTTGACTCTCTTGTGTATATTTTCGTTTTTTTTTTTCGACCCCAAAAAATGTAGCGGATCGCATGGCGGTACTGTTGCAATTAAGGGAGTCACTACCGTTTTTCGGGCGAAATGTGAATGTTGTCTTTTTACCTTAATATGTTCGGCTTTATTCAACGGATGTTGTTTTCCTTAGTTTCATTTTAGTCATTTAGGTACTGTTTTCCTATTCACAAGTTTTTTATTTGCAGCGTGATTTTTTTTAAATATTTACCAGACTCGGTGAAAGACAACAGAGAGAGAAATCTGTACGCCAACTTTAGAGATTGATAAAGAATCAATGACTACAGAGCAGATTACAGACTGCAAATTCAAAACTAGTTTAGAGGAATAAAGTAAAAGAAATCAGTGGCATCCGCCGACTAGTTTCACAAAAAATAAATTTTTACAGGATATATGTGGCGAATATTTCTGAATAAAATAAGACTAAGAAAAAAGAGAATTCGTTGAATAGAACCGGTGATATTGAGGTTAAAGGAAAACATTCACTTTTCGGCCGGAAAACGGTACCGACCAGCTTAAAGTCTAGTATATGTCGAAGATTAAACCAAAATGTTGTGTTCCATTAAGAAGATATTTCTATTTCTTTTCTATTTACTGTACATATTATTAACCAACATGAAAACTCTACCAGTTTGCTAAGTTAGTTGATCTTCTAGATACATTAACGATGAAGACAGCAATAGTGATCCGCCAATGTGGATCAACCTGTATATTTCATAAATTATATACGATAGGTTTTTGAATTCGTATTGCTGCAACAAAACATCGAACTTAAAATGGGTTAATCTACTTTTCCCAAATTTTACCTTTTCTGTTTCGTATTCTAAGCAAACGACACAATGGCACAATGGCTGCTCCATATAAATGTCAAATGAGATAGGCAATTAAAGTGCAAATTTGTAACCTTCTTTGGTAAAGAAAACAACGTTTGATTTGCATATCGCGATGTATTATGCATCATTTAGTATAATAACGTGTTCGAATTTCACAAAAAGCCAATATGTTTACCGTAGACGTTGGTCTTCTCCCGAGTCACATTAACATAACCACGGATCAGAGCAATGCATGGACGACCTCACTACACTAGAACAGTTAGCTTATGTACGCGTTATGGGACTTATTTTAGCGTAACGTTATTCTAGCGGGTCACTTAATAAATTCTTCGCATTTTTGTCATTTATCTCGGATAATTTTCTTAAAGATAGCTATAGGAACATAGTATCTATCGGCGATGCTATATATCGCTTATTAGAAGACGTTATAAGGCAGTCAACCAAGATTTATGACCCTCGGTTAGCGGTTTCCCATTTTTTTTATGAATTTATTGGATTATATCTGACGCCAGCATAAATGCGTTTGAGATTTCCCACCACAGCAAAATAAGATGAAATATTACGGATGATGACTATATGCGTTTTATGCATTAAGCTTTACAACGTACTTTAATGGTGCTTCTACCGTTTCTATCACTGATCTGAAGTCAAATTTCCCACGGTAATGTTGCTATTTGGTAATATACTTGCATCATACTAATTCAATCTATGTGATTTAAAAAGCTACTTTACGTATTATGCAATCACCTTAATAGCAAAGCAAATTTTAGAAGGGAATATGAAAAAGAGTTCTATACACGAAGTTGGCCATAAAGCAATTAGATTTATTATTATAGATTATAGGTAAATCATAAGTTTTATTGTGTATGTATATGTAACTTGGTAGATAACTCCTTAGCCTTACTGTAGATTTATTTCGGGATTTCGTTAGAAATTGTTTGTTTAGCGTCATGCACCAAGTCAAGAATGGAAGATCGAATCTAAAATCTTTGTCAAATTTTGCTTTATTATTTCTGTTAAGGGGGAAAAAACGTCCTACATATATATATATGTATGTATAATTTTAACCTGAAGAGCAAAGATGAATCACTTCAATAACGGATATTCACAAAAGTTGTTGTGGGATTCGGGCTTTCAAAGAATTGCTTCCACAATAAACGAGATAATGGGTGCCCTTAATAAAATGGAAGCTTAGAATTCGCCAAATTGCATCACCTATCACATGCTAGGGAATCTGAGAAAGACGGTTAGATTGTTTTTCTTTTCATTTATGCGAAAATCTTTGGATGCGGAGACTGTTGACAAGGATATCAAATCGTTTCTAACAAAGGTTTTTTTCCGAAGAGGAAGAGATTTCTTGAACACAAAGTTGCTTAGAAGTTAGCAAAAGCTAATTGATTTCTTCCTTCAAAATTTGCACACTTAATTTGGAATTGTCGGCAAGAGCAGAGCGTTTGTTTCATGGTGTAGTGAACCCAAAGCAAAAGATTTTCTGCTTTGGTTACTTATTACAGAATTGTAGTTTTTCCATTGAGAATGCTTCTCAAAATGTTTCCTTTGCTTTTATAATTTTCATGTTATGCCTTTTCGACCGATACTACTTTTTCGTGTTTTCTACCATTCTTTCATTGTAGTTCTTCAAGTTTCCAAAGAACGTAAGCAGCTTTTGACCATTAGATATTATTAAGAAGTATCACCAAACAAAAACTAATATACCTACACTTAAGAACACCTGCATTTAATTGAAATTATTAGAGCGCCGAGTTTCTAATGAAGTAGGTGCATTCCGATTTGGTGTAATTAGACGATATGGATTTTTTCCTGGTGTTATCAAGTTATATATTTTTGGTTTTCTAATTACGTAATAAAATTTCCCAAATAAAGTTAATAATATTTAAAGGACACTTTGTAATTAGATTTTGTGGATATCTTCGATAAGCAAATCAATCCGAACATTACCTATAGCTGCTACGTTCTTCTTAGGTTTCCTACTTTGCTTTCACTTTTTCTTTGAAATAGTTTTTAAACTCAACACCAGCAAAGTCCCTAACCTGAACTGTATGTGTAACAAACTAATTCCTTCCAGGTAGATAACAAGAGATGTTACCTACTTCAAAACGTTTTGCAATCTGACACTTCAGTGTTACATTGTTGCTAGCAACTCTAATGCTTGCTTTCTGTGAGCGTTCGTTATGAAATTGGAGATGCACGCGTAATAAACCTACAAATATACTAGAAAGCTACTTTAAAGTTATTACCTTGTTTTGTTGGCGAAACAAAGAAATTGTAGGCCGTTTAAGCGGTATACGAACTACAAAGAGTCCGTTTACCGCGGCACCATATGCTTAAATGTACAATTAAAATGTGGGAAAATAGTGTATAATGTAACTAAATTGCAACGCACGCACATCAGCGTGTACCATACCTATCTACTTCATGCATTTTAAAATCACGTATTAGAAATCTGTCAAAGGCAAACGTCGGATCGTAAAGATCTTCCGCGGAATGGATTTATTATGACATTCTTAGAGTAATGGAGTACTTTGACGAAAATAAAATTCAAATACAGTTTTATACGATTTCCGCCGTCAGAACTAAATTTAACCTAAAGTAAAAGTCATGGTCACAAAAAGAAAAAAGAAATTGAATAGCAAATTAGCCTCACTCAAGTCTCACTAATTGTATGGGAAATAAAAAGCCAGATACCTCCGTATAATTTCTATCAATTAAGGAGTGCCAGTAACATTAGACCACATACCTCTTGCTATTTGTGTAATTCAAATGGACACAATAAGATATTTCTAAAATTAAGCTTGTTTAATTTTGGCAATTTAGAGTTGTATATTGGTATATTGAGTATTGTTATTAGTTCTTGTACGATGTAAGGATGACCAGGGTTAAGAATACATGCTTTATGCCTTTTAGCTGTCAGATTTTTTAATGAGAAGTATTCTAAATGAAGCAGAGAACTAGTTCTGAGCAAGAGTCCAACAGTATATGTACAGGTATACGATAGAAATTATTATACCAGGAACAGCTCGTGTTATCTTTAGATTTATAAATACCTATATTGCTAATAATTCACTTCATCAGGAAAGAGGGCAGCACAGTCTGATATAATTTGCTTTTGCGATAATTGTAAGTATCTCTTTCTATTTAAATTTCCTTCAATAAAAAAAGGACCAAAAATTCTAAGCCAACTGCGAAAACTGAGAATGATGTACTGGACACCAGTACCGATTTTCCGACGTCCAACATCTGCAGTTTTCATGGTTTACATGTCCATTAAGGCAAAACGTCTGAGAAAATAGTATTATGTACAAAATGTTGATTGTAATTGCGTATTTTTAACATTTCCTCGCAAAATTGGAGATTCCTAACGGAACCATCTTCAATCAATTAATGAACAAGCTTAATCTTGTAAGGCTTCAATTTTCCCATTTTAAAAGTTTTTGTTACAGATAACTGAGATATACTTTAATCAAGTTACGATTACGATTACGAGTTAATCACGATTTCTATGATTTCGAGGGGCTCGAATCACAAATACATAAATCTGTCGTATGTCACTGTTTAGAATCATGTTCTGCAGTAGATTTATAAAGCTGGATTCTTAATCTTAAGAGCAAGAGAAAATCTAATGACGTTTCATTTATGGGAGCAAAATTCTGTGATCTAATGTAAGAGTGTCTTTGTACAGATTGATTTAAAAAATCAGCGTTCTTCAGCGTGAAGACATCTTCACAGTACCGATGCTTCTGATAATCTTCACCCTATTTATGTTCTGCACATTTATCCAACACAGATTAGCTCTTAATGAAACCACATCCACACCCTTGAATTTCACCTCTACTGAAAACAAATGCTTTTGTGGAACTGCTCATTAACATGATTTTAGTTGATTAATACAGACATACGAACAAAAATAAAATCATGAATCATGTGTCATACATGCCTCAAATAAAGCCTACTAGCCTAACTATATATATAGCCAATATATATAGCTATAGCCTAACTATTGTGTTGAAGAATCCTCTGATTTGTCAGAATCGCTTTAATGTTTTCTAAACAAAGAATTGTGAAATCGGATGTTTATTAGGTTCGACGTTATTAAATAAATCGCTAACGTCTTTCCAAACTTCTTCACCTAACTCTACAACCTAGCATCATAAGGTTTGAATTCTTTCACATTCACTTAAGATTGCTACTTTTAATGCTGATAATTCTTGCGCAGAATTGATGATTAACGTAATACGCATAACACCTAAAAATGTGCATTTAGTACTTTCTGTTGTTTATCGAATGTTTTCTGTTAATTATAACTTGACTCTAAATTATCATTTGTTGTTTCATAGATGAGTTGATGTATCTTAGTTTTAGGTTTGTATTTAAAGAAGGTCGGCTGACTAACAAACAGTTGAAGGAAAATAAAATCTTTTGTCAATTATCCCGATAAGAATTTAATGCATAACCTTTGTTTCAATTTTTTTTTTTTGTAAAATGCAGGAACACGACAAGAGAAATGGTGTTTCCATACTTTTACCTTACTCTGTATATCTTCTAATAAATTATAAGTTAAAATGCTAAAAAATGCAAGTATCAATTATTAAAAGGTGGGTGTATAGCACTGAGGCCTGAACGATGTCGGGGGCCACAGCCTAAATGTGAACACAGACTACGATGTTTTATATAGACCTCCCCGCGCGAGTTAAACTGAACGGGCAAAATTGATAGTGAGTGTGTTAAAACTGCAAACTTCCCCAACGAGAAAAAGACTCTGTGGTTGCTTACATCACGGACTTGACTTGCTCAAGTCCATTAAGGTGTCGACTCTGCAAGGTAAACCGTGCAGTTTTATTTCGGCTTAACATATGTGTATTTTCGGTGCGCGTACATGTACGACAATTTCCTGGAACTAAGAATGAATCAAAGACATTATATTAAACAGTTTTATTCTTTTTTTAAAACGGCAAGCATTACACTGCAAGTTTCTGGTATTATATCAAACCTGAGATGAAATGGCAGTTTTTAAATCTTCACAATTTATTCCTGTTTCGAGGAATCTTAAGTCTTCTTGAGGTGAAATAGAGTGTCTTAAATTTACTAATTGAAAATATGCCTCCTCATCCATTCGTAAGTTGTTGAACCAATCTGTGGGTTCTATTCTTAACTCATTTAGTAGATTAGTATGTGATATTGTTCTTCTCTTGAGCAGCCACGCCTTTGACCTTTTTTCTATATTTAACTCACTGCCACCGCAACTCTCTGCAAACAGGTGACTTCGTTTATATATATATATAACTAAAACCGTGTGTATAGGCACCTAGTGTGTGGACATTGTCGATATACGACACAAACGTAAATCTGTGCAAAAACAGTGTGTGTACATCTTAACAATGTTTAAAGGGATTAACGCTCGATTGTTACAATATTCGAATATTATTCTACTATTTGGAATTGGTTGCTGAATCCTTTTCGTTCTCTTTTTTTTGATCTTGAAGAAGTGGAAAATTATTTTTAAAAAGCGACTTTATTTTCACGTAATAAAAAGAACATTATGACAAAGATGGAGGGTACCGGGTATCTTCCCCTTGTTATATAGTTTTTTCTGAAAATAATTTACGTCATGCTGAAGACTGCAAAAATTTTAATAAACTAAAATTCACAATTAGAATGTCAACTAAATCCGAGATTTAACTTTAAATGTCTCCCGATTCTGTTTCAACTTAACAAATGATTTAACAGCATTGGGAAAGAAGAAAAGCTTTATCGTTGCAACACTACCGAAGAAGATGATCGAATCAATGGTTTAAAAATGGCATTAATAAATGTTTGCTTGGTTTTCAGTATCGGCGATGCAACTAATACAGGGGTTCTTCAAGTGTCTTTAGATATCCCTACTACAAGAAAACAGCTATTTAATTAAAATACGCTACTATGTAGATTTCGTGAAATCAATTTTTTACTATCTAGACGCAAACATAAACGTCCGCCAGACAAACAAATATAGAAAATATATATACCTTCGTGGAGCAATCGTAATTATTAACTTTAATGAGACAACTGTTCCTCTACCTCGGAGTCCAAGGAACGTTGCTTGCAGGTTGAAGCGTCCTTGAAATACCTTCACAAACACTGTAAGCAGACCTAACTTACCCTCGTTCAGTAAACACACGTAATGCACACTACAAGCCCGATACGTGCTACTGAAAAACACGTTTCTTGTTGTAGATGTAGAGGAACTAGTCTTGCCTTTGGTCTTGGATATAATCACGGTATTTACAGCAATTGTACGCCGAAACGCCATTTATATGTAGCATAAAAGATAGAATCTGACACAAATCTTTTTAAATTACAGCAAAAAAATAAAAAGATACGTCTGTAATAATACCACTTGAAAAGAATTAATGGGATATAAAAAATTATTGAACTTAAAATTTTTGGACTCCAACTTGTTTGCAGATATACAGAGTATTTCAAGAAACTCGTCAGTTAAAAGTTTTAAATATGTTATTATGAACGGAATTCCGAAATTTTGAGATAGGAAGCTCTAGCACTGGAACTATTCATTTAAAATATTTTCATCTACGAAATACTTCCGGTTGAAGCGGAAGTAGTTACTAACTCTTTTACTTTAAATACAATTGTGTACTTTCTTTCAGCTTAATCGATTGTACATACTACATGTAAATAATTGCAATTAGCATATCTTACCCCCAAAGAGTTATCGATGCTATAACTATCTATTCGAAAATTCTAGAGTTCTATTCATAATATCATTAATAATTCTAACTAAGGAGTTCCATGAAATACCCTGTTAAAATACATTAATTGTATTTGTTAATTCTTCCAAGTTTAATGCAATTTACATATGCAGATTTTCTGTTTATTTGAATTTTTGGCATTGCCAATAATCATGGAGCTTTCTTAGTTTACTTACAAGTTTATTTAGTTTAACATGCTGTTGGTCTGAAATGCATGCAATTGTTTAGAACACCTATAAGCAATGTTTTATGATCTGAAAGCTATAACAGTTTGCTTTATAACAGTTCAATTTTTGAAATCTTCATTACTCCACGCAGATATAGGATTTTGATGATGAAGTGTATCTGTTTTTTTTATTTTTTCGCTACTGTTTTAACAATTCCAGACATCTGCCACTCCGTGCGCTTTTTTCTCTTCAGTAACACTCTTGAAGTTTAAAAATACAGCATGTGCATATGAATTGCCAAATATATCTAAAAATTGAAATATTTTCTGGTAAAACTAGCTGAGGAGTATTTCAAGCAAAATAATAAAAACACAAAATAAAGCATATATCTATTCATCTTTTAATTCTATTCACTAGGAAGATCTATTACATATACCTACTTCTTCAATGTGCAATATCTCAAACGACATTGAAAATAAGAACCAACTATTTTCACTTCAAGTATGCTATTTGCATTCAGCTAGATCTTATTAACCGAATATATGCCAAGAGCGTTATTTTTCATTGCGGCTGTACGAAGGAATTCTGTCACGTTAGAAATTCCTTTAGGTATATGAAGCTTAGCACGGCGTAACTCTAATACACAAACAACATACATACTTCCGCTACATACTTAGTTTCCGTGCGTGCGTTTCACTTAGAATATCTTTGCAGCGAAGAGTAGGTAAAAAAAATATGCGTCGATAAGTCGGCGGCAATGTTCGATAATTGTCAGACAACGAACGCAAATCCTAAGTGTTCCGAGGTTGCCGAGAAAATTGTGCAGATATTCGGATGGAGGCATACCTATAATGTGGAAAAGTTACAGAGGAATGTACCGGCCAGAGAGACGACGCGCATTTCTATCACAAGGCCTACTACTGAATATATTAAGACGAATATCTTAAAGGTAAGAGATCGTATTAGTTAGTCAGGAATGTGTTTAGTTTTTTTTTCCTGACTAGCCCGTATAGATACACAAACGAATGTGACTGTATGATGCTGTGCGTTGATTACGACGAATACATTTTCTAACATGATATTTACAGTTAGTTTTTATGAAGCGCAGACAAAATTGTTGTTAGACGTTTAGGCATGTTTGTTGAATAGGGGGCAAAAAAGTTATTATATTTAATCAAAGATGCTTAGAATGTACACAATTAATATTTAAAAAAGATGGCTTAAAGTTATGTTAGGGTTTCCACCGAGATTTTAATTAACAAACAAGGTATATTTAGATACTAAACACAAAAAAAAAACATGAATTATACAATTATACATTCAAGTGTTTACGATTAACTGTCAAATAAAATTCAGATAAGGAATTTTATCGAAGTCTTGGAAAATACAGGGAACAAATTTTAAAGGTCAATTAATCGGTGATCAATATCAATTTCATAAGATCATTTCCTGGTCGTACCGCTTTCCCTTCCTTGCAAAATTAGTTTTTAAAACCCAACTACTAATATGTACAACCACCAATATATAACTTAAAGACACTTGGATTAATTATTTTCCAATACTTTTTGTATCTTAGAAAATCAAATACAAACTGTTACAACATACGAAGGATATTTGTTAAGTTTTTACAGAAAGCAATGAAAAAAAATATTTTTTTGATACAAATCATTTTATTGTTTTCCGAAATACATTCGCTACTAAGATTTATACACACTGCAAAACATGGTTTGTGAAGGCTTCTACAGCTTCTTGAGGTAATGCTGTTGATGTATTTTTTGTTTGACATTCGAGGATCAAATGAAGTCGCTAGGCGATAAATCAAGTGAATACCGGCAATGAGATATTAATTCGATGCTTTTCTCGCTCAATTAAGCTATTTGACGTACTGTGTGAGGGATGTCATGATGAAAGATAATGTGAAGCTGTCGAATGTTTTTCCTGATTTCATGGATGACTTCGTGCCAAATGAATTGTTGTATGCCATTCTGCATTAATTGTTCTTCAATCTTCCAAAGCTATGCATACAGCTTGCCCCATACAGCGAAAGAAACAAACAATAATTCTCTGATAAGTGCTTCGTGAATGAACAACAAACTTTTGATGGATTCGGTTCATCTGGGAACGCCCAGTTAATTGTTGCATAGTTTCCGGCACGTACGAATGTGTATCAAGTTTCATCGCGACGTTGTATGCGGATTTTGCAGCTCCTCTGTTGAATTTTTTGAATATTTCCTTACACCAATTGACACGAGCCTTTTTTGTACTGAGAACAGATCTTTCTCACACCTAAATGTTTAATTTATTATAGTCTTCAACTCACTGTAGCTTTCATGCCCATCCTCTTCAATCATGTTGCTCACAACAGTCTTTTCTGACTGTGCTTCATCACAAAAGTTGAACGAAGCGAATCGAGGCATTGTCGTTGTGTTAATCCTTTACGCATATTATAAACTATCACCAAACGAAAACTTTCACGTGAAATCTTCTTTTTTTTCACAAGATTGCTTTCTTTAAACGTCCACTGTAAACAAACTACTCACTCGATTTCTGTGCTGTCACTGCTTCAACAATAACCAATGTCAGATTTTAAACCTAATACGCTACCTCTAGTCCAGATCATTATTTATTAAATACATGTTCACCACACCAACCATCAATTTGCTTAGTTCTATTATGAAATACGGAACTGAACAAGTTTTTGTGCACCTTGATTGTGGCTGTACATGACCACAATTTATTCTAGACCTATAATTTCATATAAAAACCTTTTCAGCAGTAACACATCTCCGTCAGACTCGGTAGGTAATTTATATTTAAATCTAGTTCTACAACCAGGCCAAAGAATGCTCTTAGACTTGAGTTCCCTGCATCAGGCGAAAATGTTCTACCATAGTCAATACTAAGTTCTTGCTTAAATCTTTTAACCGCCAACCTAGTCTTGTACTACGAGCTGACATTCAACATCCTTCAAATGTAGCATTCTATAAAATTGAAGAATATCTCGTATACCTCCGTGGCGCAACCACCAACCCCAGCACCATGCAAGAAATGCAGCTTCAATGTCCTCTACCTAACGATTTTCATCTTTGGAAAGGGAAGAAAATCTCATAGAGCCAAATTAGGCGAGTACACCGTGGATGAGGAACACTGACCTCGTTGTTTTTTGCCAAAAAATTGTTGTCCGATGAAACCTCCTCGTTCCTGCGCAACTTCTTACCCGCACTAAGACATCACGATAGGACTATGTATCAATCATCTAACCTGGAAATATGGAATTTTTCTGGATAATCACATCAAAAATTGAAAAACAGGGTCGTGCTACCCGCCGAGATGCTAAGAGCGGCACAAGGGCTTTGACGGTCTATAATTTTACTACAAAAAGAGAGCAATTGAAATTATGCACCACACTTGAAAAAAACTGAACGCGTTATAAACGGTCTTGAATTATCACATGAATTAAATCTTTTGCAAAATTCTGGTTCAGAGATCACGTCATCTCCAAGTAATAACTGATGTTATTACTGATATAAGTTAACATGCTGTATGTTAGAGAGAGGCAAGTGCGTGATTCAGAGAAAAATATTGATTTTTTCCATATGATATTCTGTGGGTGTTGTAATTGGTGTAAGATGACGCTAATTTCGGGATAAGATTATATCACTCACCCAAGCGTTATAAAAGACGATAGAAAGGGTGACCAGCATCTAAGCATCTGCGATGGACTATATCAAACCCCAACTGCCCAGGAAGGTAATTAATCCCCTTTACCTCGCAGAAGAAGATATTTCTGGCGTTCTGTCGTGATCAAAGGAGCCATGAACAAAGTATAAAAGGATTGGTGGTATTGCACCATTTAAGTGTTATGTACGTGTAAAAAATGAAACTAGTCACCATAGCCAAGAGGTCCGCAACGATATCACCAACCACCATTCCCGCCAACGGACGCTGTCTTTGTCAATCAACCACACCCATCGAGTCTTTTGTTTATTTTCACATTCCCATTTATTTTAAACCTGTTGCTCTGAGTCGTTTAAATCATATGTTGCTTTGGTTAATAGTAGTAATAAAGCTTACTTTTGTGTAATTCGTATTTTTTGTCGTTAACTGTAACATCTGCTATATTCATTATTTTTGTAATAAAAATAAAATCTGTTCTTTTTTGAAACCAATTCTTTTATTTATTGGTGCATAACTACTTAATTACTCGAGAACCACACAACCTGAGAAACTGAGGAACTAATTCATTAAAAGAGTATCAATTAAAAATAAGCATTTCTAAGTAGTCATTTTATTAATTTTTCATTTGGTTGTCAATCAGCCCCGGTGCAACTTTGTAACCGACACCGTTGTAACCGTAACAGAAAATTGGGGTTTGATATACCTCGTGTGTTGAACGGCATTTCCGGTGTAATGAGTATTTGGGAATTTTCATGTATGAATTCATGTGTTGACTGTAATGGTTTTTGATGATGTCACCCTGATAAAGAATGTTTCTAATAAAGAAACGTTTAAGTCTTTACAATTTTTTCCTTTCTAATTTGTGGAGCTAGTCGACGGTGATACTTACTTAATAATTACTTATTATTCCATTACTTATGAAAAGAAAAAGAAAAAAAAAAAAAGAAAAACCATTGTATGTAATTATATGCTTTTATCCGATTTCGTATTACCTTAATTTATCCATATAAATAAAAATAATCGCATTTGCTTTATGTAACCTCTCTATGCATTCTAGTCTTAATTTATTCTAATTTCTCTGTCGTCACTTCAATAATTATGACATTAAAATGGGAAAGGTTGGAAATGCTACGCCGCTAATAATGAAAACATATGTGGGCACTCGCGTAGTTGTGTGCGTTATGTTATACGTGCATACCACTTTCATCTACTTAAACAACCACAAGACTACAAATAGTACTAACAGGTAATGAAACAAAATTGACCGTGCGGAATAACGTGAGTACCTTTCACAACAACTTAGTGTGTCCTCGGTTTTTTTCTTGGATAACTTTTCTAGCGCGTACTAACGCGAAATGCGTGTTGTTTATTCCGCACGCGAAATTCTGATACATTTTTCTCGATTTTAAGTTAGAAGCAACTACACTATTCCATTTTCTATGGCGACTAGCGCGTTGATTAATCGCTGCTGGGGCAATTACAACGGGCAATCGTATCGGAAAGCATTGGACGCGTCTCGCGGACGATCACCAACGAACCAACTGGCCGATTACGACGTGATTAATGTAAATGCGGTGAACGTGTAGATGCTTTTGCGATAATAATAGATGATCGTTTGCGATCGCTCGTGGCGGTGAATTGTTATGCGTGCATAGATCGTTTTACATATGTCATGTTATGGAATCGTTAGGATAGTTAGAATGCTTCTATCTACATATCAAATGTGTTGTGATGATTAATAGTAATGGATAGGCAATGTTGTCGAACAAGTATTAGAACTAAGGAGCAAGTGTTGCAACGGTTACTACTTACTATATATTCATAAAATTACTTGATATTCTCGTAACTAATGGATTTATGTGGTAGAAGACATTTCAGAATTATGTATTATCTAACGATGTTTTATGTAATTATATCATTCAAAGTTTCTAGGACATTTTCACCATGATTTCTCCACTTAGTTTATCAATCACGTTAAAAGTTAACAAACACCTTGACATTTCTCTAAATATAAACCCAAATACACAGATTGATTTCAGGCAATTTCCTCGTTGCATTTTAATCAGACAAAACAATCTCATCTTGTGATAACAGCAGGAAGTTAATCAGAAATGATCTATGTACACATATACAAATATTTTGTTAAAGAAACCTTGAAGTAATTTGATTGAGAGAGTGAAAATTTGTAAGGCAGGTATCAATACCCCGGAATGAAAACACAAATCTTTCATTTTTTTTTATTTTTCTACACAATCCCCTTTTAGTAAGATACACTTTTCCTAACGTCATTTCTTTAACTCATTCAAGAAATATGTTTTTTCGAACTCCTCAAGGTAACCTTCTGTCCTAGTAATGGCCTCCTCCTTTGAGGTGATTTTTTTCCTTGGGTAGCCGCAGAGTAATAACTGTGGTAGCCACTCATACTTCAATTCATGAAATCTGGTCGCCAAAACCGCGAATGTGAGTTGGTACATTGTTGTGGCATAACAATTTTTTTTTCTTCGATAAATGGGGCCCTTTCTCCCCCTCGTCCAGTCAATCCAGTAATTAATGTAGTAATGCGCCGTGATTGCGATTAAAAAGTCAATGGGGACTATTCCCTCCGAGCTCAAACAATCGTGGCTATCACCTTTGCCGCCTTTGTTTTCTTTGAAACATATTCGCAAAAGTCCATTACTTTAACTGTCATTTCGTCTCAGAGGTATAGCAATGTATTCAAGTCATCAACAGTAATGATTCGTCGTAAAAATTCTTGCGGACTTCGCTTATAAATTTCATTACAAAATCGTCGGTACATACTTGTAATATTAGCATCACACACACAATTCGAGAGCCAAGTTTTCGTTTATCAGGTTAACTAAAAGTTGTTTAAATATTAAATTATATAATAATTGTTTATGTGTATAATTTTTCGTGATGGGCTTTTATTGTTGTAATTCTTTTGGCATTTGTTTAAATACTCATTTAAAGACCTGACGATTGTAATACTTTTGTAGAAAAATGAAATAAATCTGTGTCTATCTAATAAAATTCAAAACCAAATTTTTCCGGTTGAATTCCTATAAGTAACTTACATTTTTGCCGTCAGACTGGTTATATAATAAAACCATTGACCTTTACAGTTTTCTATCTGCAATTATTGCATTTTCTACTTAATTTATTCCGCAGACCTGTTCAACGATTGCAAAAAGTTTCGACGTCGATTATATATTTAAGCGCGTTATTCAGCATTATACATCTACGAATTGGATGTGCCCGTTTCTTTTGACTCTGACTGAAATCTCCTTGTTTAAATCATATCGCGTTTGTGTTAAAAATATCAAAAACAATAGCTACCTATTCGACGTACGAAATATGCATTAAACAAAAGTAGAGTCAGAAACAAAGGCATGAAATCTCTAATTTGTATGGTGCTAGTCATAGACCGTGAAAGGGTAAATGTAACGCTCACATGCAGTTGAGCGCAACAAATGCATATTTTATCTTTTTGCCTTATCGAGTTTGAGGTTCCACTGTGCCATTTCGCCCGCCATCATGGATTGTAAATAATTAATGTGAAGTACGAAACTATGTTCCTATTGTTCTTGTTGTGATATACATATACGCTTAAGGATACGGCGTAGTGATAATTACGAATGTATACCTCTAATTTCAAACATTTAATTGTGGCAGAGAACTGTGGGAAAATTCAGTATACAGTAACCAGTTCTTGAGACGTACAGCATCTCACCAACTTGATGTAAAGTTGACTTAGTTTGTGCTAATAATTGCAAAATCTTATTTACTGTAGATACATGAATGGAATTATAAAGAAATATTAACAATCATGTATCTGTAATAATCGTAATAAAGTAGACTTTGCAATTATCTACACAAACTAAGTCAACTTTATATCAAGTTAGTGAGATGCTGTATATCTTAAGAAGTAAAAGTGCATTCAACTTTATTAAAGCAATTTTTGTTAATACTTATTTATAATTCCATTCACGTTCCTGAATACTTTATAAAAAATCATAATAAAGTAGATTTTGTAATTATTTGTACAAACTAAATCAAAAATTGTTCTTCGTCGTATTTCACGAAATTCTCCCTGTCTCAGGTAGGATTTGAGCCTACGACTCCCGCTTGCCCAGCTAGACACGCTAACAACGTCACCACACCACACTTGGCTCTTCGACACGATATATCATTTGAAAAATCGGGTCTTTCTTGGTTCCTCCGACGTAATTAAATTTAATGAAATAAAATTTTCATTGACCACGCGATTTGTTCCTACGGACTCTGTGGTGTATTTGACTCCGCCAAACGATAACCTCACCGGAATTATTTTCGTAAATTTAATTACGTCAGAGAAACCAAATGTTTTAAAAATAAACAAACGGCAAAGTCAATATTCCACCTATATTGATCAATAAAAAGAATCCCATGATACACATTTGTTTGTGAGATTGCATAAGTAGGCTTTGTGAATAACGAATATGCACAGTGATTACCTTTAAACGATCTGTTTTAGGCATGCCTTGAATAAAGAATGTTGGTAATTAACATTACCTCACTAGCACCTTAGTTTCGGGCATTGAAAACGTGTAAGCTATCTTCTAATTGGAATAATGTATTAGTATAAATCCTGATAACATAAAAATGACGAATAATATAAATCGGATCGGATCGAAGCTGGTGCTGCTAAAAAGACATGGACCAGTTCTGGGAAACAACAAAAATTTTTGGTAGGATTTTACATCCATTACAGTTTTTACTTTTTGGTACCTCGAACGCTACCTTAGAGATACGTACTAATAGTAACTAATTCTCAAGCCTTAACATAAAAATGATCAGCTATTCTAGCCAGCACAATCTCGTAAATAACGTTCAAGAGGTCTCTTAGGTTATCATTTAAAGGGGCATAAAATTAGTATGTAGGCCACAACGTTTTCCATACCTTAATAAGGTTAGTCCTTCTCCTTTTAGAGTAGACTAATCTTGGTTTTGTAATGCGGTATTTATTTTTATAATAGGAAATTACATATATTCACTTAAAGTTTTTATTCTTGATATTTCACAAAATTGTTACCAAGATAAAGGTGTCTGCATTCTTTGACGCTAAATTTTTACCAGGCTACATTATACTTCCTGTAGATCCCATAAATAATAACTATGTGGATAAAATATCTTTAATTGTTTAAAATATCAGTTAATATTGTAATTAACAATAAAAAATTCGAAATTGGATGTCGGCGACAGCGTCGTAACGTTAGGTCCTACACCGAGGACGCTTTAATATAATAGATAGTATATACGACGTACTTGTCGTGGGAGCCCCTGCGGCTGTTTGGATTGCGTTTTTGGAACTACCACGCAGCGTCTTGTTCAAATTTCTGACGCATAGGTCTTCGAAAATGATTAATTTCTGGCCTATGTATGACGCAATAGAGCGAAATATGGTAAGAAAGTTCGAGCTATCCCTCCATAATCATACGATCTACCCCGTGTTAGGAGTTAGTTCTTCCGGCTTTCCCGTACCTATTATATTCTTAATGTATCGGACAGAGGAGGCGGATGTGATACAATAAAAATGAATAAAACACCTCTGTTATTTTACATTTTGTACCAAAGAATCCACGTATCTTACAACAGTTCCATTAAACCGTAAGATATTTTGATGTTCCGAAAAATAAATGATCTCTTTTGTATAACATTAGAAATTGATATTTGTACACAATTTCGTACAAAACGTCAATTTCTCAAGTTTCCAGAATTTCCTAGAGAATATGGAAGAGAATGAATTTAAAAGAAAATATTATTTTTACCCACAACTAAAGCGTTTCTAAGAAAGGTCAGTTTATAGTCAATTGAAACACGAAACAATATTGGTTCAGTTCAGTGTAAACAATGGAGATAATTTTAGAATACCTTTATTTAAGTAGCCCACTTAAGATAAGGGTGCACTATAAACATCAACCTTACCTCTAACCCGTTATAGAAAAATTCCTTTGGTTTATCTGCCGCTATAAGTCCATCGTCCTCCATAAATTTGGTTTCCCTTAGGGTATTTTTGAGATTTGAAAAGAGCATATAGTCACAGGGAGCTAGATCTGGACTATAAGATGGTTGGTCAATTTCTATGAGAGCACATTCACCAACGGCAGCTTTTGAAAGTTTTGCGGACTGGTACATTGTTGTGAAGCAACGGGACACATTTTAACGTTAATAGGGTCTGAGAGAGACGATGCTTTAAGCTTTCATTAAAATTAGTTGACAATCCTAAATTGCGTGTCCATTTGGGCACGCATTTAATAGTAAAAACATTCGTGGAAGCCTTCTTGCACAAACTTTTCATTCCAATGTGTTAGTGTAGAATTTGGAACAAGGATTATCAAGTGATTCTCGACCATGTGGTTACAATTTTGATCACTCGCAAATAGTCGACTTTGAAGGACGATCATTCCCGTATACAGTCAACATTTTTTCAGGAATAATTTTTCAAGTTTTCCTTATTTTGTTAAAAACTACTCGATATTCGCGTTTGTTCATTTTCATACGTGACTACACCAAACTGGCAAATATTAGAACTAATACTGCTGCAATCGCCTTGTTAATTGTTTACACAATTAAACATGCTATCAAACCATATGTGATAAAAAACAATATAATGAAATATTGGGAATATAAAAGCGACACCTCGCAATTTTAAATTGAAAGAAGGAAGAAAAACTACTTAAATTATCGCAATTACCAGAAAACTTTTTATATTTAGAGATTATTTTTTAGACAAACACACGGAAATGTTTACAGTGTTTGTTTTCGTGACTAGTTTCGTTGTTTCAAGTTATATCTCTACTTTCTCGAACAATGACTCCATTGGAATGTGGATTTTTATGGCGTTTTACCAATACTGCAAATTAACAATCATACTTTGCATTAATAATCAGTCATTGATGATATTTCAAATAATTACTATTTTAATGAGCTCAACTTGTACCAATGAAAATACGAAAAGCAATTTGTAGCCAAGCTTCCCGGCAAAACGAAGAAGCTGTAATGAGCGGGAATACAGAAATATTTTATTTGTATGCCTCGCAAGCATGGTAAGGTAATATTATCATTAATTTTTTGTTGTGAATTAAAACAAGCTTTTGCTTCATTTTATTAAAAGCAGTTCCTACTTACTCACATGCGTAACATAGGTGGGATACATATGTACCCATGATTCAGTTTTCTGATAGGCGAGGAATGCACACGTGCGGTATGTAGATAGGTATTTTGATTTTTTGAATCTCACACGGTAGACTTCATAGTATAATTGAATGCTTTGTGTAACATTCCTTTGTGTGCATATAAGGCCTTACGTAATCTACGAAACAATGAAAACAAATCGTTTGTAATAATTGCGAAACAAAAGAATCTCTAAGATGTGGATAATTATAAAATTACAGTTCTATACATTTCCTGTCCCCTTCCTGACTTTTTAGCAGCAGTCGCCGTAAAAGCAACAACATTAAACAAACTGGAAAAGAAGTATTGTCAGCAGAAAACTGAAAAATTTAAACGAACTTACTGTAATTAATTTGTTACAAATAGCACTAATACTTACGCCAAACACTAGGTTATACACTCGATAATTATTTCAAATTTAAAGATCATAATCCAAAAACAATGAATATCTTTGGTCAAAGGACCAAATCTATGTTGTGTGAGATTTTGGTATTGTTTCCATTCCATTACGGCTAACCTGTGTGCGGCTCTTTCCTGGATATGTTTCATCTAACGAGTGCAAAATGCCTACGTCAGCAAACATATGGCACCCGTAAATATAACAGTCTAACGGAACTAGTTCATCTCCATTGATTAAATTAAGGTAAATGCAGAATTCTTTTGCTTTAATCTGTTTAAAGATTTAGCTAAAATTCAGTTTTGGACATACATACTACCAAGTATACAACCGATATCTTAGGGAAGGATAGAATAATAAAAAACTGAATAATAATATGCATTAAATATTTGTATATAGTGTCTATTCGTTTCCTAAGAAAGGGTTCGTATTGCCTACTGGTTTCCCCGAGAGTCGACAAAACACGAGCCTGTCTAATCGCTAAAAAAAGTAATAATTTCACCTGCTTTTGTCATCTCTAATCATTTATTTTTAGTCTTAATACTATATATTGTGAAGCTTTTGCGTAATTGTTTTTGACGGATAAAATGTTATTTGCTATTAATGAAAAAAACACAACAATATTAAACAAATTACCCCAAGAAATGTTTTTAATTCGAATAATAAAATAGTTATAATGTTCTTGCTTCTAAGGATGAAAAATTTTAAAAATTTCACTAAACTAAAAAAAAGAACTATACTTCAAAAAGCACAACTTTTTATCGGTTAAGTTTGCGATAGATTTATCTTGCAGAAAGGATATCTTTGTAAAAAAAAAGTAGTGCTAATGAATGTTTATAGTTTGTGAGCAATAATTCTATGTACCTTGTGAAGCTCTTCAGGCTTTCGCATACACAGAAACAATAAAAATGTATCTTGGCGGGCGGCGTTATAAGAGACTATATATATTATAATGTTACAACTATCATCTCAAAGGTTATTTGCCATCAATGCCAGTTGTACATCTCGTCTAGTAACTTCAGTTTATCCATCTATTCGAAATAGAGGTCCCTCTAACGGATAAAAGGTAGGTTTTTAAAAACAACATTCCTTTTTCTGGCCGATTCTCTTTGGAGCGTGGATAGTACAAAAATATTATAAATCCGGCCAACGATAAAAACTTCTTATGTATTCCATTTTCACATTTTCCAAAATATCAACATCAAAGTAAAATCTTTCAACAACAAGACTCAGTATAAGTTTAGATATATCCAAATCTCATCAATTAATAATCGTTCGGTCAGTTTTCATCAAACTGCACAGAGTCGATCTGTCATCGAGGCAAGTAAATCTCTAATTAAAATGTGTTAATTTGAAGAATTCAAATATGGAATACTAGTGCGAGTCGTAGTAATTAGTGACAAGTAGCCGACTATCAAAAGGAAGCCACATAAACATAGTGTTTATGTACTGGGCTATCGCTATACAAGATTAGCTCTCATTTAAATTTCTAAAACTCACCTAAAAATTCATTTATCTAATTCAAATCAATTCTAAGTTGATCCTTAATTTTCCGGAGAATTATAAATTCTATAAAGTTTTTCTCAAATTTTTTCCATCGCAAAACATTACATAATACCACCCTCCCCTATGACAGCACGACTTCATCATACCTCGTTACTTTTCCTTAGCAATAGAATTCTGTGGAAATGAAAGATAAATACTGCAAACTTTTTCAGCTAAAATTCTTCTTTTATCTTCATCTATGTTTTTTTTTGTTGAATTACTGAAACTCGCGCTAGGAAAATTACGTCATTACGTTAAATGCAAGAGGTATCGGCAAACTCCGCACCACAAAAATTATTTAATCGACTCATATGCAACGCAACCGTAAACCATATTATATAAGTCCATCAATACGAGAGCATCCTTCTCAGTTTAATAGATTTTACTTTTCCATTTTGCCATGCCGCCACATAGTCTTCGCTATTACTATTTGCACTTCATACAGATCACATAAGTAGAAGAATTTACAATAAATCAATTCAATACAGTGTTCACATTAGTTCTCAATATAATATAGTTTAACTTTCCTCTCTATAAGAAAAGCATTTAATAGTGATTAAAACACGTTCTCTCATGTTTAAAGTGGAAAAAGATGTGAGAATTATAATTCAACTTTCACCTAATGTTTCTAAAACCTTTATAGTGAATGTTTTACAATCCATAAAGTACAATTACTATTAATAACAAATATTGTGTACGTCTCTTATTTTATCGCAGTATTAATGCTGTTCAAATCAATTTCTCACGTCTCCATATACATCTATTGTTTTGTGGAATTTGCACATTACATTTCTGAGATATGAAATTCACCATATTTGAAACTTATTTTCACAAATATTGTTACCAAAAGGCAGTCTATATGAAGTTCGGAGATGCTCTCCTTGTATACGAGATGTAATAAAGCAAACCAGAAACTTTCTAACTAACTTCTTCATTGGTATGTACGTGCAACAAAGCCAATAACATTTTTATTACCGACTAATAACTTGTTGAAATAACAAAAAAGGAAAATGAAACGATTCAATAGAGATGAACTTTCTCTAGATTCTATGGAGTCTAGAAAAATGGTTAAGAAATAAGAAGGGCGGTACCTGCTGATAACTAAACAAATCTGGAAGGTTTTCTCGGTACAGAAGATATTATATTCGGAGAAAGCATAAACTTAGGAAATTATTAAAAAAATAAAGATGACGGGACAAAAATCTTCACTTATTTGAATTTGCTTTTACTTAAAAGTTTAAAGACCAGTTAACAAGGTATGTACTTCTTGAGTTTTAACTTACTAATTAAGCAATGTTCAGCATGCGACAGCTCGTAACGTTTCAGCTCTTTCTTCCAGGGAGGTCTATAAAATATGAGAATAAAATTATTTTTCGATAAAAACTTAACGACTTCAGATTATTCGTATTATAAATGGTTCTAAGCAATTGCAATTTTCTGGATAATTTTTACTGCAGAGATACAAGTAACTACTAAAGGCAAGATATTTTGTCGCAAAGATTATAGATTCGTCTTTTCTAAATACATTAGCGCTTTTTAAAATTGAACATCTTAATTGAACACCAGAAATGGATAAATGCGAAAAAAACTCGTGTAAAAAAAGTAGAAAAAGCAGCGTAGGTCACTTAAAGGCTTACAAATATGATACATTTATTAACATTCTTTACTTGATAACGAACGACAAACATTTGTATCACGTAAACCGTTTCCGTAATCTCTGTTGTTGAAGGTAAACTACGTTATTTGGAACCGATCGGAACATTTATAGTTCATGTGAGTGTTTAAAGTCACTCTTCCTACTTTTGAAACAAGTGCTGCGAGAATCACAATTCTTGCTAGAGGGTCATGAGGTGAAATTTGCGTCTCTAGTAGTTGTTACACATTTTACGAAAAACTGTGTCTGTAAAACCTTGCTTGTGCTAGTCACAACAAGTATTGTCTATAGTCTATCGCAATGGACACATCTTGAAAAATGTGCAACACAATTATTTCGTGATTCAAATTATCGGTATATACGAGGGTAATCTAAATAGTTTCAAACCTTAAACGAAGATGGCGCTCCTCAGTGTTCTAATAATATAATCGGGCATGTGCTGCAAGATAGTTTTGAAAACATCAGTCACATTGGACTCTCAGTTGATGTCTAATCGTCATTTGTGTCGGCCGATGTTAGTATTTCTGTAAAAATTGAAAAAATACAAGGTGGAGCCGTCATTAGATTCTTCTATTTAAAAGGCAATACACCTATGAAAATTGAAGCCGAGATGGATGCTGTTTACGGAGATTGTTGGTGAAGGTGCTCGTACCAACTTACTTGAGGATAAACATTCGGGACCGCTATGCTGCAACCACACCCATAACATCGAAGAAATGGTGTTAGACGATCGTTGAATTAAGGTTAAAGAGAGAGCAGAATCTGTGAGCAACTCGAACATTCGTGTTTGTCGTATGTAGACTGAAGAGTCGGACATGAATAATTTTGCTTCAAACCAAGAGCGCATTCAAATGAACATTGCCAAAGCACTGTTAAAACGGTTTAAACAAAGTTTTGGCGTAGATTAATAACTTTAGATTTCAGCAATGGGGATCTTATGTTACATGCAGCATTTTTAAAAAGTCATGCAGCCCTAAATTATCACTTATGTGTTGCTGTCGGTCATACACGACGCTAACATTTCAGTAGGCCATTTCTTGCATCTGCTGAAGTGAAGGAAGAAGATCCTAGCGTAGCATTAAAGTTTATTAAAGCCTCCATCTGTACTAACACACACACACACAAGGGCATTATAATAATAAAATAAAATAACTGTACATGAAACTTGGATATACTAGTACAAGTCCTGAAGACAAGGTACAGTCGAAACGGTTGACTGTGACCTTCACAGTCAACCGTTTCGACTGTACCCTACCTTTTATCATTTATCCTATAAATGGGTTCCGAAAGAGGCGAAGACTTCCATCGGCCGGGTAGTGACAACTGTTTGTTGAGATAGTCATGGAGTTGTGTTAATCGGCTATCTAATCTTGAAAATAGAATATCAATAAGAGCAGTATACTACGCATTGTTAATTGAAAAACTGAAGGTAGAAAAGCGGCTGCATTTCAAGGAAAAAGGGAGTTTTATCCTACCAAGATCGTCACACACTTCAGTGGCATAAATTCACGAATTTGATAGACCACCAACCTTATTCCAGATCTGACCCTCCGAGATATTTTTCTGTTTTTTTAGACTCAAAGTTTCGTTCCAAGGATGGATATTTCCATCGAACCAGGAGGCCATCACGATTGTAAACATCTATTTTCCAGTATATGATGCCGACTACTATTTGGACGGATTAAAGATATAGGAACATCGCTAGAAAAAGTGTACAGACTGGCAAGGAGACTGTGTTGGAAAATTAAACAATTAGCCAAAGAAAATACTTGCTTCTGGTGGTTAGCATTATACACAGATATAATTGCTGAAAATATATGTTCCTTGTTACATGCACCACAAGACCTTATGCATGTGACTAGAATCTAGTATAAGTGCAATGATCAGAAATTTTGGAAAAATTTTTTCGTAAGTTAAAAAGGTTTTTATGCTGTAAGCAACTCTATGCTTGTCAAAATACGTAATACTAAAACGCCAGCCGCATTAAGACTTTCAAGAAGATCAATGACACTTATAAGGAAATATCATCATTTCCTTTTACCACTTGATATCAATGGAACTATTGAGGAAGAGAATGTTGAAGAGAAAGAAAAATATAATCGCTTAAAATAATTTTTGCGGATACCTCACCGTACTGTTAAAATTGCAGGATTTACGTTTCCATCCGGATAATTATTTTAAAAACAATTAGCGAAACCTCCCATTACGATAACCTGTATTTATCTATTTTCTCTTTCAATTTACTTATTTATTTTTCAAAACGTGTATAATGTAGCTTTTCACATTTCTAATACACTTTGGTGTCTATTTAATACACATGAAAAAATGCGAATCTAGTTTGTATGAAACTTTATCAATCCTATATTATAATTCCCAGGAAAATAAAAAGATTTTATTTGTTCATTATTTAAAATAACGCGACTTCACTATTAACAAAATCAAAAGTATACCTTCCGGACGCAATAACAAGTTCAGTGTGAAAGTCAAACGGACGACGAGAGCACAAGAATAAATCTATTAAATTAAAAACTTTCTTCAAGGTCTTTCACTTGTTCCGGAGAGACCTGCGCCGCCAGCCGGCACCGTTGCTTTTGCTCTATAGTACCTGCACCTTTAATCCTCCGGCCTTTAATTATGCGTAAAACCATTACGGCGGAACATATAAATCGAAAGACGCTAAACGCTCAATTTCTTCTTTTAATGATCGCGAAGAATACAGTTAGCACTAAATGGAGCTCCCCTCTGTGCGGTGGTACCAATTTAATTTATCCACGTAAATCAATTAGATATTTGTTTTGCTCGCAATGTAGGGTATGCGTACAGAAATTATTATCTATTAGAAATTGACGGTCTTGATTAATTACTGAATTCATGGGAAATGAGAATTCCTTGCGCGCATCATGCGTTTTCCATAATTTTAATGCGTTGAAGCTATTTACACCTGCTGTCTTGATGGTATTTACGGTATGAGCAATGACCAGTTTCTAGTATATACTTTCTAATACGTCTTAAAAAATGTATACTTGACGAGTATCTCGTTGAAGCTCTTTTTTTAAGTAAGAAAAACATTGTTACATTTGAAATGGTATCTAGAAGGATAACTGTTATTTATGTACTTAACAATATAGGAACGTATAAGCACAAATTCAACAAAAAAATCCAAATCACACTTGCAGGAAAAATGATAAATTACAAATCATTTTCCAATAGTGAATGCTTGTAAAATTGTAATGTTTACACGTATAGCACATATTCAGTTTGAAATACAAATAATCGGTAGAAAATTTGAGCCTGCCGGCAGTGCGATCATGGCAAAATATGAACTCAATTATTTGCCGCTGTCCCAAGCCCAGACAGGATTGCTCCTCTTAAACGAACGTTATTCTGTCCGAGTGCTTGCTTGATCGAGCATAACCAGTAAGAATAGCGGCTAGAACACTGACGTACCTTTTATCAAGTTTTATAAGCTTTCTGGCTATCTTGGTTCATCACTAGATAAACCTGTTGAGTCATCCCAGGTTCCAGAGGTTTCTTGATCTCAAGCGGTTTACCAACAGGATAGTTTGGACTCAGCGGGGTCTAGCATCGGCTACCCGGTTGTCGTCAATACCATATGTCGTGGTGCCCAAATGAGGGCATCTTTGTTATTTCTGCCCAAAATATTAAGGTTGATTCTTCAGTAAGTTACGAGTTTGGAGGAAGTCTTCCTCCCCTCGAGAACTCGCAATGCAAACGGATTATCAGAAAAAAATTGGATCGCCCTGTGCTTGACATATCTAAGCAGAAGCATCCCGTGTAGGTACCAAATACAGATATTATAATTTTAAAGTTATTAAATTAATAGCTTATGACTAATTAATTAATGAATAGCAGTGGTGAATATAAATATATTAATACAAAGATATAAAAAAGAAAAATATAAACATACTTCACTAGGCCCTGATAATCTTGATAAAACAATTGTACCACCGATATAGATTGGATTACTTCTAATTAATAAATGAAAGTTTAATAAATACTATGAAACCTGATGATATGGTGCGATAAATACCTGTGTTAGAGAAGTTAATGCAGTTGTCTTGCATTTAGTATATATAGTTTTCGACATATTCTCCTTAAGTTCAATACACTTAAATTAGTCTAGGGGTGCTCCAACTGTTTTAAGCAATAGATCTCTGTTTCGGCAATGACCTCTCCATTTGGTCCGAACTCCTTTCCGCGAAGCCATTTTCTCAAATTTGGAAAAAGAAGGGGTCAAATTTGGCAGCAATTCGTATTGGACTAGTCTTACTGTCGCAATTGCCGTTGAGCAGTCCGGGGAAAAGGGTCAGATGGAGAATTTTTTTCTTCGCCAAGTGTGGTCTTTTTCTGTTGACTTTAGCGTCGAATTGGTCCAATAAATCAACATAGTACTGTCCCGTGGTTGTCCTTCCCTTTTCCAAATAATCAATTAATATTGTGCCTTTGCACATGTTTAATTAAGATGTGTACCACACGGAGGTCTGATAACACGATGTCATGAACTTCGTTGATCATGTATCGTCCGCAGTCACCTCAGTGGAACCACTTGGCTGTTAATTACCAAAGACGAATGTACCAGTATCTGATGCTGGTCATTGAAGATGCATGGTACTTACAAACTGCATTCAACTTCTCTCTGATTTCTGAATCGAAGGAATCGAATAACTGACCGGTAATGCTCTTTTTCCATGGTTCAACAATACATATACTTACTCGCTTGCAACAGCTCTTAAAACAACACTACTCATCACATTCAGCAATGCAGATTTTTACACAAAACGCCATTTGTCTCCAACCTCAGGTACTTATTCAAATCTCCAAGTCCAAAGTTGCGCGCGACAGATTATGACTGTCGTATCGCTGAACACAATTCCGGTACATACGTAAGAAACAAATTGGTACAACAGAACCTACAAAGAAACATCGGCTTCCCGAAAATTCAGATTTCGATGGAACTTTAGAAACTCAGAGAGTACCTTGATATAAGGTAGAATATTTTTTTAGCGGCCTAGACGTATACAGAAAGTTATCAAAACCGGAGGAGGTTATACACGATATTAATTTACATGCTGGATTTTATATTGTAGTCACCATTGTAAATATATTTCAATAAACCTTCGCAAAGCTTAAGTTGTCTCGTTTTATTTGTCAAGGCTGTATATGCGCTATGTATCTTATCTCCTATATGCAAATGCCAAATAGCTTAAGTCCCAAGAAAGGATATTATATTTAGTTGCAGGTTTTTCTTTAAAGCAATCAACATAACAAATTATTCCATAAATAAAAAACCTTGGGTTGTTTAATTCGTCTTTTTCTCTGTCGGAAATGAAATATTCTACTTATAGACGAATCGCAATTTCCTGCGGATTGTTATTAATACGTTTATTTTTGTATACATTTTAGTGTCTTCAAAATAAACGTTTTATTGTTATTGTTATTACTTCCCGTATGCATGATGTTTGTCCTGTATTTCTGACCAAGTTCTCTCTAAAAGTTCCTAATTAACAGGCGTCAACTTCGAGATTATCTCGTCCTGTTACAACTACATTCCCGCCTCTAATTTCTTATTGTTACAAGAAGAATCTCGCGATAACAATAAATCCGACGTGAAAAACGGCGCTTTATAATTAACCACGTTGTTATCAAGACATAGATTCTAGGCTAGAAAGTGGAACGACAACGGTCGTATTTCGCTAAAATGGGATTCGAGGTAACCGCGATGCTTTAACGTAAGTTGACAGTTTTATTCGTTTATATTTGTTTCAAAGAATCGTGCTTATTTGCTGCTCTAGCACTACAAAACAGCTAACTGTTAGAGAAACAAAAACCAGGATTTCCTCTTGTAATGATGCACTTACAATAAATAGATCGTATGTGCTCGTGACGTGAACGCCTGAAATAATGTTCCATTTAAACGGAGTGAGTGTACACCTCGGCGTAATTAAGTGAAAAACGGAGTTTCTAATAATTCAAGCACCATTAACGATACTATCGATAAGTTAATGGACCGTCTTATGCAGTTCTTATTGCATCAAGATCATGATAATTGGCTGCGAACGTACGACACTTAATATTGGTTTGAAACTTTATATCAAGCGACTCTAAACTGATGTAACTGATCTTTTTTCGTAATTTAGACATACACCAACATTGATAATGTATAATTGTGTGACATTTAATATTTATTGTTTCATTTACTTGAAAACGCCATTCAAGAAAAAATTACAAGGACGCATGAATTTATCTATTGTAACGATTAAAACCAAATGGCAAAGAGAAGATACAGTCACATTCACATTGATAACATAGGACCGTTGGCTCGTACTTTCTGCCTTACATGTCTTAACTGTCTTACTCGATGATCTGTAAGCTTTTCCGGATATTTGAGCAGAGGTTGTAGCATGATGAGGTAGACACTTTCGAACATCTGAAAAAATAATCGATCAATGGGTGCAATTTGGGGCAAATTTTTCAAAAAATCTGGCAAAAATGGTAGGACAAGAACAATAGCTTACTATTCACAATTCAAAGATTTAGTGTTCGGATCTTAAGAAAGACTTAAATATAACAGCAACAGAACAACTACAAGGTCGTACCCAATTCGTTCCCGAAATTAAAATCACGCGCGTTAACGGTGCAATTACAATCAAACGCCTGTAGGTGAAGTTGTGTATATCCTTTGTGAGTCTGTATGCTAAGCGACATAATTATAAATGGACATTTTCTTTATTGACGAATTTTTGGACGGAGACGAATGAAATCCTGGTATTATTGCATATGGATATTCTTTTCAGCTTTAGCAAAAAAAAATAATTTGCTCTTGTAATCGTTTACATATACAGATAGCCTTTAATGAATTTTTAGTATGTGTTTTATGTTCGTTCAAACGGGACTTGTTATTTTTCTGTGTCAAGTACAAGTTGTGATGGTTTATTATGTCGTATATGTCTAATAGGGTCATATGCGAAGAGATAAACAAAGCAGAAACGTGCTTGCATGTAATTTCTAACGTTTACGGCAGATTCATTGGGCGTGACAAATTCACCATTTTGCCATTAACTAAAGATGGTATTTTCAAGGTTTTAACTAGCAGACTGTATAACGCTAAATCCAAACCATAAACTTTGTACAGCATAACTTACAGATTTAATTGTGTGTAATAGTGCAATTATATATTAAATTACCTTAGGCAGGTTATTTTTAAATGTACACAAATATATTATTAACGAACGGAATTCTTTTTAAACCAAAGCAATATGGCCGAATCATTTTCTAATGATGTAAATATATTTCTTTACAGAGTCCCGAATCATGGGTGTCGGTACACAATCTACAATCCCAAGGTGGTGGTATTTTAGACCCAGATGATCGTTTGAGTGACGTCGCTGATGATCGCGAACAAATTCTAGCTAGTTTTGAAGATGGCGATGGAGCCCATCACCATGGAGGTGGTGATGGAGCTAGCGGTAGTTCGGTTGGAACAGGAAGTCCGGATATTTTCCTTGTAAGTAAATTAGAATCTCCTTAGTAGTACCTTCTCCTGCTCCAATAATTTATTTGGAATTTGAAACACTACTGTTATCTTAAGTTGAGTGGAGCAGCTAAAAAATAAAACAATCAGTCAATCGTTCAGATTCTGAGCCTTCGCTTAGTTTATTGTTTTATTGGAGAATACCAAAGTAAGTGTCAATTGGCAGAAAAATACAAAACATTATAATTACAAATTTATTAAAAGTTAATTTATTTACAACAATTAAAAAACTAAATATCAAAGAATACGAGATTTGTATGACTAAACATGTGTATAGAGCGCGACAGAAAAAAGCTTTTCCTTTCCGAAACTTTACTAGACGTCAACTAAAGAACAGTACTCACAGTCGGTACTGTATATTTTGACATAAAGCGTCATCAGTCTTGCTAGAGAAAATAAATTATTAAACTGTTCGCTATCCCTTTGGTTATCCGATATATCTTTAAAAATATTCAAGCTACATCGATCGGAACCCAGAAAACAATAATTTAACGACTACTAACGAGATTAAAACTTCGTTATCAGTAAGTTCAACGTTATTAATTTTCTCAATCGATGCACGCAAATGTCAGCAAAGTAAGGAATTTGTACTGGTGTGTAGTTAAATTAATAAGACAAGTACTTATGTGGTACTGTTGCTAGATAATATCAAAGCTTCCACAGGGTGCAATCTTCTAAATTGGGTACCTTCGACAAAAAGATTGTACGTGGGCTACATTCTGCAGCGTATATTTTCTATGAAATAAAATAATTGCTTTATCTCTTCGTATTACCAACGAAGCTTTTAGTGTACGCCTCATAATTAGCTCATATGCAATCCATACACAGTGCCTCCAGGAAAGCTAGTAAATATGATTGAATCCATCTGCCGTTTCCTTTTAGAGATTGTGATTAGTTCTTACGCAATTGTTGTGTAAGTTTATATATATTGTAAGGCAACAGTTGTTTGTGACGCACTGCTTACAATACTTGCACTGTCTCGTTGAAAATATAAATAGGAATGTAGCGAATAATATTTTAATTTGTTTGTATTACAAAAGAGAATGTTGGGTATCGCTTTAATACGATTAATTATTAATATGTACCTATCAACTAATGCAGGTAATGATATACCTGGTAAAAACAATTATAAATGCAAAAATACTAATCTAAATTAATATATGTGAATTGAATTAAGCATTTATGATACTGCGTAAAAGCAACTAGAAAGTCAATGATATTTTCCTGTTTCTTCAGTAATTTCTTTTTGTAATAAAGCATGCTTTCCACGTCTTTGCTGCTTAATGCCTCAGTGACTTTTTTTTAAATATTTTCATTGGGTACTTGGAACTTAACCCTTTTATTTCCTTATTTTCTTCTTTGTTACTCCCGTTAATCTATTTCTTTACTACAACGATGTTTATGCTTACAATTTCTGTCTCTCATACTTCCATATTCCACTTATAGCTACTAAATTAACATAGTTTTTATAGGAATTGTTTCATGCCATTCGTTAAAACTGAACATTTTTCCAGATTTCAATATTAAGGATCCCAGCTGATCTTTGCTATATGAACATATTAATTGCAATCATTTAAAAATATCTCTCGAAGTCAATAATTTCGTTGACGGGACTTCTTTCTTAATTTCTTCACGAGATAGTTATAGTATGTGGTAACTGGAGCTTGTATATTAGTTGAGCTGAAAAGTATACAATATATGAAGGAACCCGCGTAACATTTTTGAAAATGAAATATCTTTTGGCAAAAAGAAATATATTCTTAATTCTTGCCAAACTGTTACACAGACACATTTTGATTTTATATTTCGCTTGTGATAGTTAAAAGAATGGATCAGTAAACATTGCACACCAGAATTTTTGTAATCGGGACATTTACCGTTTTTTGAGGCAATTATTGTACTGTAATATGCGTTTCGTTAACAAGTTGGAAACAAGAGCAGTGAAGATGCACAATCTTGACTAATCACTCTCAGGCGGATTAAAAAAAAGCAAGATCAAGGGCCTCTTAGTAGCAAAAGAGTATCAAGCTGGAGAAAATCTGACAAAAATGTTGAGAGGATTGAAAAAATGGGAGTTGTATTTGATCGCAATGGAAAGCTGAATGTACTCGCAAAGAAAATCGGTTAGAAGCTGATGAAGCCAATTTTCATGTTTTAAGAGTGTTTAAACATTAGTCAACATGTTCAGGAATGGATTAAAAAATGATTCTCATTTAAAAGCCATACAATTTTTAAGTCATAACTAAATGTGTGTTATCAAAATTAAGAATATGCCTACTTTTTTTTTTTCAAAGTAATAACATGGCTATCCTAAACCATAATCTAGGCGTATGTCAATTTCATTTTCTCCGTATTTTTCTAATCAACTAACAACTTTATACAGCCAGTATTTTTTCATGGTTCCTTCGATTAGATTGCTGTTTCATGTTTTGCATTGAGCGAGGCGTACTTCGCAATATATTCAGTTATTGGCTGGTTAAGCAATATTGACCTATCAGTATGTTTTACATCATTATGAATTTATTACTAGTAATTAGTTGTTTAAAAAGGAAAATACGTTAACATACCAACAGTGATTGCATCATGATATGCTAATTTGATTTTTACTGATTTGCAACTAATTTAAGTTTATTATAGCGCTTACATTACTTAGCAGAATATTTTTCACTGTGTAAATGTAATACAGAAGAGTCGGTATGTCTAAAGAGTGCACTAAAGGTACGACTGGGCCTGACCGGGTCGGGCTGGGATATGTCTGATGTGGGTCGGTCCGGAAGGCCCGTTAATTCAGACGATTCTTTCTATTCGTCCCATGCTTTTCCTTTGAGAAGAGGTAGCAAGTATAAATACCTCGCTATTCATATACTTTTGAATTTAATAATGTTTAAGTATAATTCGATACCGAAAAATATATAAAAAAATAAAACACATGCTCATTTATTGTTAGAAGGACAAATATTTCACATTTGAGTTCCCATTTTCTCTCTTTTATTATCTGTTATTGTTGTGTCAACATATTCGCTAATATTACTTACTGCGTGCACAAGATGCTTCAAAAAGCATCATAAATTCATTATCGATAATTTCAAAAAATGCAATTCGTAAAACTAGAACAGTGTTGTTATAAAAAATTTCTTGCATTCCTTGAAGTGGACACCCACCGGCGCAGCTATCGGTCGGAAGGGTGAGCTGGGTTGGCAAACGTAACAAGTCGAGGCGACAAAAATCTCAAAATGCCAACCTATAGAATATACACATTAAACCATAATATTTATTGAACAAATACTAGGGCATAAACATAGCCTTTGGACATTCTCTTCAACTCTAACGCTGTTGTGTTCACTCTTATGCTATAAAAGTATAGATTTGCGAATGGAATCCCTTGGACGAAGGTTATCTTATTGTATTTCACCAGCTTGACAAAGATCTGGACCTTTTGTAGCGAAACCTCATTCAGATCCCAGGCGAATCCTATAAATGCATTTTTGGAATCATCGGCTCCTTGCCAAGCAACAAACTTACCGTGGTTTCAAACTTACAGCTTAAAAGACTGTTGTTTTCTGCTTTAGATTTAATGCAATCTTGCAGGATCACGAATAACACAATTATATCCATAACATATTCGATGGAGGTATAGACTCGGATGTAAAGGACCACCATAAATTTGCAGTATTTTATCCACATGTCATCAAATGGATATCCACAGGATGTCGATTTTTCAATAATATGGACGTTTATCTGCACATTAAAAATCCATAAGATCTCCTTCTGAAGATACCCTATGCGTCTTTGAATCCCTAGACTTACGCATATGTTTCAAACATAAACTGGATATTCACTGGAAATCCTGTTATGTAGGATACGAGTGGATATGCCTTTGACTCTGATCTTCATCTGAACGTGCTTGTGCCACAGAAGTTTTGTATCGTGTATAAAGCCTAAACTCCGCGTTTATTCTGATCATTGGATCTACTCATCCTCTAGATACAAATCATCGATCAGCGTTAGGATGGAAAAGGACATCTTGATGCAGTTAAATGTAAATCTACACCTTTCAGTGATTCTGTCAATATTTCCTTGTATGACATATAGGAATGTTCGACGTTAAATAAAGAAACGATTCCTGTGGCACTTTGCTTGGACAATACAGTAACCAAATCTAAGAGAGAATGTGATTGGGTGACCGCAACAAGTTCTATGTCGATAGCTTTTCGGGTATTGAATAACACCGCTAATGTGATCTTCTTGCACCTACCAAATCCCTTCAATTCTATCATTTCATCAGAGTCTAAAAATTAGTTGATAACTCAGGCCTGAGTCCAAATTGGGCTATTCAACGATAAACAATATACGGATTATATAGATGCATTTTATATCTTCCTTCGAATAATCTTTCTTAAAGATTCATTAAGCATTTCAACAATCACCTTTCAGGATGGAGACCTGAAGTATTGCCCGTCCTATCCCAGAACTGATATCGAAGTAACGGGCGAACAATTGGCTTCCGGTTGTCCAGGATCTTTACAAGTAAGAAGAGGCAGCGAACCAGCTTTAAACCAGCTTCCGATTGGTCCTCCACCGCCCAATGATCACAATAAACGTTGGAGTGCGGCGCCTATAATCCTAGAGCCTCCGAATATTAGCTATCGTGCCAACGAATGGTCTGAAGATTCGCGGGAGGAAGACGAAGAACCCGGCTTTAAACGTATCACTAGAGATGGTAGTAATAGATTATCGATGCAATTCTTAGGAGATGGTATAGGGTAAGTACAATATTACAAAAATAACTTTGAGACTACATTCAACTTTCAAATATTTAAATTGTATTCACCCAACAGTAATACTAATGTCATAAATAAAACTGAACACTCAATAAGAATACTTTATACATAGTTCCTTCTCATTTCGAAATCATATTTCTTCAACGCATCTTGTTTGTGTACCTATTCTTTGAGAATTAAACACGTCCATGGCTAAAGATTTAAAAGTGGATAGCTCAAACATTTTCTATTATGTTTAGGTCTAGACGATTATGTAGAGAAATAGGTTTACTACCACAAATGAAGTATTTCTATACACAAAACAATGGATGGTAAATTAATTAAAATGCCTATACCATGCAAGCGAATAAGTAAAGTAATACAGTTCCAATTTATGAAATAGCTACATTAAGAAATCTACTTGGCTTAAAGTTTATTATATTAACAAGGAGTTCCAAAATTTTAAAACGCAATTCGCAAGGCTTCCTTAAAAGTGTAACCAATTATTTGTACTCTTCTATTAATTTCATCCCAGAACAACTCGATAAATTGAGGTCCAAAGTTTGAAGTGTTCATGGCACACTTTACAAAATATTGTCTCAATTCTGCTTATTTAAATGATTTATTTCAAATTCAGCGGTATGTTTTGGATCATTGTCCTGCATAAAAGTTCTGGTCACTATATCGCGAACCCTAGAAGTAATGGCATAAACTTCTAGGTTTTCACAATACTGTTGTTCTTGTTCTTTGACCACCATGGATTCGTTAGTCCAAAAAGCACTCTACCATTGTGCTATTTTGATGTCAATATGAAGTATATCGCAGTGTGTGTGGCCGTGTTTAGCTGTGTAATATATTTCAAAGTAATTTCCAATGTTTCCTTCTTAGTAATGTTTCAATTTAATTTTAAATTGTAGGTCGGTTATTTGAAAGAATACGGAGTTTTTTACGTGATACACTAGCATGTAGAAGGCAGTTTCAAAGTTAGTTTTCTTTCTCCCATTAATTCTTTTATTAATGCTATTTATGTCAATTGGCTCGTTTAAAATGTCGAAAGAGTATCTGGTTTATACTCATGAATCCACGGCTGAAAAATATCTTTTAAGTAGATACATACGCACTTACGTAGTGCGTTCAAAGAAAGTCTGGAAAAATTATTAAGAAAAATTTTAAATCTTAAGAAAAATCTTAAATCTTAAGAAAAATCTTAAATCTTAAGAAAAATCTTAAATCTTAAGAAAAATCATAAATCGTCAAAACCTGTCAACAGATATTTTAAAAAAACTTTTAATAGCAGTGGTGTTGTTTTTACAATGACCTTGAAAAAGTTTTTCTATTGCAATATAGCATTTCTGCTTCATTTTTGGATAGGTGATGCCATTCTCTAAATGACAGCTAAGGTCATTTTTTAAAACATTAAAAGAACCACCACAAAAAGAAATGTGTGACAGTGCAGGCTATTATAAGAAAACTCCAGAAACATACACATAGTCGTAACTGTCTTGCAAATTGTCGTTTATTTACCTGCTTACTCTAATGGGCAATTTATTTCTTAGGTATAGATGGGCAGAAGCAGCGGAAAGAGCTAACGCCAGATCACACACATCTTTACCTCGAGAAAACAAACGTAAAGAACCTTTAGGTCAAGCAAATTCAACTAGTCCTGTATACGGTTTAGATAATAGGTAGGGAAGGCCATTGATAGTACCTGTTAAACTTTGTATCTACTCTTAACTAAACTTTGATCTAAATTTGTAATATTTCTTCTACATTTAAGGCGCCATTGTCTAGTAAATAAATAGATGGCCTTTGTTTTTCTGTATTGATAGACATCCCTCATATATTTCAGGAGCGAACTAATAGTAATAAGGAACGAACTCGGACCGTTAGGCATCCACGTGGTACCCGATTACGATACATCAGGTAAAGACAAAGGGCTACTCGTTCAAGGAATTGAACCTGGCGGTCGTATCGACCGCGATGGCAGGTTGGCTGTTTTCGATCGTATTATCGAAATAAACGGCCAAAATCTACTTAACATGCCGTTTCAGAGGTAAACTGATATGTCGCTTCTTTTTTACATTGTTTCTAAATGATTTTAACGGTAAAAAATTTCTTTCAGAGTACAAGAACTGTTTAAACTCTCACTTACTTCTCCCGAACTAAGACTGAGAGTGATTAGGAATAACAATAGTACCGAAAATTTTCGAAAACCGCCTGCTCCAGTGTATCCAAAATTTCCCGACGACAAAGAAAACGTCTCCAACATGATCGAAAATGAGCAGAAACGTACGTACTTTTTAAGAGATATATTAAAAAGAATACCAGATTACACCACTACAGTAATATAATAAACCGCTTGAACCGGCTACAAAAGTATAATCTAAACTTTAACGTGTTTGGGAATGTCGTAAGAATAAATTAATAAAATCACGTCCTATTTTAAACTACAATAGATTGTAGTGTTGTAAGGTATATCACTCCGCAAATAAAAATTAAATATTAATTTTTGGTTAGAAGTTTAAAAGGAGTAGTAACTCGTAATTTCAATCCTAATAGTCATTATAGTCCAGTCATTCTATACATTTAAGAATGGGAGGAGGCCCGAGTTAGAAAAGCTTGAAATTTCTCACCCAGGTTCTTCTCCTAATGGCTCCACCATTTTGTTTTTGTTATAACTCAGTTCTTCGTCGTACTACAAGGAACCTGTTACTTTTTCTTGCTTTTTCCATTCTCCACAATTTAGGTCATTGACTTTATTACCTAACATGATCGTTCTCGAGATATTTACAAAAATACAAGAAATACATTTAAGGCATGAAATTTTTTTTCCTGGACAGTCTTTAGGCTCAGGATACTTCTCAAAACGCGTAGATTGTTCAACCACATCTCTTTCGACATTCACAGTCCTGATTCACTGTCAGGACTGCAGGACGTAGAGTTTGGCAACGTCGTTCCACGTCTGTCCACTGTTTAGTGAAACACGCAATATCAATTTTTCTACACACACAAGCAGCTCCGCATTTCTTTTTTTCATGCCATAATAGATATCTTTTCGATATATGTGATAAGGGAGGAAATAGAAATGTAAACCAGTTCCTACTACAATTTTTTTCTCTGTTTTTGTCGATATCTAGAGAACAGCCCATGTTACAGGACAAAGTCATTTGACCTAAATTGTAGACCATACAACTTCTCCGTAGCACAACTTGAAGCCGAGTTGTAACGAAAACAAAAATTTGCCTCCTTTTTTCAAAAAGACGGATACAACATGGGAAAAATTTGGGGGGAAAACTTCAAGGTAGACTTTTCTAATTCCTCAAAATAATTGGACTAACAGATTCACTTTCTCTCTTTTGCCTTATTTTTTGAAAGAATGGCTGGACATTTATAAAAGGATCGGATGTAAACATTCGCGTCACTTTCAAATGAGAGTAAATACGATTTTGCAAGTTATTTAGTTTTGTCGGTTCATCTCATTCTTGCAATACCTTTACATTATTTGATTCCCATGGTCTGCAAGTCCTTGTTTACCAGGTATTTTCATATTAACCGTTCGTTACTCACAAAGTTGTACTTTATTTCGTTACTCCCTGCAAACTGTCAGTCCACATAATGGTATAGGATAAGTAGAACTGTTTCTGATTCTATAAAGCTATAACTTAAATAAGGAACTGTAAATTTATTCTTCAATCTTAGGAAAAAGTTATTCTTCCTAAGAAATTCTGCACCAGTGGATATTAATCAATTTTTTCAATCATATACGAGGTTTGTGAGAAAACATGAAACATTGAAAATTGTTATAAAAACTATAACTTAATATGCAATGATATCCATCTGCCATGACAAATTAGATTTTGCTATTTTTTTCTAACTTTTCTGCACATTCATTCTTTTTGAAATGATTATATTTAATTTTGCAAATCCCAATCCTGAATATTTGTCTCTTCTATTTATAGTAGCATGATAACATTGCTTAATATGTTTTGCAACAATTCGGCATTGGAGCAAAATAATCATTTATTTTGTAAATCGAAATGTATACACAAATAAGAAGTTGTGTAATTAACACAATAAAAGAATTCAGGAGTGTTCCTTACTAACATTACACCCATGGAGTGTCCCAATTCATCTTCATTTTCCACTGGAGTATATGAAAACTTCATCTACAAAAGGCAAACCAGTTTTGGTCTTCGCAATCTTTTCTTTGCCTTTCCTCCTCCACTCCATGCTTGCACGTTTCGATTCGGAGATATATACCTATGTACGCCTTGTCACAGATGTCGACTCTATGCAAAGAAGCTTTCACTTCTTCAAACCAAATTTGAAGCAATCGAGAAACGCAAACTCGTGCAGCTTTTTCATCACTTATCAGCAGATGTAGGATCTAATAAGCTTTTCCTAGAATCTCAAAAGTTTTTAATGATTAACAGGGACCTTCTGTAGGTATCACCCAAGTTCTACCGAAATTGCAAGCGCTGTAAAACGTTGACCTGATTCATTGAACTCGTGAACATATGTGCGAGGACCCAATCTTGCATAAATTCGTTACACCAAACCTTGACTACTGCCGTGAAAAGGTATCTTGAACTGAGCCTGCAGTTGTTGGTAAATCCCTGAGAGTTTCATTTTTTTACGGATGATAATACTTATTAATTATAAATAACCATCGTAAGGTGTACTCAACGAAACCCTGGCAGGTTCATTAACTTTAGACATCACCACCTAACAACCTGACTTACCCAATTACCCACATACGCTCCTTAATACTTGACCAATAAAGGCTTATCCTAATTCGTTTGTTCCTCTGGTATTATTTATAGTAGCAAATTATCTTTTTACCCGAGAATATCAAGTTAATATATTATTTGTTATGTTTATTTCCAAAGTAACTGATATATAATGTAATAATGCTTGCAAATAGGATATGTAGTAACACTTTACAATTTCGTAATCCTTTTCTTTTGTGTCTTATATCTTACCTACTTGATACTTCTTTCAATTAATTTAGAGAGTACAAACACCAAAGTAGCCACTGTTTCTCCCACGAAGAAAATGCCTGGTGGATCACGCAATTTAAAGTCGCTACTACAAGCCAATACAAGGAAAATTGGTAGGAAAATAGAGATCGAACTAACAAAGGGTCCGCATGGATTGGGATTCAGCATCACGACGAGAGATAATCCCGCCGGTGGTAATTGTCCGATCTATATCAAAAACATCATACCTAAGGTAGTGCGTTCGTTACACGGACAAATCCATTTGCACAAGTAAATATGTATAATTTCAGGGTGCTGCGGTGGAAGATGGTAGATTAAGAATCGGCGATAGACTGCTCGAGGTAAACGGAGTCGAGATGACGGGTAAAAGCCAAGCGGATGCCGTAGCTGTACTGAGGAACGCTCCTACCGGTAGTCGGGTCAAAATAGTTGTTTCTCGGCAAGAGGACGTAAATGATATGAATTTGCCGAGAATGATTGTAAGTTTTCGCATTCTCTACGTCGCGTTTCGAGCTTGCTTTCGACTTTTTTATGCGTTTATAGTTCTCAGCAAGAAAGATCTTAGAAATCATGGCATGAGACTGTAATATTGTAATGCTTTTGCAGGTGCATTTTGTGTAAGCCGTATCTATTGCATACTCAGTTTGTTTGGTACGTGTTGTGCTTTGAAATAGTTACGTTTTGTAGTTTTTATATTGCAGTGAAAAGTAGAAGAAATGTAAAGCTTTAGTTGTAATAAGTGACAAAATATTTTATTCAAGTTGTTCTTAACTGCTCTAGAACATAATGTACTGTTCGAAGTGCGTAGTTCTGAAATCGAGAATTATTAATTTATTAAAATATTAGCTGGTGAAGACTAGCAAGTAACAGTAAGAATTTACGATTTTTAAAGTTTCAAAACTATTCAAACCAACGCATTGCTAGCACAGAATTCACAATATTTTCAATTTCATAAAATAAGAGAATTAAAATCTATCCAGCTTCTTCACGTGAAAATTGTAACATTATCTGGTTGACCAAATGATCAACATCCTCTGTTTATGTGAAATAGGTTCAACTACCAACGCTATATTTTGTACGTAATATATAGTTACATATTTAAATTCAGCAAAACTTCATAAGATAGGTATAATGATTTTTGAAATCGAAGTCAACCGAAAATAATTTCGTTGTAGTTATAGAACCAGAACAAAATCGTCACAGACTAGCTTACCATATAAAAAAAACACACACGGTATATTTCATATTTTGTTGATTTATATCAAATTTATTTAATTTATTACTAAAAGCCTGACTTAAATATTTATATTGGTAGGCCCTCTCTAGCAGAAAGAGAGCAATACTGTATGGAGTCATCCAATCGATTCTAGCATACGCCGTCCCGGTGTGGTTTGAGGTTTTGAGAATTAAACGATACAAATCTGCTAGAAAAGACTCGACGCAGAGTCCTTTTGAGAGTCGTGAGTGCATTTCGAACTGTTTCTGGAAGCAGTATACAGGTCATAGCAGGGTTTCCCCCCTATCTTTTCTGATAGAAGAGGTAGTCTTTTCGGCCTTCGGGAAGGCCATCTGGAATCTATTAAAGAAAAACAAAGGAATCTAACATTTAAAAAATGGCAACATATTTGAAATAATCCTGCAGATAAGGCAGAATGAACTAGAACAATGATCCCGAACATCGTACCATGAGACTGAAAGGCAGATAGAGAGGCGCAAGTGACAGAGGCAGCCCGAACTTCTAGTCCTCAATGGAGGGAGGGGAAATGTAAGGGACACTATAGAAGAAGAGAAGAGAGCATACCATTTTCGAAGTTGTTCCTTTTGGACGGCTCCAGAGCAGAATATAGGCGATTCAGACGGGCCACTTGTCCGATCGAAACATGAGTTGTGTTGTTTGTAAAAATATATATTTAAATATAATTATAATGCCATAATAAGAACATCCAATGATTTCCTTGTTGTTATTGGAGCAACGACGTTGATTAAATTTGCAAATCGGTGTGCGAATATGTTTTTTTCACTGAAATAAAATGGTGATAACAATTATATGTTTACTCTTGAAATATTAACATTTTTTAAATACATAGTATGACTTGCAAATTTTTATAAATCTTGAAAAGAAATACAGAAATACAGAAAAAAATACAGAATATACAGAAAATACAGAATAAGATCCAAACAAACGTTAGAAAAAATGATACTAAAGCACGGTTGTACAATGTCCTACTAGATCTGCCTGCTATCCGGCCGATATATTTACCAGGATAGGGCTGGATTTTGCATTACAATCTGTAATCATCGGTAAGATTATTGACGATGACATCGGTACAACTTCCTTCTATATTTTTCTCTAAGGAAATAAGTTCAATATGCCGCAAACGTCTTCCAACGATTTCACTAAGATACGACTGTGGGTGTGGCTGTCCAACAATAACCGCATCGGGCAGACGTAGAAGAAGACGTCGTCTGAACAGAATTGATTGATTATAATTGCTGATTTTTTCTTGAATGATGAGTTATTTTATAAAAAAAATATCTTTTGCCGAATAACTGCAAATACGTTACAATACCTAATCTTACATTTTTCTGGATTTATTTTTACTAAAACAGCGTTCCTAATGTAATAGTCATTTTGAGAGAATTATTATTATCCGTTTTAATTCGGCTAAATAAAAAAGATAGAATGCGGAACTGCAAAACCTGGTTAAAATTTAATTCGTAAACAATTATTTAACAACACGCTGTACACTAAAGTGATGACAATTCCCACTCAAACACTGGTAAGTGAGAACGTTGCCAATAATTTGCGCTGACTAATTTCGTCGTTTACTGGGTAGACGCTTGTTCGTTTTTACAAAATCGCCGCCAAATCATCTCAGCAGCTGTCTTCGCTGAATGCGACCATTGAATTTCAATGTCATTCTACATATTCGCCAGATTGGAAAATTCTGTTAATGGTCTTATATCGCATACCATTGGACTACACTAAAGCGCACTCAGAGCTTGCAATTCTAGTTCAAAAGTTCCAGATCGAGCAGTGCTAATGGAACGTACAACAATTAGTCGGAGCGATTTTGCATGTTATGTTTTATTGGAAGAGGTTAAGTACATCGGTTATAATTGCCTTTGTTGTACTTATAAACATCGAGTGTTGCCACTCGGCCATATTGCTCTAAACGGACTCTTGTTCCTCTAGCCAGCGCGATAAAAATTGCTGCGAGTGCAATTCCGATTGCTCTGACTTTTCCAGTGGAACACACATGTTTGCTCTAATTTTCCATTGGAAAACTTAGAACAATATTTTGTGTTGCGTGTTCCATTGCAAACATGGACATGGAGTCCAAGCATGCTTCAAGTGCTCAACACTTATCAAAGGAATACGCTATTAGTGCACAAATAGCTCCGCGTGATGTATGTTTGGCTGATGTGTACCGTTAGATCATAGTGCAGTAGTAACAATCGGCCGCTTTCAATCAAACAATTTCCAAAACATAGTATGTGCCATTGGTTTAGGGATGAGCTCGGCACCATGAAGCGGTTCTTCGTTGGTTTAGAATGATCGTCGCGGTAACAACAGCATTTCAAAATCACCAAAATTAGCGGGCAGATTTCAATCATAACATGTTCATAACTAGGCCAACTGTCATTTTTGTATTCTTTCTAAACTTTGATAAGAATTTGTAAGAATTTTGCTTATTAATTTTATTCGGGCGATTGATCTACACACTCGGTTTTCGCATCTACCGTATATTTGTTAGGTCTGTTCAGTGTTTAAGCTTGAACGAATAGTGAATATGCAATTTTTGTCATTTCGAGCCAGATGTGATTTTGCTCCATGCTAGCTTGCTTTTCAATAGATCGAAATCCGCATTTGCATAACGTCAATGTTTATCATTCGAATTCACTTAAGCGACACTAGCTGTCGTTAATTTCGTGTACCCGACAGACAATCTTGCTGATAATCTGACCAATAAGAATATCAGTCTTATAACACGGCAAAAAATGACTTGGTCGGAAGATCGCAATACTATTGGGTGGTATATCGCGATATTGTACATCTGGACCAATATGATCGACAGTATATCCCCGATAATAATATTGGAAATTGGAAACTTTTAGACACTATGTATGTGGGAACCTTTTCTTATATGACCGTAACCCAATTTGTAATACAGGATTTTGTTTTCCATTAGTAACTTAACCACGAACAATCAATTTATTGAAGTGGTTTGTTAAAATATTCATAGGTTCGCCTAATGCCCTGTATATATGAACGTAGAATAATCAATTAGTTGTTATATAGATAGAATAGCTTATGTAAATATAAATAATAATATACATTGTAGATTTGTGCATATTAGTTTTTGTTCTTTACTGTATTTTAAGATTGTACAAAATGGTATTGTCGTACAGGGTGTTGACGAAAGCGTTGAGAAGGAAGAGGAGGTGAACGAGGCGACAAGGGACGAAAATACACCGCCTACGATACCTCCCTTGCCTCAGTGTCACCTGCAGTCACGTACGCCGGATAAAAATAATGCCGTTGCAAAAATTATTTCGCAATTTCAAGAAGCTGCCAACACCAGTAATGTAATTGTCACCTTTTCTAGTATTATCTTTTTGCACTAAATAGATTCTCTACAATACTCCTTCCCGACAACTAACATAGCGAATAAAACGTCTGATACTAATACTATTAGAATGAAAGGTGTAAAATATTAAGCGTGCATGATGTTTTGTTTTCTTCGTTCTTATGTCTGTTTTGGTAAATTTATTTATGATTTGATATTTTAGCCTCCGGAAAAGGTAGATGATAATTCGCAATTTCCTTGGAAGCATAAGGAGGTCTTAACATTCAATATCCCTGTCCACGATTCGGAAAAGGCGGGACTTGGTATTAGTGTTAAGGGAAAGACGAGCAGTTCCCAAGACTTGGGTATTTTCATAAAAAGTGTAATACACGGTGGTGCTGCTTCGCGTGATAAAAGACTAAAGACCAACGATCAATTACTTAGTGTCAACGGAATATCTTTACTGCAGCAGTCAAATAGTGATGCGATGGAAACTCTGAGGAAAGCTATGTGTCATACGGAAGGACCCGTGCCTGGAAATATCACGCTGACTATCGCAAGGAGAGCCTCATCGCCTGGACCGAATAGGAATTTCAATCATAGACCTTCGGATTCCATACATAACACCTCAGGTATACTTACTTCTGCTTTATTTATTCATCGTTACTTCTTTTGGATTTTACTGCTTGCCATTCATTTGTTGTGATGACTCGTTCTACAACACAGTAGCTTAGGGACACGAAATATAGACCCGGAGAAACTCTTAAACATAAAACCGAAAAAGATTCTGGAACTTTTTCGCGATTAGGAAATTATTTAGAGTATAACGGGTCATTGGACCGCAGTGCAGAAAACAGTTAGGAACCACCTATTTGTAACAAAAAACATCAATTCACTACAGTTGCCCCGTTAACACTTATTGTGATTGAAACAAGAGATGAATTAACAATTTCTTATTACAGCTTCTGAACTATGCCAAAGTAACGATTCCGAACCATCCGTAACCGACCATTCTGGCACAAGTGTTGGATCTGCGAATACCGTGATATTTAATCCTAACAAATCCATTGCATCTTCCAAGAGTGTAACGACCCAACCTACTAGTCCGATGAATACATGGAATCCAGTTCTTGACAGATTGATGGGTAACAAAAATCAACAACTGCGAAACGAAAGCTACTATAGAGTAAGTAGTATTCCTATACTTTTGAAGATCATCTGGAGTTTTTGAAATAAAGTTGGGCTATTTTTTTGCAGGCAACTCATGATACATGGAATGCAACAATGTTCGTAGACCAAGGGTCGCCTACCGCCACCAGTACAACCGTGAATTTACCTTCAGGAGAACCAATATTAATCGAGGATGAATATGGCTCTAGGGTTTTACCCCAACAAATATCAAAGTAATTGGAGATTCTTTTATTTTTTTCGGCTCTCTATTTACTTAATTGCTTAACAATTGTTTGATTATCTGGGCCGGTATCTTCGTTTGCATTTGTTTGTATTTGCAATATTAGAAGCTTTTTAGTAACTAAATTCCCTTGATTTAGAACGAAAATAACGCTAAATCCTGTCAATAGCAGCGGTTCCAACGGTATAGAGAATCGCAACGAGCACGAACCCGATGGAAAAGCCAGTTTATCTGGTAGTAACTGTGATAAAAGTACGGAATCATCACAGGTGACGGGCAACGACGCTACTTACGCCAGTCAGTTGTCCTTGGAAAATCCGGCGGGATTTTCTAGGGATGCTTTTGGGCGTCAAAGTATGTCGGAGAAACGACACGCCACCTTAGATGCCAAAAATACAGATACATATCAAAGAACGAAGAAGCTTAGAGAAGAAAGGGATAAGAATAAGAGTTTGGAAGGTAAATTTATATTAGAGGTTTTTCCGATCGAATATTTGTGTTTAACGCAATGTGTATGTAATATAGAGTCATATTCTATAATCATAAATAGTATTCAGCTCACTTTCATTTGTTTTTAACAGCTAATTTGGTACGTGTCGGGTCCGTTGAATCAGTAATAAGCGTGAACAGATCAAGCGAACACCCCGAATGTAAGCATGTTACAATTTCGTAAACATTTTATGTGTATCATAATTTGAAATTGCACGTTTTATGTTTTGCTTTGATCGATTGGTAACGTACATTCATTGCGTTTTTTTCCCCAAAATTTAGATGCCGATAAATTAGGACAATTAGGACCTTCTTTGGGCATGAAGAAATCATCAAGTTTGGAATCACTTCAGACGATGGTACAAGAGGTAATAAGCAACTAAATATCGTAACTACTATTCATTTGTTGTAATAAATCAGATGCAGATGCAAGAAGAAGGAGACCCCGCCTACAGCTACAGAGGGCCTTCAGGTGCCTTAAAGGTGATAAGAGGTAAAGGTTGCGAGGAAAGCTTTAGAGCCGCTGTAGTTGATCCAAATCATCGTAGTGAAATCAGTAAGTTCTGCAAAAATATAAGAAAAAAATATTAAATTTAAAAACTCATTTTGTAGCTGCCAAGAAGCATTGGTTATTAGATCCACCAGTAGATGAGAGAGAAATTGACGGATTTACGAATGTCCGAGGAGGACCAAGACAGTCATCGTTGAACGCAGCTATAGACGGTAAACACAAAGTCCCAAAAAAGAAGCCAGGGATATTTAAAGGAATAGGATCTATGTTTAGGTAAATAATTAAGCGAATAGTCCTTTAGGGATCCTTTATTTGTCTATCTGTCATTGTCTAGGTTTGGTAAACATAGAAAAATGGAACCGGAAGTGCCTCCATATTATCAACAAAATACAGAATTCGATTCTGATCACGCTCATTCAAAACCATTATCAGAAAGCCTTGCAGAAACCTTACACGCTTCCAAACAAAGTGATAACCAAAATCAAAACATGTCAAACGAAAGGGTGCGCGAGTATGAACATAGAGAACCCTTATATCAAAGGCACGGCTTTGTTCATCACCATGCCGAGCAAGTGCAGGTAAATATGCTGAATTATGAATTTTATTCTTTCGTTAATTAATATGCTAATCTCATTCTAATCGTTAAATCAATGTAATGCGCATAGGTGATACCAGAGGGAACTGCTGTAACCTCTAGTAGGTACAGTAGCAGCAGCCAATCGGTAGATAACAATCAAAATCGCGGAGAAAGAATAAAATCGCACCATCAGCGACATACGAATAGACACAATATGTATTACCCAGTGGAAGAACGAGAAAGTCACTATGAACAGGTATTTCGAAGAGTACGTCCAGTTTTTAAATAATATATTTTAAATCTAATATCATGTACGTAGATTTGAAACTTATTGGATAAATTTTATTGATAAGATTGATGAGAACATTATGATTGTCAAAATTTTATAAATGTGTTCAATTTGGATAACTGAATAAATCGTATTTCTTAATCTTCAATCAACTATTATTGACCATTTCGAAGTGTATGCACTTTGTTGATTTGTTTATTGTGATTGTCCCTTTTATACATAAGTTTCACACTACAAATATAGCACTAACTCTATAAAAGTACACTTCGCTCAGTTCAATAAAGTATCTTATTATTATGTAGAGAAATGATCAAATGCCTAATAAATACGGTGAATATGGTAGACCTGGAAGTCGGTCCGGTATAACGGATTCCGTGCCTTTTACACATTACGTCAACTATAACGAGCTACAGAATCATCTTAGGTAAGTAAAATAACGATTTCCGCTATAAGCTACATTCATTTGCACTTTTACCTACTCAATCATCGCACAATTGCAATACCTGTACATAATATGCAGCAGTCGTAAGAGATAAAACGAATATTGTGAAAAATATAGTGTGAGGAAGGAGCGTAACGAAATAAAATTGAGATAACTGTATCATCGCGTTATTAAATATATAATGAAGATGTTTGTGTTTGAGTGAGTGACTGTTCTGGTGCATGCAATGCTGGTGCTACATGCAATCAGGGTGTTACAATTATTATATACGGAGTGTGCAAACTACCCAAAATTGCCTTATTGTAACTTACCTATTCACTTTACTGAAGAATATTTCAAGTTATTAAGCAACAAACAGCCAATGCAGTAAAAATATTTTCATGTATACAGAGTATATAGGTTTAAGTGTCCGCTATCTTAGTTTAAATGTAACATCCTATATATTAAAACTGAGCAGTTTTGAGATATTTATATATCAGTTTTTACCAATATAGGCTTTATTAACAATTATTTTCCTGACTATCGTTACGACAATGCTCCAAATTGAGCTATTTTTTTAATACAATTACGAGGTGTGTAAATTAAGTAAGGAGATTGATTTTTTTCAATTTATCGAACAGAGTTACAATTCAATTTTGTCTTCCTTGGGAAGCCAGCTAGCACTGGAGACGGTTCTTCCAATCTTCATAGTACTGCTGGATACTGGAATAGCCTATCAGCTGGTGGATTACAGCCGTTTGAATATTTTTGAATGCCCAAAAATGTCGTCCCTGGATGTGATCTTTCAATCTCTGTAAAAGAAGAAAGTCACAAAGACTCAAGTCAGGTGAATAAGAAGGCTGAGGAGCCACAGGAACGTTTTTACTGGCAAAAAAACTCGTTTATTGACATTGCTTTGTTACAAGGCGCATTGTCGTGATGCAACACGCAGTTGTTCTTAATGTTTGGTCTTACACACATGACACTTTTTCGAAGATTTGCAAGAACCTATCGGTAAAAATGTTGATTGACCGTTTGGCCTTTAGACGCAAACTCTTTGTGGACGATTCTCTGCCTATCAAAAAAACAAATCAACATGTATTTGATCCTCGACTTGCTCAGTCTTGCTTTTTTGAGCCTTGGCGAAGTTGAAGTGTACCATTCCATGCTCTAACGCTTGGTTGCCAGGTCGTTCTCGAAGCCGCCCGTAATGACACATTCCAGAAAATGGGGATCATTTTGAATCGATTCCAAAAAGTCATGGCACATTTCCCTCCTGATGTCCTTTTGGTCCTGCGAATGATTTTTTTGCGCAGATTTTTTTCATATCCAATTAATTGGTCAAAATCTAATCAAAGTCGGTGTGATTCAAATTCCACTCATCCCCGATCATTCTGACTTTCAACCGACGATCTGAACGCACAAGATCTCGAATTCTGTGGACATTTTTATCGGTTCTTGAAGATGATGGCCTTCCGCTGCGTGATTCATCTTCAATCAATTCTGATAGCACATCGTTGCTAGAAATTGATGTAACTCATTTCTAGAACCCACTAGAAAAAACTGTTTCACGATAAAAATCGCAATGGGCGACCAAATGGCTCTAGCGTGTTCAAACTCGTATCATATGTTCACCTGGTGCTCCTCCAAGTCCCCCGTACGAAATTATGCCAAATCGAATGCTACATTACCAGTCTCTTTAATTTATGCACCTCGTACATAAGCCGGTATTAACATTGAACAAAATTGAGATAATATGGATTGTACATTGAAGCCAAAGTGACAAATTTCCTATCTCCCAACGTTGTTGTAAATATTCTCAGTATTTAAAAAATGATATTAATTATCTAGTGTCTGTTATTCGACAGAAATGTGTACTGACAAAGCAAACTTTGTTTCTTATTTAGAAAAAGGTCCATTTGAAAAAAAAAGTTAATTTTACCTACTTGAAGATGGCCATGACCATTTATAGAAAAAATTACAGTGCAATGAAAATCAATTTGCAGCATTGACAAGAATCATTGTAAAACAATTACTGATGAAGGCGATACTGATTTTCTAAGATAACTATGTAAATGTAGTTTTCTTTTTTTTTAAGAATTAATTGAATTTACTATGTATTTATTGCATGGAGGAATCCAAAAATGTATTGATATACAGGTGTGTTCAGAATTGAAAGCCCTGTATATGTTTACTATGATCTAGAATATCTTTCAGTAAGGTGAATAGATAGATAATTATTCACCGATCTCACTGCTAATCAACACATCTGGTACTTCAAGGTGCATATTTTTTTGTTGCACTTGAGCTTTCCTTAGAAAAGAGGTATTTTTCAATTAACAATTTACTTTTATTAGGTTTTTTTTTGCGCCGAATTAATACGATTGTTTGATATTCTTGCAGTTATTTATAAATAATTGAAATTAACGCTATACGCTTTAAACTCAACTTGATACTTTTTTCTTGCCATCATGCGTAGAATCATTTGTTTTGGTATCAGTTGCTAATAGATGTATAAATAATTAATGATCCAAAATTACTGTGAAGTTGAAAAGAAGTGCGGGAGTCCGTAAGGACAAGGCAGCCAAAAATAGAATCTGAGCTTCGACAGTTAATTTATTGCTTCATTTTTAAAATATGACTACGTAATTAATTGCACTGTCTAATCTTCTGTTTACTTCGCCAATTGTAAGTTACCTTGAATTTATTATAGTACACATTGGAATGCTTATAATTCTAGTTTAGTTTTCTCCGATGATGCGATTAACTAATTGTAAAAGCTCAGAATCTGAACTACTATGTGGTTGTTCTACTTTTAGCTGTCCCGACCTGTATTCATTCCTTGTGGACGAAATGATTGTCTGCACAACACTGAGATCAAAAATAGCTTGAGAAAAGTGTAACAAAAGAAGGGTCCCAACTGAAAAATTCAAAAGATTCTAAAACATTCTGGGGCGTCATTTATCCCAAAATTTCTCGAGAATTAACACTTTCATCTGCTGAAAAACACGCAGGGTATCGGCATACTCCGCACGTAACCTTTCATTTCAACCGTAGAACCGAATTCGTATGTTCTCAATTCATCGAACTATTTGGTGATGCAGAGTGTGCCGATAGCTTTCGGGTCTGTCATTATACTCCGCAGTTCTTGCTACAATTAATGTAATCATAAAAAAAAACTTTGATAAGAGTGAAAAGAATACTGAAAGCTAAATTTTCGATTTTTTGCAAATGTCCTAGCAACAAGGATGAATGAAACAGTAATGTTGTAAATCAAATATATATTTTCTCTACTATCCCGTTTATAAAGATAGATTGTATCACATACAGAGGTGTCATGTTGCTCGGAACATTGCACCTTTGTGAATGGAGATTTTTCAAAAGAACTTTTTTGTTATGAAGTCTAATTGTGGGCATGATTTCGAATCGTATTGATTAATTATATTAATTACTCATTTCTGCAATGACACACTTTATAATATAAGATTAAACTACTATGTCAGCAACTTTTTATCTACAATTTTGACAAAAATTCTAAACTAAAATAATGCTATTTGACAAAAACATGCCATACCAACTTAAAGCAATACTACGGACACTCCGTTAGCAATTCGCAAACACACAAACCCATGTGTTATTGTCCATTTATGCGGGATTTAGGTGCCAGAAATTGCCGCAATTCCTGAGAAATAACGGTTTCTGTAAATGTTGACTTTTCAAAAAAGCTCTAATAGTTCTGAAACTTTTAGTTTCAGGATAATAGTGCCTCACTGCTTTTTGCTTTCGAATTTAACAAAGATTAAAAAAAAACAATTTAATGTAACTACGAACTTATGAAGCTCTCTATGTTTATCAACATAATTTTAAACCATGCCCTCAGTCCGACTTCATATCACAAAAAGCCCTTTCCAAAAAGCTTCGAAGGCGCAATCTTGAAAACTTGCGGAAACAACTCAGCCTGTATAAAAAGATCACAAGGTACATTTCGATATGGCGAAATTTTTATGAAAGTCTTTAAAAGGTTTCACTCAAATTATTCCTAATGCTCTACTCGCTTTATTATATATACCCATTGCTTCAAAAAATCACAAACTAGACCCTAACCCCTAATAGAAATATGTTACTAATTTAACTCCGTCTCATGAAGGAGCACCAAATGTAAAGTAAAACAGATAAAATCTTAGCTATTTAAATTCCGTTCTTCGAAAAGAATGACAAAACACTGCTAAGTAAAATGAGGTTACCTGGTAATTTTTTTGGATCACTTCAGATTTTCATAGTATTATTCATCCTATTCAACACAATTAATATTTTCATGTTCATATTTGAACTAATTAGTACCATCAGCATGCACGTGATAATCTTTGCGTGACACCCATATGTATATGTTTATGTAATAATGTAAATTTGTAGCATTTACTATTTTAACCCATTGTTACTAATTTCACACATTTAATCCAATGTAATCATAAAATAAGTAAGGCTTTACGTAAGATATCAACTAACGCACAATCTGACGTGTTTTGCGTTCTTGCCGTTGTTAAATTTGAATTTTAATTGTTAATTATTTACTAAGAGGTTAAATACTATTGAAATAACAAACATTCACGATAATAATAAAAATGGTACTCGACAAATGATAATATAATACGTACAGTCTATTTTAAAATTAATGATTTAGTTCCAAGCGAGTCCAAAAACGAATTATATTCTAAAAACCAATATGATCAATTAAATATTACGGAAATGTTGTTCCAGGACGCTTATTTTCTAGTATTTAAAAACTGCCATTTCTGTGTACATGTCACAAAGTCAATGGGACCAGCTAAAGAAGTTATATTAACATTAAAACGATATTAGAGCAAAGAGATCAAATTTCAGTAAATCTATTCTCTGTGAAAGCTTTTTTTATGAGCTTCTGTGGATTAAACAGGCTAATAAGTGAATTGTCAAGAATAAGAAAATCATTACGTACATCCTAATAATTTTTTACAGTAGACTGCGTCAACAAGAGCATGTATGCTTCAAAAACCTCAGAATCTGTCCATGGTAATACGTCACTGCCCTGTTTAGCCCAAAAATGTAAATGAAATGACATCGCAAGTTTGATCTCTTTACTTTAAGTGTGATGTTTTGCCTTATTGAATACAAAAATGTCTGTTTCATTCCGGCTATCCTTTTTGAAAATAGCTCGCACTGTCCAGCCTTCGTTATGTTATACCGACTGTTTGTGTTGTTTTCTGTGTATTAATATTCAAATGTTCTGTTCCCGCAGCCGCAAAGAGCAGCTGTCTGACAGTCAGATAGTGCAGATGCGTCTGCAGGTTCAACAGCAGAGATTAAAGGTGGAGGAAGAAAGGTATGCACCCTTCTTTCAGTTTCGTACACCCCTGTAGTGGTCTTGGTGTTTTTCTTTTTTTGTTGTTTTTTGTCAATTTGCACGCATTGGTTTATTAACAACAGACATATGTAAGTTTCATCCCACTTGGGCGTAAGGGAAAGTGATATTAAACGTAATGTTTGTAGCTTTACTTTATGGAAATCTTAACGACGCTACAATGTTCAGAACTTGCAACATAAAAACTATTTAGTTTATGCTGCGTACTATGCGTTTTATTACATGGATTTCCTTAAATGAGGCTATTATTAGTAACAAGAATTTACAATTGTACAGCTAACTGTTAATGCTTACTAACATCCGCACATTTATTTATGGTTATATACGCTGCGTTCACGATGAAAGAAGTAAATTCGAGAAGATTCCGACAATCTTCTTTCGACAAAAACGATCGAACATGTCGAGTTAAATATTTCACTTGAGCTTTTTTTCTTGCTTACACCGCAATTCGATGCCACCTCCGTTTTGAGTATTAGTAACATTGATACAACAGCCTGTATGTTCTAACAGATTAGACGATTAAATAAGCTTTTCAATAAACCTCTCGTATACAGGTGTGTTATAAATAGTTTGTGAAATATTGCAAAAATTAAATGAACAGAAATAATAACTTGATTAAAGCGGCAAATAAACTCAACAATCTAAAAAAATATATGACAAAACAGTTTTAAGAAAAGGAAAGAATAGAGATTCAAATGATGATTGGCCTCGGAGATCAATTACGTACTGAAACAGAAGTTGTTAATTTATTTAATCCAACTCAACTTGATCGTCCGCCAATTAACCAATCAACAGTAAGTAAGATTGAAAGCGAATCCAGATAGTTTAGTTATGTTAGGAATGGGTTGATCGTCCAAGATACTTGAAGATAAGATTCAAGTAGCTTTCCAAAAGCAAAGTACCACCTTTATAAAATTATTTCGTGCAGGAGTACAAGGCAATAATGCAAATTTATTTGAAGATACCGTTTTTTTTCTGACGAGGTGACATTGCCCCTTTAGGGTTAGTCAGTGGACAAAACTGTGGGCGCTGGATGACAGAAAATCCGCTTTGGATGCAGATGGGACACGCTTAACATCCAGAGAAATAATGATAACAAGGACTATGGCGTAGTATGGCTAACAGCACCAAAAGTATCGGCAACCTCCGCACCACACAAGTTTATTTAATTAATCCGCGATGGCTGTTTCGAGAATACAAGGATCCGCATTCTCAACCGGTGACCGGTTAAACTCGTACGGTGCGGAGGTTTTCGATGCTTTTGTGTTGTTATCCCCAGAAAATTAATGTATGGGCGAGAATTGCCGGTACCCGAATTTTGGAACCTTATTTTATTATCTACTTTTCTTCAATTTGCTTTTCCCAAGAAGATTAATTAAATTGAACATGATACTGTGTACGATGCAAGGAATACACGGCTAATTTCCAAGTTCCATAATATCTAAACTGAAAATAGTGTTCAACAAGCAAACCACAATCAATTCTTAAATTCGTAATAAACACTTGATAATTGAAAAGGTGTATTTATCATTATTCAACATTTTTGTGTATTACTGTAATAAGATCGTATTTCTTTGATACAGCATGATATACAAAAATATCTTTTTCATAAGGTCAACAAAATATTTTAAAATTGTGATATGTATTGCCGAAGTGTAAACGAGATGCTAACGAAGCTCCAATAATTTTATTTTAAATACTTTTGGAGAAGACTAATTCCAAGCCTTTCCAACTAATTCCAAGTCTTTATCGGTTAAAAAATATTAAGTTGTAAAAAAGCTTATCGATTTGTTGGGTAACACTGAACAATGACAAAAAATTTTTGCAATAAAATTTCATAGAAGACCACGCTTAGTAAATTGAAGTAAAAATACGCGTAATTGATTGGGAAGTTGCTTTCTGCTATGCCACATGCACACACAATGTAGCTTTAAATCATTGATCACATTTTGTCTTAAACAACATACTTCGGTATGAGAGCCTAACTGTCAAAAAAAAAATCATGACAAATACTGTTATTGTAAACAGCTTTTGTATCAATTTATATATAATTCCTTTTTAACTCTTCCTCTGTCTGTACCTACTTATACTGTTAATAAATTGAATTTATTAATAGCAAGACTTAAGTAATAAAATGCAACGTTTTATACAATTTTAGTCCATCCTGCATATAAATTACTAATTTAAAGAGTTGAGAGTCTTATTGGTTTCCTTTTTTTGTAGAATAACAATGTATATTTTTATAGTTTAGAAAAGTAACCTGATCCATTCCTCAACGTTATTGCATTTCTTAATCTTTCATCTTTTGCTTTGTAGTAGAAAGCAGCATCAGTATCACTCACAACGACAATCTAGACAAGATACCCAGCTTAGACCCGTATCAAATTATTACGAATACGAAACCATACAATCCGTACTGAATTCAAGAGCACTAAGGCCGGGGTTACAGCCACCAATGCAGCCACCTCCCTATCAGGATCCGAATTCGAATTCCTTGACGAGGCAACAAGTGCAAGGACGAAGCAGCGCGTCAAGAAGTCACCATACGCAACATCGAGGTCCTTTTATTACGCACGTAACGATCGGGGATCATTCTCAGCAAAACGGTACTAAAGTGTAATATTTTGAAGTTGTGCTATCCGTACATACACGTTTTTAATATAAATACATACATACCTGTGCTCATAAAAAAAGAACATGTAATTTGTATTGATGTAAGTATTATATTATTTTAAAGTAATTGATTTTTATCTATTCGTGTATATATAATTTTACTTTATATATTGTTTGTAAATAGGTAAATATTAAGTAAATTTTGACATTTATTATATAATCTTTTTTGTTTTATTTAACGTTGCTATGAATACTACGCTGTGATCTACTCATGGCAATTTTGTAGTGTTTTGGCGCCAGTTAAGGTGCAGTTAATATAGAAGAGTCGGTTGTGTAGTAGAAAACAGGAGTATATGTTTCGAAATGTTCCAATTTCAATTTAATTTGTTCTTCTTTTTGTCAAGATGGTAGATCATCGATATCGTTGGAAGGTGCTTGCCAATTTAAAACCCAAGCTAAGTACCATACCATCAGGAACAATAGCAGCATAGAAGGAGAAAATATGTATGTCGCATGGAACGCAACTGGAATTTTGCAATACATCCGAGATCGCAAAAGCATTTACAACACAAATAACATTAACTTTGTTCGCGGAGTAAGTCTCAAACTAATCAGAGTGGCCAGAGCCAATCAAGAAGCTCTATATCAGTTGGATTTAAGTCGTGGATTTTTTTCCACCAATCAAATCACGTCTGATTAGTTTATGATTACTCTGCAAACAAGACCATTTTATTTTTTCTATCACCGCTCAAAATTTCGAAAAACCTGCATTTTACAACATTCAGTATACTTCAGTAATACTCAAACTTGTAATTTTTTTTACAAGCAAAACTCTGAAACCAAATTTAGCTCATTGAACTGTTTAGGTACCCATGTTTGACTTGGCAGCATAATATTGGTCTTTATCAATAAATCCAACCCCCGAATAGTAACTTTCAACCATTTCTTATATATTCTATACTACATGATACTTCAGCTGGAGAGCAAAGTCATTGTGAGGTCATATTATGCTGCCAATTGACAATTGACAAACAACACCTACATGTTTTGGATGTCTCTAGGGATGTAAAATTAGATTACATTCCGCTGTCATAAGCAAATTATGTAAATAATAAATAAATCGCACTTACATAATTTGCGTTCTTCCAAATATTTTGTGGTCGAGAATGCTGTTTGTAGACCGATGTGGAACCGATTTCTGTTATGTATTGACGCTTATTGCAATATTAATAATGTAGGTGCTATTACTTTACGTCTCTAGGAACATAATTTCACTACATTACATACCGTTGTCAAGGGCAACTGAAGCAAACACCACGTAAATCTCGTCACTTCAGTCAGGACAGTAATGATTGACTTACGTCTGGTGGCAGAAAAAAAGTAAATTATTTTGTATCTTTTACCTTCCTCCAGCGGATAACAGTGCGTAACGTAAAACTTTCATAGACGTTCGTATCTATGGTGATATAAAGAACTGTCTTACACCTGAGAAATTTAAACTAGTTTGTGTAAATTTGACAACGGACATGTTTCCTATACAGTGAAATTAAGTATGCACACATAGATTAAAAGAAGATAATAAATAAGTGAAACGCCACTTAAAACGATACACTCAAAGAGCAATTAAACTATATACAAAATTTAAAATCTTATCTTACCACACATAAAAGGATTAATTAACCTTTTCAGAAATAAACTCATTAAATATCAAAGGAGAATGCTTATTAATATGACTCCATATACGACTTAGGTTTAAGCCTGCAGAAACGAGTACACTTTCCAAGCGCTTCAAGAAATTAGCAGAGACTAGACAGACTCGTGTTTTGTCGACTCTCGGGGAAACCAATAGGCAACACATAGTAGTATTAAATTGTTCGATTATTGTTATTGTTCGAAAAACATTGTTGTTTTTTACCAATTTATGCAAACTTTCTATAACTACACGGCTGCATAGATGATGCATGTCAGGAAAATTAAAAATTGAGAGTTTTACTTAAGCTATTGCCGCTTTGAAGATGTATACACCTGTGCTAACTCAACCAGGACAATAAAATGAATTCTTTTGTGCATCTCTCAGCAATATGATCTAAAACGAAAATAAATAAATAAAATTTGTTATTGCTACAATAATGTGCGAAACAACATTGTAGTGGAAACTATAATATATTTGTTTGTTACGTTATGGAGTTTGAAGTATCTCCCTTATCAATTAGTTTAGTTAGTTTATAGTTTATACTTACTTATTTTATGATTATAACCGACTATTTAGAAATTTATCACACCTATTTACAGTAGAACTAAGTTAAACCATGTACAAATTGAGTTACATGCGGTGTCTCAAATCTGACTAACTTTTTTAAATATCATTACTCGAACATTTTTAGCACTCTCAATAATTTTTGTCAGTTAGAAATTACGTCTATTCGTTCTTCAGAGAAGTTTTAACCGCACTGAATTGGTCTATATTCAATTAGTAAACAGACAAAATAATTCCAGAAAATATGTATAAGACAGCAAGAATATTTTGTTAAATTGCGCCATTTCAATGCGTTTTTGAAATTGCTGCATATTATCAGTTCCACTTCCGGCGTAAGCTAAGTACTTTGTGAGCCCCCAAATTAAATGTGTGCGGCTAAAATCGATTACATTTAATCACGTACAGATTGTACCCCATACATCCAAAATATTGCCTTCTTGAATTTCATATAAGGCATATACTATTTCTCAACGCTGCCGACTAAGAATAATGAAAAAGTGAACCTGTAGAATTTGGCATTTATCAATTTATCAGCTTGGCTCTTCAATAAATTCGTTGTCGAGAATTCACAAAAATGGAATATGTGAAACAAGTTTTCTAATGGAACATGTACAACTGGGAAGACGCCACAAAATGAGGATAAGGCAAAAAACATGCAGTTCAGTATTTCAAATTTTAAGTACATGTGGAAAGAAGTTGCCGTTGATCCTGCACAAAACGATTGAAATCAATGGCGAAAGGTATGTGTAAAACCAAATAAGCAAAACAACTAATTGCATTAAATAATTAATAGAACTGGCAAGACCTCAAGCAAAAACTTTAAGACTAATATGCGTAAAGATAAATAGAAACAACATGCAACAGGCGGACGGCCACTAACTGCTATAGAGGAAAAAACCCTCAATTTGGAGGGACAGGTTCCCGTATTTGGGCAACCACATACCATAAACTTATCTGTTACTTTTAATTCTGACGAAGCTAACATAATAATCACCAGCAACAGATCATGATTATTTGCCAGACTACATGAATAAAGTATGCGTTGGAGAGCCTTGTAAGTCTGTGGCAACTAAAATACATAGTCACAGTTGCAAGATGTGCCCGCTATAAGAGTATTTCTTAAAATCCGCACTAATGTCCAGCGCGTATAATAGTCCACTAATCATCATTTCGTAAGCGTATAAGACTGTCCTCTGAAACTGAGTGAGGGGTGCGTGCACAAACCGACAACGTTAATCCTTATGGCAAGAGCAATAGTAAGGCACTGAAAACTAGCTCCTTTTCTCTTACAAAATAGCTTCCACCTCGATGCCCTTTCTTATAAACATTCACCTTAAAAACTTATCGCTTCACAATTTTTATACAGGATATTTGGTTCACCGATGCATATCTGAAAGGAAGTGGTATGTGAGTCAATTCGAGAGTTGTTTAACTAAAAATACCATTGTACAAAGTGATACTTAGTGGTTCAACTAAATTCTACT